>JAKELP010000040.1:620000-1052500 GCA_029929735.1 Mimosa pudica | reverse complement strand
TAATTTCTTAATTATAAATATATTGATGATGTTTATGTTAATATTACAATAATAACACTTCGTCGCATAACTATATATAGTTATAGGAGCAGTGCTAATTTCTTATATAAATTAATACACACACTTTTACAATATAATCTTTACATTTAGATATTTCTATATAATATTATATCTAATTTTTATCATAATATAATATCTATTTGATCAATCATATATCATGGTTATAATCATATATTATATACAGTTACACACACACACACACAGTTATAGTTATATATTTATAAATAGGGAGTTAAGTTTAATAGCCACTTTTAGTCTTTACATACAGTTTAATCGAATTTCAACCTCTATCAATATATTTTCAAATAATTCGTTTGATCTATATAATTTTATAAGAATTTAATATGACTTTTAATATAGGAACTTCAACCAAAATTTTCCAAGTATACATGGATTATGAGGCCAAATCCTAAAATACATGGATCAAAACTCAAATCATTCTGAATGAGATATTGCAGCTGAAATATTTAAAACAAGAGTTGATCAACTAAAAAGTCGGTATAAGCAAAACTAATAATTCGGTGTCAAAACTTGAATATGTTAAATAAATTAATATTATATTGTTAAATTATAGTATTCCCTCCATTTATAAATATAAGAGCTAGTTTTTTTTTTTGAAAATCATAAAAGTGTTAAATAAGTTGGTCAAAAATTGATTTTTCACATATGATATAATAAAATACAAAATATGTTATGATTAAATGATTTATTTTACGCCATTAATTTTAATTTTCTAAAAAAGTCAACTAACTATTACATTTACATAGAAGAAGTAATAATTAGCTGAGTGTCACTATGAGTATGTTTGGTTGTGTGAAAGAAAGTAAAGAATTAGAAATGGAAATGGTAAGAGATGGAAAGTAGGGGTAATGATGAGAGAGTAAAGTTTGTTGGCCATGAGATATATGTAAATGACCATATTACCCCTTAACTTTTCATAATTATTTACAACTCACTTTCTTTACTTTCATGGAACCAAACAAGCCTGTATCTTTTTTTCTCATATTTACGCCAATAAGTTGAAGTATAGACAAATGATTATATCTAACCCAAAAATATGTATAAATGATCATATTTACCCCTAAAGATGTATAAAGAATCTAATTTGACCGTTATTATTTTTATTGTAAAGAGCAAATATTATAAAAAATCTTCATGCATAATTCATAGCAGATATGAGCCCTAAAATACTTCAAACACAAATATAATTCTCCATGCATAATTCAATGACAAATATGACATGTAACCTCTCAATTGAAAGAAAATTGTCGGCTTAATTAATGGGATAACCAAAAATTAACGCTCGAGCACACAACTGCACATGAGAAAATTGATGTGATAGAGATGGGTTTCAGTCATTTCAAATCATTACTCAAATATAGAACTGCACATTATAGGTTTAATGACTTGTACATAGACGGGCTTTAGAATATACTCCGAAATATTTGGACCTGAGACTGGACTCAGAATTAAAAATTTTTGGACCTGAGACTCCGAAATAATATAATACCGTGCCAACTGAATTATATTGTTCATAATTTTTCAACTTTTCATACGACAATGAGCCCATATGTAAGCTACCTGTTTAACAAAGAATGGGCCTGTAATATCCGCATCGAATGTTTACGACTACCAAGGATTTGTTTGAATTATCCTTAGAAAAGGTGACCTTTTAGTTTTTATCTTAATTAGATTTTTACAAACTAAACTTGAGCTAAAACTTAAACCAATATAGTATAAAAAAACTTAATTCAATATAATCCTCCACCTAATTATAAGATCATTTTTCTTTTCTTAAAAAAAAAATTAGGGATACAAAACTAATTACTTTAATATGCCTCATTTTCTTAAAACTAATAAAGCTTACTTATAAACTATATCATAACACAATTACAAGTAAGATATAGTAAAATTAAGTGGTCTATTTGGTTTCCTCAACCTTTAAAAGTGATTTATATTTATAAAATAGTATTCCGCTAATTCGTAATTATAAGAACACAGTCGCCAAAACATGCTTCTTAAGAAAACATGTAAAAAATTAGTTGGATGTTTGAATTTAATTTTTTCTTTTTCAAATTTTTCACTTATTATTATGTTACTATTATGAGAGAGAAACATATAAACATTAATAAACATGAAACAGAATTTGGGCTAAGTAGAAAAATGTATTAAATAAGATAATGTAAAGTTGAACTCTTATATTTTTTAACAAAACCATTCAAATTTTGAATTTTATATTATGAACTGGAGAGAATATTTATCTACACCATAACTACATTGGCTGACAAACAAACTTATACTAAATCGCATCAATATTAATTAAAAAAAAAGTAGTTGTTGTTCGTCACAAATCAAATAAATACCGAGGTAATACAACTTTTTTTGTGGAAAATGAAACTCACGTCCATTGGGCAATAGAACTTCTATATATAACTACAACCACTATTGCTATTAGATCATCATACACATAAATAAACACTGATCACCACATCAAAGAAAAGCAAACAAATGAAAAGACAAAAATAAAAAGAGAGAGTACGCGCGCGACAACACACAATAACATATTTTTGGGTTATACTTTAATATGAAATTGACTTGGTTTTCCATGGATTCACTTTTTGATAGGGAATTCATGGATATCATCAGTCCATGCATTCTTCGAGGAACCTTCATCAATATTGTTCAATGCAATCCACACTGCACTATTACACTTGAATCCTGATCCAAATGCTAATTGCCAGATTTTGTCACCTTTCTTGATTCTTCCTTTGGCTTCAGAATAAGCTAACTCATACAACACTGAAGTTGAAGATGTGTTCCCAAACCTATAAAGTGTCATTCTTGAAGGTTCCATGTCCCAATCTTGAAGTTCAAGATACTTTTGCATTGTATCCAACACAAGCCTTCCTCCAGCATGGATGCAAAAGTGGTCAAAAGCAGACTTGAAGTTTGGAATATAATATTTCCTCTTCAACATTAAAACTTTCCTTCCCACAAAATTTACAACAAACTTGAATTTTTCTGAGATAGGAAGGACCAATGGGGCAAGAGTTATGATATGAGACTTTAGAATTCGACCTGCAACATTCGTGAGGTCTTTTGAGATCATAAAACCAATGTGTTGTTGCTCATCTTCTTGTTGTTGGATACAATTGTAGCTTCTATCATCAGAAGCCATAACCGTACGAAGTGTATGAACGATTTGGTACTTGGAGCGATGACGATCAGAAGGATGGTTAGAGAAAAGAGAAGCAGAACCACCCACACGAAAGATACAATTGGCTAGTAGCATTGAAGTGTCGTTGCCTAAGTATAAGCTTGAGATTATACTTTCAGTGCTCAGCACCATGGCGTACGAGTTAGGATGTGTCTGTGATCACATGTAAAGATAAACTTTATTTGAGTGAATATGCAATTAAATTTTGTTTATATCCATCGATAAGTATTTAGCTTGAAAATTTGATGATGTTTTTGTATTCGGGTTTCGGCCCTTTGTTTTGTAACTTTTTTTTTGGCTCAGAATGTTTTGTAAATGTTTGAACTCTCAACTTCTAGTTACAAATTGAGCTTGGTTAGATTTTTAGATTTTCAAGTATATAAGATATCTTACTGGATCGAAGTACAATACACTCAAGAACTAAAGTATAATTAATATTTTAATTTGACATTTAAACTTTTCTTACCAGAATTTGACATTTTAACTTAATTACTACACCTTTAATAGTTGCATAGAAAAATTCCTTTAAAACAAATATGCATAGTTACACATTAGTGTATCCAATATTGAATGATATCAATGCTTTTTTTAACTGACGTGATATTAATGATGTGAACTTATAGTATCCTGCATTATATATTCCAATCAAGAAACGAACGAAGCATTAATAATACTATACTTAATTAAATATTATTGTTAGAGAATCCAAAAGCATATATAGTGAAAAATACGATGATCTGTGCAAATTAAATTTGATGATATCAAATAAATCTTAAAAAAAAATATACGAAAAAAATAAAAGAAATCTGAATCCCTCTCATGCGGAACATAGTCTTCTGAAGAAGATACATGACGTCATAAATAGAGATTTGGAGATCAAAATTACATTTGCACCAAGTGACTGGAATGGAGCTGTGGATCTATTGGCTAAATGGGGACTGAATGTTCTTCATGGGTTTCATTTTGTGACTACTTTTCCTAATGAGTTATGGCAGATTATGTTAACGGATTGTGTAATGAGGTTGATGAACACATAGGAATCAGTTGAGGTTTCTTTCTTTGTTATAAAAAAAAGAAAAGAAAATAATAAGCCCCGGTACGGTTATCAATTTATCACGTGTCAAACCAGAGAAAACTAAATTTGAGGAAACTGAACGCATAAAAATAATAATAATAATTCTTTTCGTATTATATTATAAATTAAAAACGTCATGTATGATTGTGTGTGTTATTTATCAGTTCAATTTAAGAAAAACAATTTGTTGGAATAATGACCCTCGTTGTAAAACTTATTGCTCAAATTGAGCAGGTACAATTCATCTGCCAGTGCGTGTAAACATATTTCAAGTTAACGATATGCTTCACATATATGATGAAGAAGAGTTGCACCTCCTACTAAATATTATATCGGGAAAATTAATTTGAGGTCCCTCATAAGGGACTTAATATTAGAAAAGTCCCAAAAGTTGAAAAAATTAATGTAGGGTCCCAAGGGACCTCACTTTAATATATTTGAAAAGTGAAAAGACAGTTTTGCCCCTAGCCTATTTATTGGGCGTACATTTAATAGCCTATTTAATAGGATAGGGGCAAAACTGTCTTTTCACTTTTCAAATATATTAAAGTGAGGTTGCTTGAGACCTTACATTAATTTTTCTAATTTTTGGGACTTTTCTAGTATTAAGTCCCTTGTGGGAGACCTCAGATTAATTTTCCCAATATTTCATCTTGGTTAGTTCTTAAACGAATTGCGCGCGCCCACACAGTTAGATAATAAATTCTGTAATAACGAAGGATTTTTCACCAATTTTAATTTTCTCAACTTAAAGTAACACTATTAAAATCAAAGAATGGGAATATATATGTATGTTTGTATACCTGAAGGAGGCGTTTGGCCATGTCAACAGCGAGAACACCAGCACTACATCCCATGCCACTAAGATTGTAGCACATCACATCATCTCTTAGCTTATAACGATTCACAATCCTATCACATAGAGACGGTTCAGGAGAAAATGAAGTGCAATTGATTATGAGAATTTTTATGTCCATAGGTTGTATCCAATATGTTTTCTTCATAAGTTCATCAACTACTCCGAATAACACACTCTCTATCTCCTTCCGTGATTGAACTAGAGAAGAAACCTTCGGTGGGACCTCCAATAGAGCTGGAGGTATGTAGGTCTTGGGTCCGATGCCTGACTTGTCAAAAATCTTTAAGCAAATCTTTAAGTTGTCCTCTAATAAACTGTTATGTATCTTTGCTTTTTCCACTGCCATATCCTTTGTGACAGCCCAAGATTCGTCTGGTTTGTAGCAAGCGAAGTCTACAAGGTATACTTTCGTTAGCTGTTTCTTAAAGTGATGGAAAAAGGCTAGGGTTAGGAGGAACATTGCGGAGAATAATAAGAAAAAAACATTGAGAGTTTTGGGGAAATAGTTGAGATCGTGAATATAAGTTGATGCTGAAGCTGCCACTAAAAGGGAAATGATGAGTAGTACGTTCATCATGCTGAATAATGAAGGATAGAAGAGTGGTACATAAGAATTCACTGTGTCGAGCTTATTATATAGACTAGAGTAGTAGTTTTGATCCATCATTTTTTGTTCTATGCACTCTGTTATAGTCTAACCACCTTTAGTTACTTAAGTATGCCACGTGCTTGTATTACTAACTGACTAATAAGACCCCCCTATATTACTCCATTAATACATTGCTTCAGCACGACGCTTTGAAGTTCATTTTCTCTCTGCCTTCTATTTACGCTAAGTTTTTATTTCAAGATGTAAGCAAATATAATACTCCCTCCGGTCCCTAATGTAAGAGCTAGTCGTCAAAAAAACGTTTCTTAAGAAAACATGTGAATGTTAGTTGGGTGTCTGGAGTTAATGCTTCTTTTCCAAAATTGCCCATATTTATTATGGTACTTTAAGAGTGAGAAATACATAAGCATTAATAAATATGAAAGAGAGTTAGGGGTAAAGTAGGAAAAAATGCATTAAATGAGGAGAGAATATGGGGTGAGCTCTTACATTAGGGACCAAAACCATTCAAATTTTGGGCTCTTACATTAGGGACCCGAGGGAGTATTCCCTTTGGTTTTAATTAGAACACACGAACCACGAACCATTTAGAAAATTCTTGTACGAACATGAGATGCTATATTATTTATTGTATTCAGTGATACGTCTCCTTTTTAATCTATATAACTCTACACAAAAGAGAAAATAAATTGAACGTACAGAAGAGAATAATTTCATAAATAGAAAATGCCGGGACATTATTAATTACTTTCTTGATCCTTCATGCTATGTGAAATTAATTATTGTGTGCTCCCTATTTTTAATGGTTATAAGTTTATATCTTCTCCTGAATTACACATGGAGGATTATATTAGCCTGTATTTTTATCTCATTTAATTTGCCGCTGAAGTATATATGCATGATCATATTTGTCTTTAACTTTTTAAAATTAATGGTCAAATATGATCATTTGTGCATATTTCATGGTCAAATATAACCTTTCGTGTATCCTTACGGGCACAAATATGACCCTTTGTATATAATTCAGGGGAAAATATGATCGTTTGTTCACACTTCCAAAGGAAATTTGAGCCAAAAAAATATCTAGGCATATATGACCCTTGACACTATTTTTAATTTCAAAACTTAGTTATTTGTGAAATCAGAAACTAAAGACTATATGCCTATATTTTTGGTAATTATGTACCATAGACTTCGTTTGTTGGGTATTATTTCGATCATTCGTTTGATAAACGAGACTCTTGACTAGAAGAATAAACGAATTATAGGATAATCATTCTTTCTTTATTTTTTATCATCAAGAAAACCTAACGTCTATTATCAAAAAAAAAGAAGAAAACCTAACGTCTTACTGGTAAAAAAGAAAAAAGAAAAACTGACGTCTTTGAAAGTATAAATTTATATAGTAGCTTTAAACAATAAGATCTGAAAGAATTTATAAAGGATTCAAAGATGAAATCGTTTGAGAAGTATTTTTTTTAAGAAAAATTAGAAATATTTTTTCTATATTTTCCTGTACTTGCCATTAATAGGGAATGATTAATTCACTTTGAGAGACATGATGGCTTAATTTCACTGCCTCTAAGTAATCAGCACAATCGTATCATTAGGACTCGAACATATAGAATATATTTAACTAGAAGAAATGTGCCACCAATTTATTTATAATTTATGATAGCATAATTTCTTAAGTATAAATATATTGATGATGTTTATGTTAATACTACAATAATAATACTTATTTGCATAACTGTAGTCATAGGAGCAGTGCTAACTTCTTATAGATTAATACACACACTTTTACATGATAATCTTTACATTTAGATATTTCTATATAATATTAGATCTATTTTTTTACCACAATATACGATCTTTTTAATAGCCTCTTTTAGTGTTTACTGTTTATTCGAATTTCAACTTTTCTATATAGTTTCAAATAATTCGTTTAATATGACTTTAAATATAGAAACTTCAACCGAAAACTTTCAAGTATATATAAGGATTATGAGACCAAATCCTAAGAAACATGGATCAAAAGTCAAACCATTGTGATGAGATTGCTGCTGAAATATTCAAAACACGAGTTGATTAAAGTCTGTATAAGCAAAACTAATAATTCGGTGACAAGTTTTATATATGTTCGACAATAAATTAATTTTTTTTAAATCATAGTACTCAGTTCTTAAATATAAGAGTTGATTGAGTTTTTTTTAGAAAATTTCTAAGAATGGTAAATACGTTGCTTAAAAATTGATGGGACAATTGCACCTAATTTACAAATAAGAGACTTAATTTTAAAAAAATCTCAAGAAGTTATTAATGATTAATATTAATAACTGCAATAGTCTTAATTAACAAGTGGTAACAACTTTTTATGACTTCTTTGAAATTAAGTCTATTATTTGGGACCTAAGTGCAAATGTCCCAAAATTGATTTTCAACTTATTATATAATGGTATAAAAATATGATTAACTGGTTCATTTTGCTCCACTAATTTTTCTAAAAAAGAAGTCAAATAACTCTTACATTTAGAAACTGAGCGAATAATTATTACCAAAAAAAAACTGAGTGAATAATAATTATTAGAGGGTCGCTTCATCTTTTCTCCAAAAGAAAGGAAAACTTTCGGCGTTAATTAATGGTATAACTGAAAATTAACGATCGAGCACCCAAATGCACATGAGAAAATTAATGTGATAGAGATGAGTTTCATTCATTTCAAATAATTACTCAAATTTTAGAATTGAACACGATATATATTATAAAAAAAAAAGAATTGAACACGATATAGGCTCAATGACGACTTACATAAACGGGCTTTAGAATATGTGTGTGTGTGTGTGACTGGACTTAACATTTATAAATTTTGGGCCTGAGACTCCGCAATAATATAATACCGTGCCGACTGATTTATATTGTTCATAGTTTTCAACTTTTCATAAAACTATGAGCCCATATGGAAGATTACCTTTCTGATAAAAAATTATGGAAGATTACCTGTTTAAAAAAGAATGGGCAGGTAATGTCCCCTCGAATGTTTGCCAATTACTTGGGATTTTATTTGAGTCCGTCTTAGAAAAAGTGACTTTTTAGTTTTTATCTTAATTAGCTTTTACAGACTATAGTTGGGTAAATAGTTAAATCAATATAATACTCCCCTAATTATAAGATTAATTTACTTTTATGAAAAAATAGTGATGCAAAATCTATTACTTTAAAATGCCTTTTCCTTGAAACTAATAAAATTTACTTATAAACTATGTTATAACACGACTACAAGAAATGCAATAACTTTTTAGCCCTCTTAATAGCCTGATTGCTTGATGACTTCTAATGAGCCACATGTTAAGGGCCTGTTTGGATTTGGTTTTTGGAGAATAGTTTATGTGAAAATAGTTTTTTGAGAATAGCTTTTGAGTAGAATAACTTTTCTGGAAAATAGCTTTTGATAAAATGAGAGTGTTTGGATAAAGTATTAGTGAAATAGTTTTTTGAATGTCAAATTACCAAAAAGGACAATTTTGTCTAAAAATTTATTTCAAATATTTAAATGATCAAAATTTATCATTGTTAGTAAAAAACTAAAAAATACTAAAAAAATTACAATAAAACATTAAAAAACACAATAACTAAATTAATAAATTTTTTATTGGTAAAATAAATTGGAGGAGGTTAAATAAAGACTTTATAATTATTATTTGCTAAAATTGTATTTAATACTACTCCCTCCAGTTCTAAATATAATACCTAATTGACTTTTTTAGAAAATCATATAAAAAGCAAAATAAGTTAATTATAAATTGATTTACCTAATTTTTTCCCTTAGATTAATTTATTTTATTTAATAGCCTATTTCGCAACCTTAACCTCTCCAAGAAAAAGTCATTACATTGTATTGTTTAGAATGATTGTCTCAACCAAAATACACTCCAGCTCTTTTGTAAGTTATGATCAGTTACAAAAAGCAAACAAACTACAATTGGCAATTGTGGATAAAAATTCAATTTCATAGTAATGAAGTTGCTATTCATTTCAAGTAAACGAAAGAACTATCTCCTTGTTTGCCCAAAAAAACGAAAGAACTATCTCAACTGAAAAGACAAAAGAATCGAACTTTTCACCTTTCTGGATTTAAGATGTGAGTTGTAAAACTAGACAAAACAATAATAACAGATAATGAATTAAGAATCATTCAGAGATAATATTCGAAAAATAGGAAAAGAAAAGAAGTTTCCGGATCTGGGTTAGAATGGGAAAGAAAAAAAAATTATGGAGAGAATGGGTTGGTGTATATTGAAGGATGAAGACATGGAAGCTAATGAATGGGAGTGAAGAAGGATGGAAGGGAAGGAGTGAAAAAGGAAAGGAAATTGAATGCAGAGAAGAGTGAGGGAGAGGAGAGAGAAGACGCTGAGAAGAGTGTGGGAGAGGAGAGAGAATAGGGTAAGTATATATTTTAGAGCTTCTAGACACTTTTTGGATTTTTGTAGTCTTCAAAAGTAAAAATGGAATGTTTTTCCCTAAAATGAGGTTTTCGAGTAAAAATCATTTTTCAGCTGTAAAATAGTTTTTTAGAAATTTTAGAGTGTTTGGCAAAAAAATTTTAAAACCTAGGTTTGGCTTGAAAAAACTATTTTGGATTGTTATCCAAACAGGCTCTAAGTTTGAGCTGTCTTTGACAATACAAGCTAGGTCTGTTAAAGCTGCAATGGAGGACCTAGTTTAGGATGTGGCCTAGCCTAATCTAGCCTATTCCACTCGTAATCGTGCAACATGGTGCTACACTATTTCCAATTTTTTTAAAAAAAGAAGTGTCACGCACCAAGCACAACATAGTTTTTAAATTATAAAAAAGTGTCGTGCTTGGGTGCGACCCTGGTGTTGGATTATAAAAACAAAGTGTCAAACCCTCATACACGAAACAATTTTTTTAATTATGAAAAATAGTTTTAAATTATAGAAAAGAAATTGGTTATGAAAGTGAGAAAAATAACGTAATCTTGAAAATCATCCTTTTAAACTTGGTGCTCTTGCAATAAAATGAAATAAAAAAATTAATATGTCGCGGTTATACGTTAGTTGTAGCACACAATTAAGAGAGGAAAAATTTGTTATTGCGAAATGTCAAGGTTTTTAAGTATAAACCATGACATGTACTTTTTTTATTATGTCAAGGTTCAAGTTTGTGCGACTCATCATCTGTGACTACAACTCTTCTCTCCTCCTATGGTTTTACATAAAGTTCACTCAATAAGGGGGCATTCATTCTTTTTGTGCAATCCATATAAAATTATTGATATTAAATATTTATGTAATAGAGTACATTGATAATACACATACAATAGGTACCGACAGAATTTGGTTGCAAAAATTGTTAAATGATAAACAATTTTATTATGATCTCCTACTATACCAACTTAAGTTTGGATAAGAGAAGCTAATAAATTGATTTCTACCCAACAATTAACTTTGTCTAAGGTAACCTCAACACCATGAATTCTTTTGTTTCCAAAATGACCATGAAGATAATAAAATGGGTAAAAATGCTCATGCTGCAAATATAGACTAAGGTGAAATTGCCCATGAAGTTTAATGTAATGCGCATCCAACACCGTGAAGCTTTTTTCCCATAAGTATTTTAATTTTCTCATTTCAAACCAAAACTCATGGGTATTTTTGTACCTTTTATTTTCCCTTACTTTGAAAACTTAACTGGTAGTCTATATTAACAGTATGAGCACTTTTGACCCATTTTGACAATTACTTGGATATTTTTTAGCCAAAACAATTTAACTTTGATTATAGATCTTTCTTTAGACTACTAAGATAAAAATGCCCATGAATATTTTTCTACACCATATTTAATTATACTGACTGATAAACTTAAAGTGAATCGCATCAATATTAAAAGAAAAGTAGTTGTTGTTTCGTCACAAATCATCAAATAAATATATTCGCCGGATCATTAAATTATATATAGAAACTTCTATATATAACTACAACCACTAATAGATCATCATCACACACACAAATAAACACTTATCACTATATCAAAGAAAAACCAAACCAAAGAAAAAAAGACAAAAATAAAGAGTGCGTGCGCGCACGACAACACACAATAACATAGTTTGGGTTATTATACTTAAATATGAAATTGACTTGGTTTTCTATGGCTTCACTACTGATTCATGGATATCATCAGTCCATGCGTTCTTCAAGGAACCTTCATCAATATTGTTCAATGCAATCTATACCGCACTATTACACTTGAATCCTGATCCAAATCCTAATTGCCATATTTTGTCACCTTTCTTGATTCTTCCTTTGGCTTCAGAATAAGCTAACTCATACCACACTGAAGTTGAAGATGTATTTCCAAACCTGTAAAGTGCCATTTTTGAAGGTTCCATGTCCCAATCTTGAAGCTGAAGACTCTTTTGCATTGTATCCAACACAGCCCTTCCTCCGGCATGAATACAAAAATGGTCAAAAGCAGACTTGAAGTTTGGAACATA
Organism: Mimosa pudica; assembly: GCA_029929735.1. Classification (NCBI taxonomy): domain Eukaryota; kingdom Viridiplantae; phylum Streptophyta; class Magnoliopsida; order Fabales; family Fabaceae; genus Mimosa; species Mimosa pudica. The sequence goes on along the minus strand of JAKELP010000040.1, from coordinate 1,040,163 downwards.
AGATTTCATCTTCAACTTCAAAATCTTCCTTCCCACTAAAGTCACAACAAACTTGAATTTTTCTGAGAAAGGAAGGACCAATGGGGCAAGAGATGCGATGTGAGGCTTAAGAACTTGACCCGCAACATTCATGAGGTCTTTTGAAATCGTAAAACCAACATGTCGTTGCTCATCTTCTTTTTGTTGGACACAATTGTAGCTTCTATCATCAGAGGCCATGACCGTACGAAGCGGATGAATGATTTGGTACTTAGAACGATGGCAATCTGAAGGATGGTTAGAGAGAAGAGAAGCAGAACCACCCATACGAAAGAGACAATTGACAAGCAGCATTGAGGGGTTGTTGCCTAAGTATAAGCTTGAGACTCCACTTTCAGTACTCAGCACCATGGCGTACGTCTTAGGATGTGACTGTGATCACATGTAATGATGAACTTTGTTTGAGTGTGTACATGTGTCAAACTTAATTATATTGGTCTATCCATAAGTATGTAACATGAATGTTTCACGTAAATGTATTGATGAGTGTTTTTCTTATCTCGGCCCTGTTTTTTTATGGTAAGTCATTTTTTAATTATTGTTTTATTATATATTATTGAAATTATAGTTAATTTTCATTTTACATGCTTATATTCATTAATAAATATCGTATCATTTAATAGAAATTAAATTTATATTAAATTTAAATTATACATATATATATTTTAATTTTATTAAAACTTATAACATAATGATGAAATAGCGATAAAATTTCTAATGGAATTGCAAATTCATGGCTAATAAGCCATGGAAAATAGTCTAATCACCCATGAATTTGAGACAGAAATTAAATTCTGTTGTTATTATTGAAAGAATTTTTGTTGGTAATCCGTTAGTAATCAGTCATACAAATATTTCGTTGGACATATATATGGTAATTTTGGCCAGAATATATTTCTTGTCTTTTTTTAGATTTAATTGGATATTTTAATAATCATTTTATCAGAATTTGACATGTTAACTTTCACCTATATCATCGACTCACCTAAACTGATAAATTGAATATATTCCTCTAATATCACAAGACCCACAAGCAATGAAGTGGATGGTAACCCACAAACGGCTGATTTCATTCTTCTTTAATGTAAGCAATACATTTAAAATATCGAGAACAAATATTAATGTAATACAACATATGATCGAGCTGAACGAGGAGATGAAAGAGTTGTTCAACCAAAAATAGATTTATTTAAACTATGATCCCCGACTTAAACTTTAAATCAAGCAAGAGAAACTAAATTGATTTTCCAACTAATATGTAGGAGTATATATTTTACAACTATAACATACCAGATTTTATTATTTATTTTTGTTAAACGGTCTCTACTTTTTGATCAAAAAAAAAACGGTCTCTACTTTTCAGTTCAATAGAAATAATATTTTTTTTGATAAAATATAGAAATAATATTACCATATTTGTATGTTGTACTGTGTTATCATAATTGTTGGAATATCTTTACCAAAAAAATCTTAATGTTGGAATATAGTATATGTATACATTATATAACTCGACACACAGGATGGATTATTTTCCAAAAAAGTACACTTTTTTACTTTATCAAAATACTATTAAAAAATAATATAGAAATAATTATTCTAGCAGCTGTAACCCATATCCATAATATTTTTTTTTATCAAATATATCCATAATATTGGATATCATTAATTATACGAATATATATCATTCATATAGACTTACCTGAATCAATTAATTGATAGGCCGCCGGTACATTACAATTAAGAAGCCCATCATAAGCAGTGATATTTACCTATTTAATTGTTGATAAAGAATCGAAACACATAAATTATAAAAAATTGATGAACTAGAAACTAAATTTGAAAATTGATATAAAATATAATCCCCGGTTATCATCTTTTAAAACCAGAGACCACTAATTTTAAGAAAACTGAAGGCGTGATCAAAATAATTTTAAAATGCATGCATATTATGCCTTTTGCATTTGTTAAAAATTTAAAAGCGTAAAGCTAAGTGTGTTTTCTTTATGAGTTTAATTTAGGAAACATTATTGTGAAATATTTCACTGTGAAGCAAGTTTCTACCTATAAATTCAAGTTGGTAGATACAAATAATATTCCACTATATATGTGAAAACATATTTCGTTTTATACATAGCTAGCTTTATGTTGCACAGTGCACACATATAATGAAAAGAGATACACCGCCTATACTGAATATAATATTTCATCTTGGTTCTTAAATAAATTTCAGATGTACTTGGATAATAAATTTTGTCAATGATGGATTTGTCACCAATTTTTCTTTGCATTTAAGGAACACTATTAAAATCAAAGAAGGGGAATATATAAATACCTGAAGGAGGCGTTTGGCCATGTCAATAGCAAGAACACCGGCACTACATCCCATGCCACTAAGATCGTAGCACAACACATCATCTTTGAGCTTATATCGATTCACAATCCTATCACACAGAGATGGTTCAGGAGAAAATGCACTGCAATTGATTATGATAATTCCTATGTCCTTAGGTTGTACCCAATATGTTTTATCCAGAAGTTCATCAACAACTCCGAAGAATACACTCTCTATCTCCTTCCATGCTTCAACCAGAGAAGCCTTTGGTGGGATCTCCATTAGAGATGGAGCTATGTAAGTATTGGGCCCCACACCTGACTTGTCAAAAATCTTTATGCAAAGCTTTAAGTTCTCCTCTGATAAATTAGTTCTCTTTGCTCTTTCCACCAACATCTCCTTTGTGACAACGCAAGAATCGTCTGGTTTGTAGCATGCAAAGTCTACAAGGTATACTTTCATTTGTTGTTTCTTCATGCGATAGAAAATGGCTAGGGGCAGGAGGAATATTGCAGAGAATAAAGAAACCATATGAAATTTGAGAAGATGGTGGAGATCATGAATATAAGCAGAAGAAGCTGAAGCTGCCACGAAAATGGAAATGAGTAGAAAGTTCACCATGAAGGCTAGCTAGAAGAGTGGTACATGATAATTCTCTATATGCATGGTCGAGCTTATTATATAAACAAAAGTTTGGCCACTTTCTTATTTTTCTTTACCTTTTTATATATTATGCTAAAATAAATTAAGGTTTTGTTTCAAAATATAATTATATTCCCTTTAGTTTTTAGGGCAAAGGTGCACCCAGTAGCATGTTAAATTTAAAATGGTGCATCTAGTAGCATACTAAATTTGAGGGTGCAAATTTAACAGTTATAAGATAAAATGGAGCAAATTTAGCAGTTATAACATAAAATGGGGCAAATTTAACATCCCCGTTATAAATGACAAACCAGTGTTACTGAGAGGTGCATCTTCATTAATTATCACCACCAATTTTCATTTTTCGAGCTTTTCTGATGATGCTGCTGCTAGTTCTTTATGTTGTGTTTCTTTATACTACTGCTAGTTCTGCAAAGTTCATATGCAAGTGTCTTCAAATTTAAGCGTTCTTCAAATTTCCATTTTTCTTTTTATTCAAAATGCAAACTATTGTCACATTGTCATGCCACCTGTATGTCATGTCAATTAAAAACTTATTGGACCCACCTCTCAATAACAGTGGTTTGTCATTTTTAACGGGATGCTAAATTTGCCCCATTTTATGTTATAACTGCTAAATTTGCCCCATTTCATGTTATAACTGCTAAATTTGCACCCTCAAATTTAGTATGTTACTAGATGCACCATTTTGAATTTACCATGCTACTGGGTGCACCTTTGCCCTAGTTTTTATTACAACACTCACCCTCTACAAACCATCACAAGATTCTTTATTTTACAAATATGAAGTGGTATATTATTACATGAAAAAATATATTATTTGAGAGTTAATAAATATCATATTGGCTAATAAACACTCACTTAAGTATCAATTCATGCGATTATGCCTAAGAACAATTAAAAATATCATCATTTTGGCTAACTATTGTTAGATTGGTCAATGGTGTAGGCAATGACTTAAAGATATGCGACAACTATATATCTAACGGCGGTTAGGTAATATATTTCACGGTGTTGGCCAAAATAATACCTTTAAATTGTACTGGAGGTATAATTGATAACATTTTAATGTTCTTCTGTGTTAATTAAAACTTGGAAAATTGTTCATTGACCAAAATGATATTTAACTCTTTTATTAATGGGTTATCCAATTACAACATTCTGAATCTCGCTCCCATCATTTAATACAAATTAAAAGAACAAATTAAATGAGAAAATAAAATGAACAGAGGGGATAATAGTAATTTCATGAATAGAAAATGGCCGGATATAATGTAAGTTTTCACGACGGTTTGAACGATATTATTTGGTGTATATTAACTAAGCAGATCATTAATAATCTAATGTTCCATATTATATTCTTATATATAAGGATTTCTCAATAAATGAATATATTTTTTTTATCATGAATCACTTAATGGAGTATTAGTTTTATAAGTCATTAACTATTACAAATCGAAAACTCTTTATTTAAACATCGGTAGAATTAAGATCTTTTTTCAAACAAAATTATAGTGACCATTGATTGTTGACTTTAGTGAATGGTTAAAAGTGCTTAATAACATAAACCGGGGTAAATAGCTTAAACAATGTGTGTAGTTATGTCTTAGGTACGTGTTAGCTTTATTTTCTCTTTATGAACTGACACTAAATTAATGAGAACCCATATGATGTAGGTAATGTGGTGGGGTATGAAATTAATTCACATTAATTCATAAATCTAATCGATATGTAGACTGTAAACTAGCCATCTTTTCCTTTGTGCTTGTGTGAAATACTGAAATATTTGTTAGAGGACAAAAAATTTATTACATCAAGTTTATTTTTAGGGGGCTCATTCAAGACTTACTCGAAAAAGAAGATGTCATCCTTTATTCATCACCACGTTAGGAATGAAATTGACAAAAGAGAGAGATAGGTGAGTTATGTTGTCCTCCCTAATTTTAATTTAAAAAATTTTAGTTATGTATATATATGAAATTAAAAATTAAATATTATATCTTTTAGTAATTACGATCAAAGACTTCGTTTTGTTGTATTTTTTATAGGGAGAATCAATTAGATACCCCTCCGGTCCTAAATATAAGACCTAATTGACTTTTTTGAAAAAACCTAAAAAAAGCAAAAATAAGTTAATTATAAATTGATTTACCTAATTTTTTTCCCTTAAACTAGTTTATTTTACTTATAAACTAATGGATAATATAAAAATATATCAAATATATCATGATTTAATAGACTATTTTGCAACCTTAACCTCTCCAAAAAAAAGTTATCTAGGTCCTATATTTAGGACCGGAGGTAGTACTATAGAAAAAATATAATTATAATGGGGTCTCACGATTTTTATTTACCAGGCTAGAAATTGTTTTTACTATGCAAAAAAAATTATTTTGTTACGACTCTATAGAACCTAATCTTAATTATATACTCCATCTAGTCCTAAATATAAGACCTAATTGACTTTTTTGAAAAATCCTTAAAAAAAGCAAAATAAGTTAATTATATATTAATTTACCTAATTTTTTCCCTTAAACTAATTCATTTTACTTATAAACTAATGGATAATCTAAAAATGTATCAAATATATCATGATTTAATAGACTAATTTGCAACCTTAACCTCTCCAAAAAAAAGTTATCTAGGTCCTATATTTAGGACCGGAGGTAGTATTACAAATTGGGAAAAAGTTTTATTTTTCAATCACTGATTCAAATCAAACATATTATGGTTAAAGATGAATTGTACTCCCTCCTCCTATCATTACCATTAGTGTATCACTACAAGAAAAACATAGGCTAGTGGCGTATGAAATGTGGGGTTTGTGGCGTTGAATATCGAGACAAAACAGGTATGTCACGTGTGAACTAAACGCCACAAAACATGACGTGACAAGCTGATCTGAACGCCACAAACTGGCGCCTTACGTGACACATAAAGTGAGGTGGTTATGTGGCGTATGGACCTGGTCCAAACGCGACATACACCATACGCCACATATTTTTTTTTTAAAAGTTGGTGCCATGCGTGACATACACATGCATGACATACACATTTTAACATGTTATCCATTATATGTGGCGCAGCATTCATACGCGACATAAGTAGGGAAGTTCAAATTTTTTTATGCACTGGCGGGAAATTTGCATTTTTACCCAAATGAAATTTTAATTTTATTTGTCTGGTTCTAAAATGTTTTCATTGTAATATGTATAATTTTTAGGGGTCATTTTTTGGAATTTGGCACTTTATTGTGTTACTAAATAGTCAATGAGTCTTTTGTCCCAAATTTAGCTAGCCAAACGTTGAAAGCAACCTACAAAATGAAGTAACAAGATCAGCATAATTCATTTAATAATAGGCTAAGAACATTAGTTAGTAGAGTAAAAAAAGTGAAAGAATAGTGTATGAAATTAATTGTAGAAGATGTGTAAATGAAAGTTGGTCATTACCTTAAGTGAAGAAATAATGATAGTGGGTAGGAAGAAAGATGGAGATGGTAAAGGAAATAAATGAAATGAGGTGAATATGGAGATTTTAGAAGTGAGTTTATATAGGGGATTGTTGGAGCTTGTCACGTTTCAAATTATTTCACGCATGAACAGATGTGGCGTATGAATGCATTTGGCATTTGAACACTGTGTGGCGCATGAACTGTATGTCACGTATGGTATATGTCACGCATGGGTCATTATGTCACGCATGAACTGTATGTCACGTATGGTATATGTCACGCATGGGTCATTATGTCACGCAAGAACTGTATGTCACATATGGTATATGTCACGCATGGGTCATTATGTCACGCAGGGATTGTTGGAGCTTGTCACGTTTCAAATTATGTCACGTTTGGGGTAGTCATGCGTGACAAAAAAATTGCATTTCCAGTGTGTGTCACGTTTGGGGAAGTCATACGTGACAAAGAAAGTTGATTTTGTCACTCTTGCCCCATGCGCCACATAGCTTGCGTGACTAGACTATCTTTTTCTTGTAGTGTATGGACTATTTGGGAAAATGATATTATTATTTCTAAATGTATAACCTATTTTTATCTTTTATCACTTTGTCCTAAATTATTCCTATTGATACTCTCTCAATAATAATCAAATGAGAGAGTGGGAGAGCCGCAAAATTAAGGAAGATTATGTTTATGGTGTTTTGAGGAAAAAACATATCATATTTACAAATTTAATTACAACTTGAAATTTAATCAAATTCGTTAAATATATACTAAATTGTTTTACCAGAGAGAGCGTATTAATAATAAAAATAGCAACATGTTCACACAACCATTATATTGTAACATACTTGGTTTAGACTAATCTACCCACACTACTACAAAAATGACTTTTTAAACCACATAAAAATGGCTTTTTAAACCACATAAAAAAGTGGTTTAGAAAAAGGAGGTGTAAAAAGTATGTTTTTTTAAACCACATAAAAAAGTGGTTTAAAAGAAGACTTTTTAGACCACTTTTTTTAAAAATGTGGTCTAAAAAAGTACATTTTCTAGAGCATTTTTTCTAAAAATGTGGTCTAAATAAATGAAATTTTTAGTCCACATAATCAATTATGCTTTCTAAACACATGCACCGTTTTTACTAATTTTCGAACATACATGTACACACATCAATTAATTAATTCTTCTCAACATTTGTACAAGATGAAAAGAAACTAACCAATTATAAAAATATAGAACTTATAAATTCAATCTTACTAGCTACAGTTCAAAATGTATGCTTTCAACAATGTGAACTCAAAAGCCAACATTATTTCGTCAAAGTGAATTGACTATTAACTATTGTAGAAGATCAATAAAAAATTCACTCCAACATTGCAAATGTAGTGAGTATCTTCCTCAGCATAATCTTCATCATGCATACCACCTTCATCGCTGACATTTTTCCCTCACCATCTTTCTCTTCTGAGTTTTGATTGAGACTTATTGCTTTATACCAAGATGACTCAATACTTCATCCTTATTAAATTTCTCATTCATAGCCATGAAATCAAAATCTTCAATGAATTCTATGACTGAGCGTGGACCCTGCAAAAATTCAAACTTTTTTGCATTAACACGATTGTCATAGGTTTTGCCCATCAAAAGTCATCTCCAGAAAAAAAAAATTATCTATCAAATAATTCTTATGCCCTGTCCATACTATTCTGCTCATTATCAACAAGCTAAAAATCATATATCTCAGGCATTCAAACCTCAAAGCAATGAAGACTACAAAGTCAGAGAAGAATTATCCAGAATTCACATGGATTATTGTTTCTTCAGTGAAACGATCAAATATATTAGTCACGATGGAATTGTTTAATCTCTGCTATGGCAACCAACTTAAATTCCAAATATTCCAACTAGTTTTCAGGTTTACTATAAATAATCATCTCAGAAGTCCCTACTTAATCTCAAAGGAAATAGTAAAGAGAATATTACTTCCATTGCTCTTCCTCTTTCACATCCTTCTCAGTTACCATAAAATAACTACGATGTGTCTGAATGGGATTTTATATTTAGGAACAAGCTCCCCTCCCTAAAGTGATCTTATATTTAGGAACAGAGGGAGTACATCAATAAGAGAAATCATTCTTCTCCTAGAATCTTCTCTTTTCTCAAATTCTACAGATAATTAGCTAAGAAAAACAAATTGACATGATGGCTGGTGTTTTAACTCTTAACAAGGCAATATGCAAACATAATGTGGAGCGAATATGATACCTTGACAATCAGAAGACATCCCTGAGGACCAGTTACAGCTCGGATGCCCTAAATCAAAAAGGAGCATACATGTATAAGACTAATAAAAAGTCAAATATGTACAACTGAAAATTTAGTAGCGTAAGATAAAACGTACTATCGACGGATTATGTTATAAGGAGAATCAAATGAGTAAGATATTTTAATGAGTACTTTCAGCTTTCACTGTAGAAACAATATAAATTCTCACAGCTTAAATATGCCTTTCATCTACTAATGTTATTTCAAGGAATTTCTGTCCAAAACTTTTGATGTCTTCAACATGTACCAAAGTCAATATAGATAGGATGATGGAAAGATCAAAACACAGATAATGCAGGAGAGGGATCAAATCAAATAGGACTATAATCATATAAGGGGGTAAAAACATTGTTAACTGTAACAAACAGATGGAACACAATAGCACTCACCAGAAAAGGAAAGACATGAAAAACCGAGTATTTCTCTCTCCAATGCAATTGTTCTGAAAGGAAAATTATTCTCATAAGAGTGACCCGAGGAAAACAAGCGATGTTCTAAATCATAATCACATAACAATCATATAAAATGAGAGGAAGTTGTTAAATTATGAACCATCCATCCACAGTGATGGTAAAAGCGTGCCACACATCGGTCACAAATGCTGCAATGCTTGTACCTAGCAGGTCTGCAAAACGATTTAAAATTAGGTTACAGATAAATTGAAATCTGAGAATTTGAGAGAGAAAAATTATGGTGGTGACAAACTCACTTTGGAATTTTACACGTTGAACACTCTTTCTCTGAGAAAATGATATTATCATATTGGTAAGCAGAAAGATACTGAAAAACATTGCCATCCTTTATTACTCATGGATCAGAAAAGCTGGTCAATAGAAAGAGCAGAACTCTAACGGCAACTACCAGCAAACTTGTGTACCTAAAAGAGCATATATCGTCTAACGAAATTTCATGATAAAATGAAGCTAAGAAAATAATAGAGCAGTAATAAAACAGTAAATACTGCAGCTACGTGAAGCACTACCTGTGAATTCCACTTAAATAGTAGCCAGGAATATAGGGAAAGGCACACTTTGCAATTAAATAATATGTTATGCTGATTATCACAAGATATATGATCTGCAAGAAAAGACAGATGTTTAGACAACTAATAAATAACAGAAAGATTATTTCTTCAAGCGAAATCTTAAGATACAGGACCTATTGAGAAAATACTGTAGCACTGATGGATTCAAACAAATGTACTTAATTTTATCAAAGGAGGTGTATCAGATGCAATTATTTCAAAGCTCTCTGTCATACAACATCATTAAAGCCACTCAAGTTCAGCAAATAAGATTCAGAATTTCCACATTGAGCAACCAAAACATTAGGACATTTTCTATGCAAACTATATAAGATTCAAAATTTCTTAGAAGCACATTAAAACATTAATAATTCCGCCATGGATCTCTGCTTCTGCTTCTACCTCATCACTTCGCATTTCACTCTGAACATAATGTCAATCAGACACATTAGTATATAGATCTAAAACACAAGATTATCGCTCATAAAACAAATAAACCCTAAAATCATCGCAAGAAACCCTAAAACATTTGCACCGCCAAATTGGAGAGTTCCAAACATCATAACAAACAGCAAATTGATTCGAAAAAGAAAAGAAGGTGAAAAGATAGGGGAAGAAGAAGAAACGAATGAATATTGACCTTGTCGGTGAGAGAGAAATCGTGAAAATCGTTGGGGAGAAGGTGGTCGGCGTCGATGTTCACGATTGAAGTCATGGTCACAGATCGAAGAAGCAAATTGAAGTCATGATCACAGATAAGTGAATCAAATCTGTTGCCAAATAATTATTAAGAGATAGACAAAAAAAGTAAATCAAAGGGAGTTACTCACTGTTTTTCTTTTTTGTGATTGTCCCAGCAACATATCTACTCTTCATATTCAACATAACCTAAAACAAAGAGAGGCTTCAAAAGAGTTAGAGGTTTAAGATTTTTGAGAAATTAAAGTTAGATCCAACCCTATAACAAAGAGAGACTTCAAAAGATTTGTTTACAATTCACATCTTATTCTTGATACGCATTATACAGCAAAAGATCTTAGAAATAAGCTCATCTTATTCCTGATGTACATTATACAGTAAGAGATCTTAGAAATAAGCAATCGGAGATAAGAAAATATATGCATATTAATTTTAGTCAAGTCAAAAAATTTGAAGTATGTATAAATAAGAAATTAGCACCTCAAACAGCTTTATTGATGTATCTCCACTTCCAGTGGCAACAAACTTCCCATCAGGACTAAACCTAGTACATCTATTAACATTCTAGAAATTCAGCAGGTCAGTCCATAACAGATAGCTACAAAAGTAAATGAGTTAACATACCATTAGCTCCATTACTTGATATCATGATGCTGAACACATATGGATATTTACTGATTTACTACACATGCTATACCTTACGTTCAGAAAGGTGCAGTATCTCTAGCTTAGGAAAACTCTTCTATGGCCCTTTCACATCATGCATGTTGTCCAAACAGAACTCTTTCATCAGCAATGTTTTCATCTTCCTTGAAACACCTTAAAAAAAATCTTACAGAATATTCGGTCAATACATTAAAAATTGGAACCACAAAGAAGTTTCTATCTGGGGTCATGAAGGTTTTCATATTCCCCCTTCAAGGAAAGATATTTAGATATGGCCTCTCGATTATTTGCATTTTAAGGGATCTTTGTTTGTAACAGATCAAATGAAATTCATTGGAAGGTACATGAGTTTTTAATTTAAAATCAGAGTCAATTCAAAGACATTATTTACATGAAATCTACATACAAATAGATAATGGTTTTAATGCTTGTTTCTAAGAAGTCAACAAAGAAACAAATGAAATAGAGATTACCATAACCATCATTTTTGGTTTGAAGCTTCACACGAAAAAAGAGGTTAAATCATACCCCAAGCTGAGTTAACAATCGGTTTTTTTACATTCCCCAATCGGTTAAATCATACTCTATTTATCATTCACTTCTTGTCACAAATACAAAACCTCAATGTTTATGCATCTTCCATAGAAAAAGCACGAGGTCTGTACAATACATCTAAACTACTTGCAAAGCCAGAAAGAGAGTAGATCAATCTACTGTGCTAAAGAAAAAATTTAACTGAAGTAGAACTTGAATAATTTGCAAATGGAACAAATCAACTCACAATTCTTAAGAAATCATCATTCTAACAGAAGATAAGATAAATGAAGCCTTTCAAATCACAATTCTTAAGAAATCGCCGTTCTAAACAAACAAAACAAAACAATACAGACCTAATTCTTCATTCCCCAGTCTGATTTGTGCTCTTCTTCAAGAAAAATGAAATCGACGATGATGCAGTCAGAAATCGACGATTTCTCCTCCATTAAACTTTGTTAATTCCGATTTATGATCAATGAAGTTGTAAAAACAGAAAAGGAATAACAGATTCGGACGAAGATGAAGTCAACGTTCGATCTTGAGAGAGATGAGATCAAATCGTTGGATCAAGAGAGAAGCAAGAAGGAACTGACAGAGATGAGAGGCGAAGAGATTCGGACGAAGAATGAAGATGAAGTCTCGATGAACCCTATGGACATCGAGAAAATAGATTCTTTCCAAACAAATAAAACTTCTTCATATTTACAAAATTGCCACCACTTATACTTTTCAAACCACATATATTAAAAAAGTGGTTTAAATAAACTTTTTAAACCATATGTTATATATGTGGTCTAAATGAGGTGGTTTAAATTGCTCTTTTTGTAGTAGTGTCAATTAAAGGTGATGACCAACCTCACTTGGAGACTTGAAAGAGATCCATATATCTCTCTTTTTATTATACATGGCGAGGATCAATATCGCTTCTACAGCTTATCCCTTGCCAAGTCTCTACTTATAGAGCCAATGAGATTTTTTTTATTCAAACTAATGAGGGATTGTTCAAACAATGTAATATGATCTTAATAACTAACACATTAACGTCAATTCAATGTTCCGAAAAATCATTTTCTGGGCCCAACATGAGTATATATGCTCCAGAGGACTGAGACCTCTCCAATGGATTCTCAGTTATGGAAGTTTTTGGATTGGCTAAATATAATGATATTTTTGACACAAGAATTAACGCCCGAGCCATAAAGCAGATTTACAAATTACAATGGCCCAACTATACATTTGAATGGTTATAATTTATAAAGGTAGAGGAGGAGAAATGCAAGGTTGCTGATTGGGTTTCATATGAAACATGGGCTTTCGACGAAATCACTAAGCGCTTTTTGTATGGAAAGCTCAGATTGTTTTTTTTATAAGAATGGAAAGGTTGGATTTGGATGGTCTATATTTGATTGTTTTAAACAGTCTTTTTTAAAAGAATGAGTAGATCAATGTACATAGAATCTAAAATAAAAATTGCAGCCTTTTTTTTAATGATAATTTGTATAGTTTGGGAGGGGATGGGGAGGTAATTTACTGTTATGTCCTTATTTTTGTATTTCAAGAAGTCAAAAGAAAATACAAGATTATTCCATTCACAATTAAAAAATGTAGAAGAAAATGTTGAGTTAAGAATATAATATATGGAGAAATCAAGCATCAAGATCTATTCTTCTTGTCTTATTACCGAAATGGATTTTCAGGCCCAAAAAAACAATTTACCAGAATCAATGCTAATCTTCCAGCTCAAAATTTTGTATAGAGTATAAACAAATCAAAACCATTCAATAGGTGTATCATTTGAAGTAATAAGCTACAAGGCTACCACCTTTCCTATTACAAATACCAGAAATAACAGGTACATGAAACACTGGATACATCTTAAGAGCAAGCAAGGATATCCTCTCCTTTTAATTTTTAGAATGGTGTGGCAGCAATCATGGCAATCTCATCCATTATTTTTATCCGACATATCCATTTGTGGACAACCATTTTCTCTTTTCTTTTTTTCTCTCAAGATAACAAATGCCACAACGGGAGATGAGTGGGGAAGAGGATATTACAGAGATGAAGAACTTACAGAGATGCAGTGACATGAGTTAGAAGTTGAGATTATTACAAAATATGTATATATAAAAAGCAACATTCGATAACACTGGATTTTTAAACTATTGACTATGATTGAGAATTTAAACACGAGATCAAACTAGTAACAAATGAATAAAAGATCAACTTAAAATTGTACTTGCTTATTCTTTATTTTAGCAAATGGCTCAATGTAAGTGCTAGATTATTTGAGAAGAAATTTAACATTGTTTAATAGGGAATTCATGAATATCATCCTTCCATGGATTCTTTAATGAACCTCCATCGATATTTTTCAATGCAACCAAAACCGCACTATTACACTTAAATCCTGACCCGAATGTCAATTGCCAAATTCTGTCACCTTTCTTAATTCTTCCTTTGGCCTCACAATAAGCCAACTCATACCAAACTGAACTTGAAGATGTATTCCCAAACTTATACAATGTCATCCTCGAAGGTTCCATATCCCAATCTTGAAGTTCAAGATTCTTTTGCATTGCATCTAACACTCCCCTACCTCCAGCATGAATGCAAAAGTGGTCAACACCCAACTTGAAGTTTGGAACACAAGCTTTCATTTTCAACCTCAAAAACTTCCTTCCCACAAAAGTTACGAGAAATTTGATTTTCTCAGAGAGAGGAAGGACCATTGGAGTAATAAATGTGATGTGAGACTTGAGGGCTCTACCTGCAACTTCCATAAGGTCTTTTGATATGGCGACACTAGTTCGGTTTCGCTCATCTTCTTGTTGTTGGACACAGTTGTAGCTTTTGTCATCGGAAGCCATATGTGTACGAAGTGTATGAATGATTTGGTACTTAGAGCGATGACGATCAGAAGGATGGTTGGAGAGTAGAGAAGCAGAACCACCCACTCGAAAGAGACAATTGAGTAGGATCATTGAGGGATTGTTGCCCATATACATGCTTGAGGTTAAATTTTCAGTGCTCAACACCAAGGCGTATGTGTTAGGATGTGACTGTGATGTTATGATAATAATGAAGATCATGTGAGTATATCTCTGTGTGTGTGTGTGTGTGTGTGTGAGGTGATGGTGTGTGAATTGAACTTTCATGTTCCTTAGCTTGTATCAACTTGGATAAACTCAATCAAATATTAATTCTTGTAAAAAAATCATGTAGTAATTAGTTACGAGCTGAACCCCTAAACATGAACTCTTGGCAACTCTATGTTTATAGTTTTAATTATTTAAAATTTAATTAGTTCCCAAACCTTATGAAGTACATACTACTCCCTCTGGTCCTAAATATAAAATCTAATTGATTTTTTCTGGAAAATCCTTAAAAAACAAAATATGTTAATTATAAATTGATTTACCTAATTTTTTCCCTTAAACTAGTTTATTTTACCTATAAACTAATAGATAATCTAAAAATCTATCAAACTAATGGAGTATTTCGCAACCTTATTCTCTCCATAAAAAAAGTCAATTAGGTCCCATATTTAGGACCGGAGGTAATATTATTTTCTGCAATATACAAGGACCAATGTTTTCTTTTGGAATCTGAGGAATAGACATTAGCTAGAAACATAAGGTTACATAGATAGGAGCTAGGTATATATATATATATATATATCAAATGACTGAGCTTCCACCTCTCCAAGTATAGGAAAACTCTTAATATATCACTAATTTACAAGCCTATTGGCTAGGAACCGATATCTTTCGTCAAAGGGGTTGAGTTTTATTGAGTTTAAGGTCAAAGACTGAGTAGTAACAAAATCAAAACTATATAAAGACTGATGAATTGTACCAAATCAAGACTATATTAATAAAAAAAATTAAAATTTAGTAATAAATTTAAATAAGTTAGAGAATATATACCTGAAGGAGGCGTTTGGCAAAGTCAATAGCAAGCACGCCAGCACTGCAACCCATGCCACTAAGATTATAGCACAATATGTTATTTCTGAACTTATACCGATTCACAATCATGTCACACAGGGATGGTGTGGGACAAAACACACTACAGTTCACAACAAGAACTCCTATATCCTTAGGTTGGACCCACGTTTTGTCCAAAATTTCATCAATGGCACTGAAAAATACAGTTTCTGTCTCCTTCCTTGCTTCGACTAAAGACGTGTTTGGTGGAATCTCCAGTAAAGTCTCAGGAGCGTACATCTTGGGTCCCAAACCAGAGTTATCTAAAATCTTCTTAATTAGCTTCAAGCTCTGTTCTGTTAATTTGAAAATCTCGCTCTTCGAATTTTCTATATACATTTCCTTGGTGAAAACATAGCTTGGTTTGTAGCATGCAAAGTCTACTAAGTATACATGTTGTTTTGGGTTTTTTATTAAATGATAATAAATAATGGTGGCTAGAGTTAAGATGAGTAACGCTTTGAGGCAAGAAATTGCCATTTGAGATGATTGAAGAAGATACTCGAACTCATGAATGAAAGCAATAATTTTAGTTGCTTCTAGAAACGACATGAACAGTGGATTCATCATGTAGTCAAGAGTGAAGGCTTACTGTAATGTCACTTGACGAGAATTATTATGCATGTATGTTTAAGCTTATATAGAGAAACGTTAGATGAAATTACATTTATTTCAGTGGATTTGGGGGACATTATACTATCAAAATCCAAGTTGTGATGTTTCATTTTGCATAAACGTAGTTAAGGATTAATAGTAAATTCATAAATGTAGTTATATATATATATATATATATATATATATATATATATATATATATATATATATATATATATATAAAATATTAAACGGACTCCAACTAATAACTTAGCAACTTAGCTCTTAATTAGAAATAGGAGTATAAAATGAGTAATATATATATATATATATATATATATATATATATATATATATATAGCATATTTTTATCAGAATAAATATAGCATATCAAATCACTTTCTCTCTATGTTAGTTTTCCGGCCCCAATATAATTTATTCAATCAGTACCTCTTGACAATATTAACAATTAAATTTAAATTTATGTAGTTACTAGAAATTCGTTACAACGTTTAGGAGGGTGTGTTAGTAACTTAATCTTTCTAATTAACTCAAATTGGTTAAGTTTGATATATTAATGAGTTTAAATTGGTTGACGTTTTGTCCCTTTTTTTATATTATCACATAAACAAATCATTTTATATGAAAAATAATGAGACTTTTTAGCATGATAATGCGATATTATAGCTCTACATATGCTTGGCATTTAATGTTTGTTGAATTGTCCATAGAATCGTTTTTCTTTTGAACTGATCCATATAGGAGTAGTTGGGAAAAAGGCATTTATATATCAACCACGAAATCAAGGTTTCGATAAAGAAAACCACGAAATCAAGTATGTTGTCACTTGTCAGACACTATTTATAAGGTATATAAGTCATTATAATTTATTTGTATAAGTTAAATTTAAAATTACCATATCTTATAAAATGCCAAGATTAACTATAATAAATTTCAACCCTATCTTACTCGTTTTCCTTAATCATTCTCTTCACCACAATTATTCAAAAATATTCATATCCGGGGATCCATTAGAAGAAAAGGTAATTGATTCATAGATTTTATAAGATAACTTATCACATTTTATTTAATTTAATGGAAAATTATTACTTTTAATTTATTTAAGTAAATAATGTGTGAGTGAGAAAAAAATATAGCTTGACATATATTAATTGGATAAGGAATTTAAACATATTTATATGTAAGTCTTGAAAATGAATCTATCTCATTAGATTACGTAGTAGTTTATAAATTAGATAAATTCTTTTTTTTTATCAGCAAAATCAGATAAATTCTTTTTGAAATAGTAATGTATGCATATTTTGTAGATATTTATTATACTATCAATATCTTTAAAAATTTAAATTTAATCTTGTTAAAAAGACTTTATGAAATAGTGTTATTTGTAAGATAGAAAATGAGGAAAATTAATAAATAAAGAACTCTGAATATCCAAACGGACAAGTAAGAAACTCAAATTTTCAAAAGGACAATCAAGGGCCATTAACAACACACATAATTGTTAATGGGTATGCTGCTATTGTTAATGACCCTTGATTGTCCTATTGGAAATTTGAATTCCTAACTTGTTCTTTTGAATATTTAAAGTTCCTTATTTAGGATTTTCTTTAGAAAATATCTCCTACGTCTGGAGAGACGAGACTAGAGCCGCTCGAGGCACAAACCCAAATTTGCTATTCAGGTTAAAAGATGAACTTCATAGTCCCAAGAGAATGATGATGCAATAATAGATTCTAATTGTTGGTCCAATTGTGTAACAAAACACAAAGGCATTTGTAAGTGGGTCTATGCAAGTTAGGTCCATGGCTTTGATTGTTTTTATTTTTGGAACTTGAATCGTTAAATCTAATTGGTAAAAAAATCGTTAAATCCTTAAACTTTTGATTCATTTGTACCTTTAGCCAAATTTATAAGTTAAAGAGAATATTTTACTTGGTGTTATTTACATATGGTTAATTTTTTTCACGTGAATGCATTATTTCACCCTTCTACTATTATGCATTGACTTTACTATCTAAATATCTAGATATATAGGGAATATTAATCAAATATATATGATTATGTAAAGTTAAGAAATTGTTAAATTTTAAGGTATAGTTAATGAAGTTTAAGGTTTTTCGTGTTTTGTGAGAAACATGTTAGAACTTAAAAGTATCTTGGCTTGTAAATAGGAGTAGAAAGATAATACTCTATCAACTATATCACTTAGTACATTTTAGTCTCTAAACTTTTGAATCGGTTATAATTATCCTATCTTTGTAAAAAATAATTGTGTTAAGACAATAAGACACATTTTAAGACAAATATTTTCTTATTGAAGGTATCATATTTGAAATACTGTCATACCCTAAATTTTCGACACTTTTTTGTGAGGATTCAAATCTTAATTCACCGCATATAGGAACTAATAACCCCTTCTAACACACAATAATCCTCCCGTTATTCTTTAAGTGGCATTTGTAATGGAGTCGATGCAATATGAAATATGAGTTGATGGCTTTTGAGTGTTATAGGTTTAATAAGAACTTTGGTACAGAATGATCTAAGGTTTGCCTATATGAAAAGTCTGTTTAAGTATTGTAATGTCATCCTCCTATTTACCTATGAATTGAGCTCACCACAAACAAGAAATCTCTTTTTTTTTTGGTCAAAAACAAAGCATTGAAATGTGTGGCTGTCACCCAAGAGGGGGGGTGAATTGGGTGAGGGAATAACACCTTAAAACTCTTTTTCGAAAGACTGCTTGTGCTCGGTGATGATGATAATAAATAATGCTATGCACAAGTCAGTATGTTATGTGATGCAAAATAGAATGATTAAATATAAATTTATGCACACACAAATTTATCCTGGTTCGGTCACCCAGACCTACATCCAGTCCCCAGGCTACACCTGAGATTTCCAATCCACTATTCTTGTTTAAACCGGGCACAAGAGAAGCCTTTACACTTTAGGTTTTACGAACACGGGTTCACCTAACAACCCACAGGTTTTACAACGGGTTCACCTGCAAACCTTACAACCACAAGTTTTGCGGGCTAACTTGCAACCTAACCGCAAGTTTTACGGGATCACTTGCAACCTTTACAACCGCAAGTTTTACGGGCTCACTTGCAACCTATGGAGATTTAGAAAACCTCTAAATGCTCCCCCTCACTTTTGTAAGATAACAACTCTGTTCTTCAAGCGACAAGCTTTAGAACAGGTTTGATAGGATGTTCACTCTATGAACTGATTGTGCTAAACACTTAAGCTCAACTAAGTGGGTTCACTCAATGAACAGATTATGTTACTCACTTAGGTACAATAATTGCTCTCAACAAATTCTCTCTAAGAATATTACAACTTAAGATCAGAGAGTAGAAGGATATTTCAGATAGTAGGCTTGAGCTTCTTCATTCTATTTCTCTTGCTTATCAAAACTCCTGAAGCTCTTATTCAGAAATGAAGAATATCTCCTTTTATATCAGCCTCTGATTATCCAACCGTTGGAGAGGCAATAAGGCCGTTTGAATCTAGCCGTTGGGGCCTTGTATACGTTGTCCTCATTAATGCACAGCAGAGTTGACTTTGCTTTATCTGAAAAGGTGCTCTGACCAGCTGTTCTGTCAACACTGTTCTGACAACACTATTCTGGCAAAAGTCGTTCTGACATCTATACACTGTACGGTCTGACTCTTGCTTGTTGTCAGATGAGGACTTCGTTCCTCAAGCATAAGTCCAGGATGCTAAGAGACTTACTATCGGAAGCTCTCTTGCTATCTGAAGTGAAGCTCGTGGACTGTATCATTCTGCTTGCTATCACATAGAGGAACTTCGTCTTCCAAGCACTTGTCCATGAATGATAAGAGCGCTTTGCTATTGGATGCTCTCTTGCTATCAGAAGCTTTCTTATGGACTCTGACTCTTGTGGGTAGTATTAGTTTTGACAGCTTGAATGAATCTTCAGATTATGTACTCCTTATCTCTCATACTCCTCATGCTTGGTAGGTAACAATGTTGTTTGAATATCTGTTAACCTCTTGTTACCGTTGGGAAGTACATCTTCTTAAACGCTCCATTAAAGCTTAGCAGGGTTGACTTGTTTTATCTCTGAAAAGCAATCCTAACCACTCTGCTCTGACAACATCATACTGACTTCTGAGCATATGTACTTCTGACTCTTGTAATCCTGCTGACGGATGATGATCGTTCATTCGGAAGTGGCAATCTTGCTCTGCAAGTGTTGGTCTCTGAATTCCAGTGCCAAGAGTCTTTGCATCTGGAAGCTCATTTGCATCCGGAAGTAAAACTAAGTTCTGCAAATACTTGTTAGTCCAACAGAGTAATATATATAATCAAGTGTAGTAAGAACTATTCATGCTGTGGGAAGCTTGTTTGCTATGGGAAGCAATCTTACTAAGACTATGTTCTGACTTAGTGTATTGTCTATTGACACTAGGGGATGTCTATTCCAATAGTCAGCGTAAGTCTCGTTATTTTAGTCTAGCTCTTCCTAAGTGACTTAGTGTGTCATTTACATACAGTGGGAATTCACTTAGTCTAAGAGGTGTTCCTTGTATCCGGAAGCACTTCTACATCCGGAAGCAAGACCACTGGATGAAGGATTTTGTTTACTATTACTCACTCTCGCTCAGTGTCCTTCAATCCAACAGTCAGCGCTAGTCACTACGCTATCGGATGCACTTTCACTTGACGAGGTAGAACTTACTGACGCTTGGGGTGATATCTATCTTATCAGTCTGTGTCAGTCTAAGTTTAACAGGAAGCAATTTCACTTCCGGTTGAATCATAGCTTAGTTTTAAGGTTTTGTTTATCTAATGCTCATGGACTAAGTTAAATCCCTAGTGAGTTATTCGCTGCCGCTGGGGGATAAATCATTCATCCGCGTGCGCGAGTCCTAGACTATCCGGAAGTAAATCCACGTCCGGTTGCACTCTTACTTGGGATCCTATTGCTTTCTAAGTTCTTTCATATTTTAGTCTTCATCAAAACTTAAGATTCTAACATTCTCCCCCTTTTTGATGATGACAAACCCATAGATGACTAGAGAACATAATTAAACTTAGATCACTCCCAGAGCTATATTTCTCTCCCCAGATATCTAGACATCTTATCTTATCTCTCAGCTCTAGACATCTCATGTCTCATCTCTAGCTAGACATCTTATATCTCATTTTTCTCCCCCTTTTGACTTCATCAAAATTCAACAAGTGCAAGCTAGCCTTAGGGATGAGGATACTTCTATCGTTCTCCTAGGAATGGGCTTTCTACCGTACGAGAATTAACAAGGGACAACAATAATGATTCATGATCCTAAATGATTGTATTCTCCCTAAACATTATGTAGGATAGCTAAACAGTGTGAGACAAAAAAAATATTGATTCAGTATTCTAAGTGAGTTTACTCTCCCTAACCATTATGCAAGATAACAGAACATGTTTTGCAAGGACTAAGTCTAGATCAAAACATACAAAAACAGTTCTCTTTTTGAAGGTGAAAATTCTTTTCAAATATAAAAGACATCAAAAGTAATTTTGACCCTCTCGAAATGATTAACATGATATCAAAATAATTTTGGTGCGTTTAAAATGATGATTATGATATCAAATGAAAATTTGTGATTTTAAATTCGTGATACCAAATGAAATCAAATGAAATATGTGAGTTTGAACTTGTGATATGAAATGATTGAATGCCAAGTGAAATGAAATGAAACCAAATCAAATGAATTTTGTGAGTTTAAAATGCCAAAAGTAATTTCCAAACAAATTGCATCACAGCATCTCAAGAGTTTATTATTGATGACAGCATGTAACTCTCTATTTTCAAGGGATCATTATCAAGTAATGTCCATCTACTTCTATTCTATATTAAGATTAATCATCACAAGATCAAGAAAAGAAGCATATAAGAGAGGTATGTTATCAATTACTTTCCAGCGTGTCATATAAATGATACAGATGTGTGAGCTGGGATGATTTTCTAAGACAGTGAATGATTTTGAAGTCAATGCAGATTGAGAAAAACATCCTAAATTGACACCCTTACCAATGCCATGTATGTATCATATATAAGAGATGGTAAGGTGTAGATGTTACCACAGATGAGGAATCCTCATACTCTATTAGACTCATGAATCTGAATCATACGCAGATAAGCATGCTTCCTGACATCTTCAAGAGGTGTGCTATCTCAAGTGGAAACCCCTAGCGCAAGTGCTTTGATGATTCGCTTCGGCAAGCTGAGCTACAACCACAAGCAGACATGACTGGGCAGTCACTCTACTCTTCCCATGGTTCAATAGTTGGCCTGCTATCGAAGGCGCTGATTGTTGCGAAAGCAACCTTGCTCAGACTTGATGATTGGTCCTGCATGTGCTTGAGGAAGCAAGTGCTTCCTGATGGTCAGTGAAAGAACTTAAGATTTAACATTGGAGACCATACTCAGGACATTCAAGTCAATCTGTGTTAATCAGCACAAGTTAATAATTTTAAGAAATTATGCTTGCTGATTGGTTTAAGAAAATATGAGCAATGATTATGTGAAAACTAATTTTGAAATTGTCTACACGTTCACATGGTTTCACTATCAAGACATGAACTCTATTTATACTCTCATAGATAAATATCAACGTGATAGTACAGCGAGTATCAAACATGTGGCATATTTTCAGAGTTTCATAAGCAAGTATAGTTCAATAAATATGCCTCAAGGATGTTCATGTTAGATCATGAAGACATGTGAATTATTAACACAATGAAATTTTGAAAAATCTTCATCCTCACAAAAATGAAATACTGGAAATCTTCATGCTCACAGAATAGTTTGATTTTAAGACTAAATCCGGTTTACAAAAACAACCAAATTTCAGCATATGATTACGAGAATAATTTCCAAATATTAGCTCAAGTTCTTCTAGATATGCTCAGTGTGATCTCATTGTTCTTAGGATATCAACAAGCTTGAAATTAATACAGATTATAGCATGCTTGTGATACTATACCATGTTTTACAGATCTAGCAGAGTTTAATTCAAGGCATTTCCTAAGATTTCTAATGCATGTCAGACAAGAGAGAGACTATCCATTAAATTTCACAACAGAATGTGTAAGGGATAGAAATGCTCATGTGTATTGGCGAGAGTTTCTCAGGTATAGTATAGCCATTCCACACATCTTGATAAGGGGCATTTTCGTTGCCATTCTCTCTTGGTTATTCTCATTGTTCAAGCTTCAATAATCTGTGTCAACATTCTTAAACCACAAACTTGAACCGAGATCATTAGTAGATTGAGAACTTAAAGATGTAATTAAGAGGGATGTATTGTTCTTGAAGTCATAGCTGCTTATGCATTGAAAAACTTGATTCAAGAGATACCACATGAAATGGAAAATCAGAAATAACTTTTGAATGCTATCATGAGGTATGGTTGTCATGTAAGTTTAAAGAGGATCGGAATCTGTTTTGAAAGTTTGCATTTCAAAAAGGATCTTTCAAAAATCAAGGTGAATGCATAAACTATTTTCTTTCATGAGAGGCGCCCTTAAAAAGATTCGCTAAGCATATATGAGTAAAACGATTTAGACACCATATGAAAACTCTGAAGGAGGTTTTTAGTTTTAGTATCAAAATTCTGAAACTAGTTCTGAATCTTCTTAACAATGTCAGAAATCTTGGAACACAATGATTCAGCATGCACAAAGGATATACAAGGTTTTTGATCAAGACAGTCATGGACAGCATGTGGATTATGAACATTATTAATTTCTTTAAGCTTTCTTCTATGATTAATATAATGTTCACATCTTAGGGTGCTTAATGTAAAATCTCAATAAGTCCATCTAATATTAGCATAGGAGATTTTACTATCAAATGCTTCGTTGCTAAGTGATCCCTTGCTTACCCAAGGAGATCTTCTATACTTATCCTTGGTTCGAAGCACTTTCTTCTGAGAGGTAGGATTCAAGAGCCTTTTCAATGTTGATCGAGGAATCCACTCTCTCTTGTTCTTCTCAGGATAGTTGAATGGAACTCTGTGATAGCTCATTCTTGAGACAGAACCATTGTTCCTGGTGGTTGCGCATTGCTTCTTATGATTGTACCAGGGGGTATCAGCAGTTGCATCACCACGAGTTCTCTTCTTTGGGGTAAGAGGAACTCTTGATCTTTCCTGCACAAGTAAGGCACTAGGAGGATGTTTTGGTACCCATTTGTACTTGGGTCCTACATGGTTAGCACTGGACCTTACTTGTCCTTTAGGAATCCATACAAACTTATTTCTCACATTTGAATTTCTTCTAAGACTGCATGTGTGAGAAATATGTCCTAATCTACCACAATAATGACAGATAATGGAATGATAATCAAAATGGGGTTTTCTATCATTATCATGATTAGTTTTCTTTAGAAAAGCTTTTTGTTCCTTTGAAATCTCAGTTTCTTTTGAAAGCTTTTCTTTTTCCTTCAACACGTGTTTACAGTCAAAACATTTTTCAAGGTATGTTGAAGTTTTCCCTACCGATAGTGGGCTAGCTATCGGAACCACTAGTTCTTTAAAAGAAACCTCAGAAACTTTGGATGTAGAAGAAGAAATTAGTTTTACAAGTTTCCTATCTTTTTCTTTTAAGCCTAGAAGTTCTTTTGCAAGTTTACAATATTCAGTATATAACTCATTGTATGCATCTTGCAAATCAGAGAATTCAATTTCAGATCCAGATACCTCACTTTCTGAATTTTCTAGGCAGAGATGGATACTCTCTTCACTGAAGCCTGCTTCCTCAATATCAGCTTCCAAAAGCTCATCAGTAGATGATCCACAAGGGGCACGAGTTGAGCTTTGGATAGCTGTGCTTTCAAGAGATGGGTTAGAAGCATATATCACATCAAGAGTATTCCGAATATCTCTAGCACTAGAGCAATGTTTGATTTTCTGGAAATCATTTTCAGTTAAACTTTTGTATAAAATTTGCATTGCTCTAATGTTTAAGGAAAACAAATTTTTTTCCTTTTCAGTCCAGTTTCCTCTTGGTTTGAAATCAAAATCATTTTCAAAAATATCCCACATTTTCAAACTAGTGGATTGTATAAAACTTTCCATCTTTGCTTTCCACCAACAAAAATCAATATTTTCTAGCACGGGTGGAATGGTATGATCAAAGCCTTTGGAAAACATTTTTAACCCAAATCAGCCAAGGTCTTTACACTTGAGATCGTTCGATCCTTTAAACAAGTGACCTGCTCTGATACCAAATGAAATGTGTGGCTGTCACCCAAGAGGGGGGGGGTGAATTGGGTGAGGGAATAACACCTTAAAACTCTTTTTCGAAAGACTGCTTGTGCTCGGTGATGATGATAATAAATAATGCTATGCACAAGTCAGTATGTTATGTGATGCAAAATAGAATGATTAAATATAAATTTATGCACACACAAATTTATCCTGGTTCGGTCACCCAGACCTACATCCAGTCCCCAGGCTACACCTGAGATTTCCAATCCACTATTCTTGTTTAAACCGGGCACAAGAGAAGCCTTTACACTTTAGGTTTTACGAACACGGGTTCACCTAACAACCCACAGGTTTTACAACGGGTTCACCTGCAAACCTTACAACCACAAGTTTTGCGGGCTAACTTGCAACCTAACCGCAAGTTTTACGGGATCACTTGCAACCTTTACAACCGCAAGTTTTACGGGCTCACTTGCAACCTATGGAGATTTAGAAAACCTCTAAATGCTCCCCCTCACTTTTGTAAGATAACAACTCTGTTCTTCAAGCGACAAGCTTTAGAACAGGTTTGATAGGATGTTCACTCTATGAACTGATTGTGCTAAACACTTAAGCTCAACTAAGTGGGTTCACTCAATGAACAGATTATGTTACTCACTTAGGTACAATAATTGCTCTCAACAAATTCTCTCTAAGAATATTACAACTTAAGATCAGAGAGTAGAAGGATATTTCAGATAGTAGGCTTGAGCTTCTTCATTCTATTTCTCTTACTTATCAAAACTCCTGAAGCTTTTATTCAGAAATGAAGAATATCTCCTTTTATATCAGCCTCTGATTATCCAACCGTTGGAGAGGCAATAAGGCCGTTTGAATCTAGCCGTTGGGGCCTTGTATACGTTGTCCTCATTAATGCACAGCAGAGTTGACTTTGCTTTATCTGAAAAGGTGCTCTGACCAGCTGTTCTGTCAACACTGTTCTGACAACACTGTTCTGGCAAAAGTCGTTCTGACATCTATACACTGTACGGTCTGACTCTTGCTTGTTGTCAGATGAGGACTTCGTCCCTCAAGCATAAGTCCAGGATGCTAAGAGACTTACTATCGGAAGCTCTCTTGCTATCTGAAGTGAAGCTCGTGGACTCTATCATTCTGCTTGCTATCACATAGAGGAACTTCGTCTTCCAAGCACTTGTCCATGAATGATAAGAGCGCTTTGCTATTGGATGCTCTCTTGCTATCAGAAGCTTTCTTATGGACTCTGACTCTTGTGGGTAGTATTAGTTTTGACAGCTTGAATGAATCTTCAGATTATGTACTCCTTATCTCTCATACTCCTCATGTTTGATAGGTAACAATGTTGTTTGAATATCTGTTAACCTCTTGTTACCGTTGGGAAGTACATCTTCTTAAACGCTCCATTAAAGCTTAGCAGGGTTGACTTGTTTTATCTCTGAAAAGCAATCCTAACCACTCTGCTCTGACAACATCATACTGACTTCTGAGCATATGTACTTCTGACTCTTGTAATCCTGCTGACGGATGATGATCGTTCATTCGGAAGTGGCAATCTTGCTCTGCAAGTGTTGGTCTCTGAATTCCAGTGCCAAGAGTCTTTGCATCCGGAAGCTCATTTGCATCCGGAAGTAAAACTAAGTTCTGCAAATACTTGTTAGTCCAACAGAGTAATATATATAATCAAGTGTAGTAAGAACTATTCATGCTGTGGGAAGCTTGTTTGCTATGGGAAGCAATCTTACTAAGACTATGTTCTGACTTAGTGTATTGTCTATTGACACTAGGGGATGTCTATTCCAATAGTCAGCGTAAGTCTCGTTATTTTAGTCTAGCTCTTCCTAAGTGACTTAGTGTGTCATTTACATGCAGTGGGAATTCACTTAGTCTAAGAGGTGTTCCTTGTATCCGGAAGCACTTCTACATCCGGAAGCAAGACCACTGGATGAAGGATTTTGTTTACTATTACTCACTCTCGCTCAGTGTCCTTCAATCCAACAGTCAGCGCTAGTCACTACGCTATCGGATGCACTTTCACTTGACGAGGTAGAACTTACTGACGCTTGGGGTGATATCTATCTTATCAGTCTGCGTCAGTCTAAGTTTAACAGGAAGCAATTTCACTTCCGGTTGAATCATAGCTTAGTCTTAAGGTTTTGTTTATCTAATGCTCATGGACTAAGTTAAATCCCTAGTGAGTTATTCGCTGCCGCTGGGGGATAAATCATTCATCCGCGTGCGCGAGTCCTAGACTATCCGGAAGTAAATCCACGTCCGGTTGCACTCTTACTTGGGATCCTATTGCTTTCTAAGTTCTTTCATATTTTAGTCTTCATCAAAACTTAAGATTCTAACAAGCATCTCATGAATAGATGATGGTAAACATTGAGTTTAAAAGCCTTCACATAATTTAGCAATACTTTTTCACACAAGTTAGATATTAAATTTTATAAATATTAAAAAGAATTAACTCTCCCTAGCTACTCATCTTTTTTGTTACCCAAGGGTATCCCCACCAGCGTGTCAAGTGAGACTAATCCCTCGCTGTTCTGAAGTCCCATATAGGGGGTAGACAGCTGGTCTGTGAATTTGCTCCATTCGCAAGAGTTGGGGATCGAACTCCCAACCACTTGTTTAAGGGACAAGAGTACTTACCACTCATTACCACTCACTTGTTTAAGCTTATCATCTTTTAAATGGGTTTGAAAACCAATTTCATATCCACGCAATGAAATCCAAAACCAAACCAAAAATGGGCAGTGGTAATGACAATTAATTACTGGATCAAATTTGTAGCTAATTCAGATATCAAACATCATAAATTCAAACAGATTCCAAACAATAACCGATTTTTTACTTTCTACCCCGTTTCATCAAAGCCACAACTAATATTCATATTTTTCAGGTAAATACAGAACTAACATTATTTGTCTTATAGCACAGTTCATCGGCACAACCACGCACATAAGCAGAATTGTACGCAGGAGTGCACATACAAGCAAGCTTGAACTTTCTATACTTTCTCACACACGCACGCATAAATTAACGAGAGTCATTAGCCTCCCCTAATTATTAGAATTTTGAGATGAAACCATATTTGCATGAACTTTGTGATTATCATCCCTCCATGGATTCTTAAGTGAACCTCCTTCAATATTTTTTAACGCAACCC
The DNA here is from genome assembly GCA_029929735.1 of Mimosa pudica. Lineage (NCBI taxonomy): Eukaryota > Viridiplantae > Streptophyta > Magnoliopsida > Fabales > Fabaceae > Mimosa > Mimosa pudica. The sequence goes on along the minus strand of JAKELP010000040.1, from coordinate 1,011,393 downwards.
ACACTACACTGTTACATTTGAACCCTGACCCAAATGCCAATTGCCATATTCTGTCACCTTTCTTAATCCTTCCTTTGGCTTCACAATAAGCCAACTCATACCACACTGAACTTGAAGATGTATTCCCAAACCTATAAAGTGTCATTCTCGAAGGTTCTATATCCCAATCCTGAAGATCAAGACTCTTTTGCATTGTATCTAACACGGCCCTCCCTCCAGTGTGAACACAAAAGTGATCAAAAGAAGACTTAAAGTTTGGGATATAAGCTCTTATATTCAACCTCAAAACCTTTCTTCCCATAGAAATAACAACAAACTTGAGTTTCTCTGAGAGAGGAAGGACCATTGGGGCAAGAGATGTGATGTGAGATTTGAGGACTTGACCTGCAACATTCATGAGGTCTTTTGAGATTGAAATACCAATAATGCCCTTGTCATCGTCTTGTTGAAACACACAGTTGTAACTGTTGTCATCGGAAGCCATGTTGGTACGAAGTGTATGAATGATTTGGTACTTGGAATGATGACGATCTGAAGGATGGTTGGAGAGAAGAGAAGCAGAGCCACCCATGCGAAAGAGACAATTGATGAGGAGCATTGAAGGGTTGTTGCCTAAATACGTCCCTGTGTTTGCATTTTCAGTGCTCAACACCATGGCGTACGAGTTAGGGTGTGACTGCGGTAATGAAATAATAATATAGTGGATGAGTTAGATGTATGAACACAAATTTTTCCAATTTGTGAATCATTTTTGGTATATACGTTTCTTTTTTCGTTCTTTTTTTTTCAATCTTCCATATTTATGAGTTTTAACTTATTTGTAACCTGGTTTCTAAATTTTGACTTGATATAACTCAAGTTAAATAGTTTTGAATTTATGGTAAGTCAATCTTTCAAAATGTGACTTTATGGCAAATAAATTTTCCAAAACTATTGCGCTAATTCGCATATGCGTTTTTATTGGGAGAGGGGACAACTTTATATATGTGGGCAACACTATTACCCCTTAGATTAGTAGATAATCAATGGCGCAAGATTAATGGACAGTGTTTAAAAAAAACTATTGCATTAGTTTAATGAACAGAAAAATGAATTTCAAGTAGCGAATGAACGAGGTATTATATTGTTGTAAATTTGGTAGTGTCGATCTATTAAATATTTACTATGAAATGTCAAATTTGTGGGCCCTAATTCCCAAATCTTTTAACATATTTAGGCTGATTCACTTACATGATCAAATTTACAAGATTTTTTTTATTCAAAATACTCTAATTCTGCATTTTTACCCATCTATTACCAAAAAATACTTAAAGATGTTGGACTCGCTTACAAAATACTCCAGACTGTTGGATGCACACACACCAAAAGCTATTAGGACTGATTATTATATATGGTGAGTTTTGAATATTCCAATCCCTATATTTTTTGAGTTAAATTTAGGAAGTGAGTTTAAATATATATAGTCAAACCAATATGCACCACCACTGGAGTAAACCGCGAATAAAAATTTAGAAACTGAGCTACGATTCGACAAAAGAAAAAGTTTTCCTTAACAAAGTCGATTGCATATAGAAATTACCCTAGTTAACTCATTTCAGGTCCAAATTTTCTTTTAAAAAACAAATAAATTATGAAGAACCTGAAGGAGGCGTTTGGCAAAGTCAATAGCAAGAACTCCACCACTGCACCCCATGCCGCTAAGATCATAGCATAAGACATCGTCTCTGAGTTTATATCGATTCACAATAATATCACACAGAGAAGGTGTGGGACAAAACGTACTGCTATTCACAACAAGAATTCCTATATCCTTTGGTTGCACCCATGTTTTGTTCAGAAGTTCATTAATGGCTCCGAAAATAACAGTCTCTGTCTCCTTCCTTGCTTCCACCAAACATACTTTTGGTTCCTTCTGCATTATAGCTTGAGGTAGGTGAGTCTTAGGTCCCAAACCAGACTTATCTACAATCTTATTCATTTTTTTCAAGTTCTCCTCTGAAAAAACTCCAGTGCTCTTGGATGTTTCCATCAACATTTCATTGGTGATAGCACATGAATCGTTTGGTTTGTAGCATGCAAAGTCTACCAAGTATACTTTGCTTGTTTCTTGCCTCTTCAAGTAATGAAAAATAATAGTAGTGGCTAGTATTAGGAGGTATTGCGCAGAGAATAAGCAAGAAACCATTTGAGGAGGATGGAGATATTCAAATCCATGATGAACACAAGCTGAAGCTGAAACCGCTACCAGAAAGGAAATGAGCAGTATGTTCATCATGTTGGGGGTTAAGTAGTGGTACAATCAATGAATCCATATATGTTGAGCTTTAAATAGGGAAATAAAAAGAGAAATTGACCTTAAAAGTTAGAAATGTAGGCTACTTATTTAGAGCTAAGGGTATGATAAGAGGACTCTAAGTGAAATACTCTTTCCATTCCATGTTATTAGAGGTGGTTAACTATTTAACACAGATGAATAAATTAAATCATAGTGAAGTTGGGTAATATACAATTAATAAGATTTTAAATCATAGTGGAGTATAATTTATTATGCACTTGCACTCGACAAGTGAGAGACTAATCCCCCGCTGATTTGTAGGCACCTCAAAGGATGAGATAGTTGGCCTGAGAGATTTAATGTTTCTCTATACCCAACGTCAAGGATCGAACCTCAGACAATTGGTTAAGGGTGAATGAGTCCTTGCCACTCAACCACACACCTCAGGTTTATTATATTTAATTTTATAGTTAACTTTTACTATTAATTGATATTTTCATATATGAAGCGGTAGGGGAAGTTGGCACTCATATTCCCTTATGGGTTATAGTCTTTTGTAATTCGTCGTGTCTACATTTAAGCGTCATCATGATTATTATTATTCAATGTAAGTAGCCGCGTTGTTTAAAGCTTTTTTTTTATCGAAATTGTTTAAAACTTTTTGGGGACACCAAATAAATGCATGGTCCGCTCCATTCATATTTATCTTTGCTACCAAAAGTTTTTTGTTTTAACTGAGTACAAAAAAGCTTCATATCATCTAAAAAGTAAATTTTAAAAAACTCGCATTAAGAAAGCTAATTTGACAGTAAATTGGGTTGTTAAAACTTCTTTGAATATATAGGTCTTACCCTATTATATGATTGTAGCGACCACCGCTATGGTTGAAGATAAGTCGGAAGTGGATAATACGTTGAGCATCAATGTGGATTATGGATAAAATTGTTAGTGCTGATTTCTTTTATCTTTTAATACTCAACGTAGTTTGTATTTCTATCATTTGATTATGGGAAAATGACAAATAAATACCTTCGAATATATAAAAGAACAAGTAAGGAACTTAAACTTCCAAAAATACAAGTAAGGAACTTCGAATTCCAAAAGGACAATTATAAAACAAGACAATTGTTAATCACTATGTTGCAGTTGTTAATACCTATGTTCCAGTTGTTATTTTTTCGATTTGAAAATTTGAGTTCCTTACTTATCCTTTTAGAAGTTTGAGTTCCTTACTTTTCCACATTCGGAGTTATTTATTTGTCATTTTCCCTTTAATCAAAGTTTTGAATTATTTGAATTCTTTTATGGTTTATGGAATTTCTCTGCACGAAAAACAAAGAGTAAAATTTGAAAAAGTAATCAACTCAACATGACTGCTCTTAATTTTTTCCAAAAAATAATATATAGACACACACACACACAAATATATCTCTTAAATTTATAAGACTGTTATGAAACCCGGACTGGACCGTCAAACTATCACATGGAGTATCTTTGACTCGTGTAGAACAGTTCAATTGGTGCAAGGGTTGAGCCGTGTTGAATTGCTTCAAGTGACTATTGGATCGAAAACCGATGTTCAATTGTGAACTGGAATGAATTTAGTAAAACCGGACAACCAAAAATAACTCACCTAAAAAATTCCAAAAAGAAAACAACTACATTTATCTGCAAATAAAATATCAACTAGGGTAAAAATGCCCCTTAATCACTAAAATCTTTTAATCAAACCACACTACTCTTTAATTATTTCAACATATTACAACTTGATATTTAAAAAAATGTTGCATTGGAGTTCTTGAATATGCTTATTTTTAAGTTTTAATAAATTTTTATATTTATTTTTATCTCTTAATTATTTGTTCCAATAAAGTTTTCATATTACATGTTATGATTGTGTTATTTACATATATGTAATATTATTTTGGGCAATGACCCTATTTTATACTCAAAGTAACCACCCTGGACCACCCACCACCATATACTAACAGGTGATACAATATTATACCCAACTTAACCAAAGTGGTCCAAAAATACCCTCAACCGACGGTCTTCAACGTTTGACTGTTAGTTGGATGATATGGCACCCACATGTGATATTTTTTCCACACGGCACCTGTGCGAATGCCACCTGGATGCCCATGTGTTATATTTCCATGATGGCAGAGACAAAAATATGACAAGCGATGTGAAGCTGCTGCTGAGAAGGAACTTGATATTTCACTTAATCCTCAGCAGCAGCTTCACATCGCTTGTCATATTTTTGTCTCTGCCAACATGGAAATATAACCCAGGTGGCATTCGCACAGGTGCCGCGTGGAAAAAATATCACACGTGGGCGCCATATCATCCAACTAACGGTCAAACATTGAAGACCGTCGGTTGAAAGTATTTTTGGACTAGTTTGGTTACTTTAGGTGTAATATTGTACAACCTGTTAGTGTATGGTAGTGGGTGGTCCACGGTGGTTACTTTGGGTATAAAATAGGGCCACTACCCTATTATTTTTAATATAATCAATTATTATGTCATTGGTTCCATTGCTCTTCCAAATGGCCCCATTGTGTACAGTGAACCATGTCTCACTAGCTTTTTTAGCTCACATTGTGATTCGGCTTTTACAACATTGATTTTTATAGTTTTTACAACATTATTATGATAGTAGGCTTTTTGTTTTTATTTTTTTTGATAGAACCATAGTTTAGAATCAGATTTGATATGGTATTTAATAACAGTATGGACATTGTAGGGTTCTGATTTCAAAAAGATAAGTTGCAGATCATCCATATTTAATCTTCTTGGTTACATATTCATGTTTATTGTGTCGAGTAACATGAGAGATTATATAGCCCCAAAAAGAACAAGGAATACTCAATTTGGATATTCCCCATACTTTTATGAAGTTTTTTAAAAAAAGTCTCCACTCTTTATTCTTTTTCTAGTGTCTCCCTAAATTATATGAGCAATTTTGTCCTGTGATTTTTTCATTTCCTACACTGTTTTGAATGTCTTTAATTATAAATTATCATGTAGATGAGGCTACAACTCCTTTGGCGAAGAGTACTAAATAAAGCTAGATTTCTTCTACAGGATTAATTGGACAAAAATCTATTTCTAGCTAAGGTCAAGAATTGTACAAAATTGTAGCTTTTTTTTCATAATACCAAGATGTTTTTTATTTATCAACCTAAAATATTTCTAAATATTTTTTACGATATAAATGAAATGTATGTGCATTATTTTGTGCATTTTAAACATGTGTTGGGAAAGTATTCCCAACTTATCACAAGTCAAAAATCAATTAATTTGACAAAATCCATGTGGCCATGTGATCTAAGATAGTCTTGTTCTTGAAGACATGATATTGTGACATATTATAGTCTTAGATCGGAATTAATAATTGATGAAGTGTCCATTCAATCAGTTAGTTGGAGACAATATTTTTAAATTGGAAATTATATTGTAAACTGGCACTATTATATAATGTGTTATTTCCAATCAAATATTTTATATTGAATCTAATTAATGAATATTTATCGTTAACAGTAATTAACGTCAAACTTATTCATAATTATTTTGACAAATTTATTCACTGTTATTATTGTAATTTGTATTTTGACACAAATGTATTGAATGATTTGAGCAAATTTTCAAAATTCATTACTTAAAATTAAAAAATATAAAAAAATTTGCATATTTACTGAAGCTATATTTTTTTTTAAAAAAAAATCTACCAGTAATCGAACTTAATCCCCTATGCCAGTAGTTTCCTACATCAGATGGATACATATTCAAAATGCATTAATTTTTATCATTAAGTCTTTAACCATATAAAACCTTCGTCGTCTGTAAAAAGGACAGATTTTGTCCTATAATCTAACAAAGTATCAATCTTATCATCAAAATATTTAATTCTCTTTATTAATATAATAAATTTATCCATATTTAATAAATAATGTATAAAAAGCTAATGGTTGATGCAATATATATATATATATATATATATATATATATATATATAGCTTATTTGACTTTCATTGGAGGTTATATATTTATTTGTATGTTTGCATGCATGTCTTGATAATGTTCTCTTTATGAAATTTTATTTTTTGATCAGAATCTTTATAACATTTTATACAGCACAATAGTTATGCTTTATGTTATGTAATAAAAAAATAGTTATGCTTTATGTTTCGTCACAATTCCCTTCCATATTAAAAAAAATGTCACATTTTATTTTTTTTCCCTTCCAAAGTATTCCATAAATTATTATCGGTCATCTGTGCATATTAGAAAGTTGACTGATTTAGTTAGCAAAAGAGAACAAGGAGTTATCTCATGTCATACCTAAATAATAAAAAACATCCGAGATTGGAAGTTCCCTTCACATGTGGCTCCACAAAACTGTGTTTCCTTCTTTCCTTTAAACAAAAACTTTGTTTCCTTTGATATATTATAATTTTATAATATATCAAAGGAAACAAAGTTTTTGTCATTTCATGTTTTATAATGTATATATGTAAGACCAACAATGGTCTTACATATATACATTCAACACAATCCATGTTTTACAAACTTTTGTCATTTCATGTTTTAATATAAATTGATTTATTGATTATTGACATTTTGCCAAACCCAATCACATAAAATTCTTATTTATTGTATTTCTTAGAATTTATTAGTTGTTGAAGGGTCTTAAATCTCACTGATAACGAAGCTCTTATACCTAAAATCCGTTTTTCTTTGTTAGTTTCAAACAGATACAAATTGGTACCCACATAACCAATTTGTTCAAGCGTCACTTTCAAATACTCCCTCCGGTCCTAAATATAAGACTTATATTGACTTTTTTGAAAAATCCTTAAAAAAAACAAAATAAGTTAATTATAAATTGATTTACCTGATTTTTTCTCTTAAATTAGTTTATTTTACTTATAAACTAATGGATAATCTAAAAATATATCAAATATGTCATGATTTAATAGACTATTTTGCAACCTTAACCTCTCCAAAAAAAAGTTATCTAGGTCTTATATTTAGGACCAGAGATAGTATAAGTCATTCTTTATCTTTTCCTATCCTATATCGTTTAAATTTTAATGTGTGTCTTCAAAGAGAGATGATTTGTTAAAATATCTTTATAGTATACTTTTCAAACAATAAACGATTGTATATATATGTGATGATTTAGATTTTATTAATCTCTCAAAGAGTAGTAGAAGATCTTATAAAAATATAATTCGATTATGGATCTCATCATTTTACACGGAATCCAAAAGAAGTCATATTGTTATTGACTTAAATAGCATACACATTGGCCTTTTTTATCTGTATGATATATACAAGCTAAGAAAATAAAATTCTCAAATAATGCTAAATATGGTGGAAAGTATTTACTAAGATGTTGTACGGCTGCGCCAAAAATTGTTCACAGTTGGAACAAAATTTAGATAATTGTGCTAAAAATCCTTCGATATCGCTGACTTTCAAAAATTAAATTTAGTTTTTGATCATGTATATACTTAACGAAGTTAATAAGGATTGACATTGTTGAACAAGACTAAATCCCTATACAATTATCAGGATAAAAACCACAATATGAAACTACATTAACCAAAATCGGATTGCTATTTAATTGTATAATACCAAGCTTAAAATTATAAATCTATGAAGATCTTTAGCTTAAAATTTATAAAGCAAAATTGATTAGATGTACTTTTCTTGTCTGTATATACATAATTTTGTTATACTACAGCTCCGTTTCTAAATATAAGATTATTTTAACTAATTTAATTAAATTAATGATGTTAGTTAAGTTAGTTATTATCACGTGATATATCAATTTCCCCAAACTATTTAACTTTATTCCCACTCTCTACCATTTGTTTATTTATTATTGATAAGTATTATGAGGCTAATTTAGAAAAATAGTTGAGAAAAATTAGAAAGCGATCTAATATTTAGGAACAAATTAAAATGTGAAAGTGTCTTATATTTAGGAATGGAAGGAAGGAGTAAAATCAAATAAATTTATGAATAGCATATATTTCCACCAAGATTTGTTTGATGATCTATATAGCTCAGGATTTCTCTCGAAGGGATGGAAAAATGGCTAGGGCTATGTAAGTAATAATGAAGAGAAATTAGAAAACCATTAGATAGTTGAAATTACCCCTATATTTCTTAACTCCCTCATTTCTCTCTCAAATCCCTATTTGTCTTTTAAATTTAAGTGAGGGGTATTTTGGGAAAATCATGTAATCCCAATTCATTGGAAAACCTTACTTAATCTCTCCAAATTAGCCAAAGTGATCTTATATTTAGGAATTGAGGGAGTATCAATTTATTCAAACTTAGTATGAATGCAAGCTCAAGCTGAAGCTGCTGCTGCTGATAACATCATAAGCAATATTAGGCTCATCATCCGCTTCACGGCTAAGTAGTGCTACATGTAATACTTGGCATGTTTGTCTCTATTTTTTAAAAACAATATTTTGCTTCAGAAAATAAATAATAAATAAGAGTTATTTTAAAAACACTATTTTTAATTCGGGGTTTCTGTTTTTTAAAAACACTATATTTTTAATTCAGTGTTTTTGATTTTTAATTCTTTTTTAAACTTTCATTCCATTTTCTCTCTGCTTAAAAGCTTGACAAACATACTACCTAGCAATGAATAAATCTTGTACCGCATGTTTCTCCAACCAACCAACCAAAGGCTTCAATGGAAATTCATTTTATTCCCTTTTCCTCCTCGTAGAATATCCTCCATTCAAACATACCCAGCCAAGAGATTCAATATTAACTTATAAAAACAGTCTTCATAATTTTAAAGAGAATATTTGTATCCCTAGCGCAAGATGAAATACCTCAAAATTACAATAAAATGTTACATGCCGCATATTACTAATAGCATTAGCAGTTTGACGAAACCCACCAAAATGACCACATTAAAAAGCTAACACCATAAGATAAGCAAACAAACAAGTTAACTGTGGAACCTCAAAATCTGCCTCACTCTCATGTATCCCATGAAGGCCTGCTCTCCTTTGCAATATCCTTCTTGATGAATCCCCTTATTGGTTTAATGACAAGGATATACTGTTGACAGGCACATAAAATTCAGAATCATTACTTTCTTTGTTAGTTTATAAAATACTGTATAAAGCAAACAAGACTCAATTCAGATACTTACTTGGAGTGCAAATATAAGAGGAATCCATAATTTTCCTGTCTGATTTGGATTTGGCCCTTCAATCAACTTCCGGTCAACATGAACAGATTCACTGCCGTTCAGTGTGACTTCTGTGATTGTTTCGACTAAATTAGGAATCCAAGCCGTACCATCTGGAAGAACCTGTCATTCAGAAACAAATATTTGTTCAATACCTTATTAAAGAGAATACAAAGATCAATGAACTAAAAAAGATTATAGTCAGGAAAATATCTAACCTTTTCATCATTATCATTCTTATGGCATCTTCCACTGTTCTCAACCAAAACAACAGGGATTGCAGAAGCCTGTGATAAGAAAATGAAAAACAAAAATTAAAGTTTATGAATTACATATAACTGTGCATGACTGTTCTCAATCAAACATGCCCAGCATTATACAACATAAATCATCAGAGGAAAATATTTAAGGAACACAAGTAGCGTTATTGGAACAGAGGATTGCTTCCTAATGGAACCCACCTAAATAAAAAAACTGAAGCAAATAATCTCAGCAATACAATATTCCTATAAAATCCCCAAGCATGCCATTACGAAACTACAAACTTCATAAAAGGGTTGCCCAGAGGACAAAATTATCCCAGATGAGACTTCTCGTTGAGGACCTCAAATTTTAGCTCTAGGCAAATACAAGGCAAAACAACATAAACAACACTTCCAAACTTGACCTTTTCACTGATACTCCAAACTCTGAGGGCAAACGCAACATTCATTAAGCACCCAACAATTCTAAAACATGTAGGGTGACTCTATTAGGCACTTAAAAAGGGTTGGACAATTTAATTACTGGCAATTACTGTTACTGGTACTACTCCGAAATAAGACTCAAGAGGGGGGAATCAGGTTCACACCATGTGACCATCTGTATCTGGTAAATGGGTAATATGCCTTAAAATGAACGAACCATATTGATCATCGGTCAAACATGGGCCAGAGTGAATTGATTCCTACATGTGAGACTAGCCATCATAAACAAAACTTGATACATTCAGCAAGTGATCTGACCAAGCATCTTTCAAGATGGTATAATCCTTTTTAATTTTTATTTCAAGTCTGTGTTGGGGGAGGGGCATCATTCAAAAGCCATTTTGACTCTTCATCACTCAAAGCTCAAAGTTTCAGAAGCCGATGTTCAAAAGCAATAATTCACTATTCTTTCCCATGTATATAGTTTTTTCACCCTTGAAAATTGAAATGCATTTGAGCAATAATACAGATTTTACGACAATTACTAAATATGCATATTTATACCTGAGAGGAATCTTTCTTCATCCGAGCACCTGCTCTAACAATTTTTAGGAGTGCTTCTGATCTTTTTGAGAAGAATTCATCATAAGGCAACCCATCTGGAGGTGAGAACTGAGCATGTGTGAGTGCTATAATAGCCTTACTCCATATTCCTTTACCGAAAGTATCTGTTATAGCTTTTGCAACCAACTTATCCAAGTTGTCCACTCTATATGCATCTAACCGGTCCACATAAAGCAGTACATCTATGGTCTTGTTCAAAAGGAAACTGCTCAAAATCCGCACATCCCGACCAAGGAAAAGGAAAGGATAAGGGGATAAAAACTGTAAGCATTCAAATTAAGACCAGTATGTGGAGTTAAGTGTTGAGAGACAAACTGAAGAGAGACATACCGTTTTATTATATCAAGTGCCATGTCATTAATGTATCCACCTTCGATAAGACCAGGAGTATCAATTATATTCAATGTAAACCCAGCCCTTGATCTTGATACCATCACAGGTCTCGGTCCTTCCGACTATCGAAGAATCAAGAGTTTAGTGATATCTAAATATAACAAGCAGCGAAAACCACTCAATAAACCATTAAGAGAAAGAAGTGTACACCTGAAATGGACTGATGGTGACCACTCTCTCACCAATGATGGAATTAACAATTGAAGATTTTCCAACACCCCCTTTTCCCATCACAAGTATTGTCAAGGTGTTCACATTCTACACCATAGTAAATAAGAAATTGAAAGAAAAAAACAAAATTCTTTCAGACAGATTTTCTATGCAACCATAAGTAATCAACCAGCAGGTAAATATACATAATTAAATTCATAGAAGGGCCGATTTAGCTCAGCAATAAGCTCGCTTGCCGTGGGTTCGAATCATCCTTTGCGCTAAAAAGCAGAAGTAAGACTGCCTAGACCCTCACCAAGCGGGGATTAAACTGGGTTGGGCCTTTGTTTTTAATTCATAGGAATGGCAAATTGTCTCTATAAATACATGAATTTGAAGGGAAAATCAAAACCTCTTGTTTTAGTTTTCCCAGAAGTTCAAGCAGCTTTGTCTGGGTTGCAGATGCAAATGTATTGATTCCAACCCATTCACGGGCTTGAGATGCCATTCTCTGATGCACACCTAAAAAATACACAAGGAAACTTACGATTATTACATTTACATATTCCAGACTGCTAGATTCACTCAAAATGCAACTAATTAGTATACCATTGGCACAGGTGGACCTATCACACACTCAGCAGGGGTATCTACCCCCACTGAAATCCTTAAAACATGATTCAATTGTACCTTACCCTTTCAATCTTTGTTCCATATACTTAAACAGAGATGACTACTTAGTAAGCCAATTGTGTCCAGCAAATCATCTAAGTCACTAAAGAATGACAATAATAAGACACTAACAATTGATTGTTTCTGTCAATAGCTTATAAATTCAAAAACCAAACATCAATAGAAAATGATGTGAACTCAGGCTTCAAAATAGGCAGACAGAAATCACATGACAAACACACCAAGGATTTTCTGAATTGATGGTAATATAAAGTGATTAATGAACAAACAATCCAACACTGCGTAAAAAAAACCAGTGAAAGTAAGTAAGTAAAGAAAGATGAAAACTTGAAGCAAAGTGAGGAAGGGGTAAGGCGGCGATTGAGAAATGTTGGGATCAAGAGGTAGGGTTAGGGTTAGAACACAGTTCAACCACAATATGTACCTCACAGGAGAACAAGACGGCAAGCTCAAGTTGGAAGAAGAAGGAAAGGAAATATGATATGCTTCTTCTATTCTTGGGATAGTGTTTTCGGAAAGGGCTATGTTATGACTTGTGATCATTTTTTATTTTGCTTAACTCTCGTTTTATATTGGACGTCTTTTGTCTTTTTTTTTCTTAGAGTATTCGGTGTCCACCCCCCTTCCAGGAACCGATTAATCCGAAGTAGTCACCGGGATTCCCCATTTTGGGGTGACGAATTCCCAAGGATTCAAACTCATGACCTGATGGGTGCGCGGTGTCTTACCTTCCCCTTTCTTTACCAGTTGATCTACGCCCGACGGGCTAGACGTCTTTTGTCTTTTAAGCTCAATTTGTCTTTTACAAATTTATTCAATAATTTTATTTTCTTTATTTTTATGTTGCGAAGAAATATATTGAACTATTTGCTTAATTTAATTATATTAAGGGTGTTAGTTAAGGTAGTTTTTATCGTGTGAAATTATTAGTTAACCCTAACTACATATCTTAATCCCACTCACTTTCTTTTGTTTGTTTATTATTGATGTGGGCTAAAGTATACTTTTGGTTCCTTATGTTTACATTAAGTTTTAATTTAGTTCTTTATGTTTGGAAAGTATACTTTTAGTTATTTTTTGTTAATACCGTTGGTTTCACTTAAATCTGAAATATTATTTCATAAATTAAATGAGGGTAAAAATGACACATTTTAAAAATATAAGAATAATAACACCAAAATATTTTAATTTAAGCAATTTTTTATATTTTAATCTTATATTAACCATTTGAATTTTGAAGTTAACATTTTCCGTTAAGTGAAACTAACAGTGTTAACAAAAAATGATTAAAAGTGTACTTTCTAAAGATAAAGAACTAAATTGAAACTTGATGCAAACATAAGAGATCAAAAGCATAGTTTAGCATATTGATGTTCATTGTTAGAGTTCATTTAGAGAAATGTTGGAAATAATTAGAAATGTGTCCTATATTTATGACCAAACCCTTATCCCGAAAATAGTTTTATATATAGGACGGGACGAAATATTATTTAAATTTGATTGATTCAAAAAATTTTTTTATTAATCCAAATCTTGTGCATCGGACCGGACAGTTGAACTGTTTCAACCATTGATCGCTTCACATATCGGCTCAATGGTTATCAGTTTGATCGTCAGCCCGACTATTGGTCGAAGCAATCCGACCGTATTAAACTGAGACTCAAAGTCTTCTCTGACTTGCCTTTTGGTCCAGCTTTTACAACTATGCTTTTTACAATTTCCGCAATGATTAATTTAGTGTCTTTTGGAGCAGCTAGTATCCTAACTAATCCGTTTGGTCCAATATAGCTCACCATGTACCAAAATTATCTTCGAATACATTATGCGTCGGTAGAATCACGAGGCAAAAAAGTTAATTAGAATCACGAGGCAAAAAAGTTAATTGGAATTCCTTAGACATTTAGAGCCTATAAAAAGCATCTTACTGATTTAAACTTTTATAAAATAGAATACTCTTTTTTTTTTGGTCAGAAAAAATAGAATACTCTTTTTTTTTTATACATGAAAAAAAAAATAGAATACTCTAATCACTTCTTTATTTTGATTTTAATGCACATATCTCTCTTCCTCTTAGGATCATAGTACATTATAGTCTTAATGCTTACATCATTAAAATATTCTTAACATATATATTTTTTTTATTTTATGGTATATTTATTGACCAGATTATCTATTATATTAAAGTAAACTTCATTCATTAAAACACCAAAAAACATCGTTGGCCAAAAAAAAAAAAAACACCAAAAAACATCCACGTATCCCAGTCCAACTTAACCCCACACAGTAGCTTTTTCGCACCCAATACAGCTTCAAGCCTCCAAGGTGAGCAAAGCTAATCAGTAATTAGTGAATAGAGTACAGAGTGCCAGAGCTAATCAGCTATATAGTATTTCATGCATTACAAATTTATCAAATCCTAATTAGTTTATGATACAGTGTTGACAACAAAATAGAACTAAAACAGAAATTACCTGGGGAGTTTAGAAAAAGAGAAGTCAAGGGGAAATGATATAAAATGCGGAAGGAAGTAACAAGAGTTTCACCTTACTTTGCCTATCTTCGGCCAAAGAACCATTTGGCTAAGAGCTAAATACAGGGTTTTCAGTTCAAGGAGCAGGGTGGGCCGAGGATGTTTTCTTGAAATCAATCTTGTCAACCTTAACCTCCCCATCAATAAGTTCATAAACATAGACAACTACACGTAAGCCATCAATGTCCATGAGAATAAAGCTCGGATTCACATCGTACGTCATGCCACTGAAGGCGCCGGTTGCTGATCCGGGATTTATAACAACACCGCCCTCGTGTTTGTAAGCTGTAAACTGATGGGTATGACCTGTGACCAGAATGTCCACATCAAGCTGCCTTTGAAGCATTGCTAGTGAGTCTAGGTCTCCCCACGGAATAACCTTCACAAACATTAAGAAGACATATTCACTTACTAATTATCATAACTCAGCACAGAAAATTTTGTTTCATGGCCTTTATGATAAACTAACATATGTAAATCAATTACGACATTCAACCAAAATGAGGAGACACCACCAAAACGTGAGTGTCACACTGATATGAATGATCTAGCTAATGGCTACGTTTGGAGGAGATGCAAGGCAATCCTACCGAAGGATTGGAAACAGCCCTATACCACTTAAGTATATTCCTTTTATCATGAGAATTCAGAGTACATTTCCCTAAGTTTCCAAAATAAATTATTTATGGTATGCTCCACATATACCTTGAAAAGAATTGAGGAAATCACAGCAAAGAAAATCAGACCTGATGACCATGGCATAGTCCAAGCTTAAATTGACCAATAGTTAATGTCTTGGTCTCTGGATAACTTGTCTCTTGATCATACTCACCACGAGCTATATGCAAGTCAGGACAAAGAGTCTTCAAGTAGTCATGAACTTCCTGAGCATAATTGGGGTCCAAGTAAGCTAAAAAATTCAAGTTCAAGAATCTTACATACACCCATATTACACACAGCTTGCTGTAGAATCATAGCGCAAACTTAAACCTTACATGAGTAATTGCAAGTTTATATCATAGTAACTCCAATATAAGAATCGAGATTTCTATGTTCCATTTCAACTTGACAGAACTCCCTTACCAAAATGCTTAAATCTGTATGTATATAAGCTAGGTTAAAAATCATATTTGCCCCTCAACCTCAAGTATGCATGGAGAATCATATGTGCCCCTAAAATATTTTGGGTTCATATTTGCCCCTAAAGTGTGCATGAGAATCCTATTTGCCCTTTACAGTTAAAATATCAATGGTCAAATATGATCCTCTGAACATCCTTCAAGAGCAAATATGACCCTTCTCATATACTTCTGGGGGCAGATATGACCCTTTATATATACTTTACGTGCAAATATGATACTTGGTGCACACTTCCAAGGCATATATGATCCTCTACGCATAGGCAAATATGACCTTAATCCATATAAGCTACACATTCATAATGATGATGCAACAACAATAGTAGGACAATAAGAAGACACACCTTAATGCATAAATTTCCAGTGCAAATGATGTGCTGGATCTTGCCAGGAACAAGCATGGATTTGAACTTTGCAGGGAGATCCGATGCCCTGTGGGGTATGTGCAAATCCCCCAGGGCTAACACAAGCACCATTCTCACCAATAAAAATATTCAAATCAACAATAGGAAACTGCAGATACCAAAACAAACATTTCCATGAAAATACAAACAATCACTTGCTGCAAAAATAATATAACTAGATCCAAAATTCTAAAAGCGAATTAAATTAAATATAAACAGAAAAGCATGATAAATAAATAGGTCCACTGCTTTATGAATTAAGTCATCAATCAATAAATCTCTCCAATGATCTAAACCCAATCTCTCCAATAAATAAATCTCCAAATTTTCAATCCCACAACGAAAAATCATCAAGCATGACGTGATTTATGTTGACCGAGAATCATTGACGAGGGATCTCATAAAAGCATTTACCAGATCGGAAAAGGAAAGGAAATCGTGAGGAAGTGAAATGAAACAAGAAATAAGAAATAGGTGGAATTTGTGTTTGGTTTGGGGAGAAAACATAAAACCCAGATGAAGAGAAATATGAAATAAATAATTAAATAGCATACCGGAGGGAAAATATTTTGGTGGCGGGAGAAGAAAATCACTTCTTCTACCTATGAGTCAGTGATCAGATCACTCAAAAGCAAAATATTCTCATTCATTATTGCAATATTTTTATCATAGGCTAAAGTATGTTTTTGGTCCCTTAACTTTGAAGAAAGTCATCTTTTGGTCCCTTAACTTTGAAAAGTGTGTTTTTGGTCCCTAAATTTTAGATAAAGTCATTTTTTAGTTCTTTAACTTTGAAAAGTGTGTTTCTAGTCCTTTTAAATTCAATTTAAGTATGTTTTTGGTCCCTTAAATTTGCACAAAGTCATATTTTAGTCCTTAAATTTGAAAATGAAGGGATTGAAAACATACTTTATTCTTTTTTAAAGGACGAAAAACATTATTTTGTCTAAAGTTAAGGGACAAAAAGCACACTTTTCAAAGTTAAAGGACCAAAAACACACTTTCTCCAAGATCAAGGGACCAAAAACACACTTTTCAAAGTTAAGGGACCAAAACATGACTTTCTCTAAAGTTAAGGGACCAAAAGCATACTTTAGCCTTTTATCATATGTGGGCGCGATTGTGATATAAAGAGTACTTTTTTTTTTATAACAAAATTTTAGGAAGAGGTTTGGGCTCAACCTAATTCAATGGCAGACACCTAACTTATGATTCATTGGGTCTGTTCATGTGGGCTTTGGAGCATGACCACCAGCAAGTCCTTTATGTCTGTCCACACAGGTAGGTTACTCGCAGCTTCACTTAGCTACGGAGATGTCTCTTCAAAGGTCACGATGGAGACACAACAAAGTGTCACTCCCCAGGATCGAACTCGCGACGTGGTGGTCAACCTGACGCTTATTGTTCAAGCCTTTCGACATTGAACCCACTGACAATGGTATTTTAGTCCAAAAAATTTTAGTCCTTCGTATTAAAAAAAATTGTTCAAAGAAATGTTAAAAAGGAATAATACTAAATAGCTAACACAAGGTTATAATTCTTTTTGTTTTAAATATGAGATATATTTCACTATTTTTATCAGATTTTTTTATCAGATTAAAGATATTAGTTAAATTAATTAAAATCAAATGATATTGCTAATGCACTGTCAAAATCTACACTTATTTCCATATTTTCTTTTTTACTTGTTTACTATTGATGGACATCAGTAGAAATAATTTAGAGAGGAAACTATGTTATGGCCTAATGTGATCTCATTTGTCCTTTGGAAGTGGTGTATTAATGAATCTTGTCACACATATATATAATTAAACGCCTAATTTAGGAACAAGAAGAATATCAATTGTGGTTCTTTGATTGGTATGTGGTTATCAGCATACTTGTTGAATCAAACCGAAGATGTTATTTGGTAGATGCTACTCATTGTCATAATCGTATTCACCATGTTGGTTATTGTCTTCCATGGAGTCAACACCTACAACATATCCCTTATACTACTTCATCATTATGCTATAAAACATCCATTCAGAAATCATCAATGATATCCTTTTATTTTTCAATGACAAGGTTGTTCTAATCTAGTTGTCATTTATGGTAGCTATTCACCTTTGTTTTAGGTTTGTGTGTGGTGTGTGTTATTGTTTATTATTTTCATGTAAATGTATTAATCTAATCTTAACACTCCATTCGGTCCTTATAAGTCCCCAACTATCTATAATTTTTTATCCTTAATATAAGTCACTAACCGTCACTGTCACATTAGATGTTTTTTCTTATTTGGATCATTAATGTTAAGGCGTTGATGAGGCATGAGTGCCATGTTTAAATTTTTTACTCCAAGTTGAATCATTTGCTTTTTGAAAAGAGACACTTGGACAAATAAGAAAGAGGCAACTGGACTAACAAGAAGTTAGCTAGAAATTTTAGAGAAGAAAATAGACAAATAGATAATACTCCCTTGTTCCTAAATATAAGATCACTTTGGTTAATTTGGGGAGATTAAGGAAGACAATAAAATTATATGATCTTTCCAAAACCCCCTCAATTACTTAACTTTAAAAGGATGAGGGGTTTTCAATGGAAAAGAGTATAAGAGTAGTTTGGGCAAAACTTGAGATAAAATAGGAAGTGATCTTATATTTAGAAACTTATCCACTTCCCCAAAGTGATCTTATATTTAGGAAGGGAGGGAGTATATATACACACACACTCACTCATGCTTAATAGATACATAGATGGATAATAAAATTTTATAAAAAAAAATGGACATAATCGAATGATCATTTTTTGAGACTGATAAAGATTACCGAATGCCTAAAAAGACAAATATGATGCTAAATTCCTAAAAAGACAAGAATGTCACATACACCTAATCGACATTAATAAATATGAGTAAATGACTCAAAATCATCAAATCATATCAGTTCATAACTGTCATGAACCAGACAAGCTTTCATCTGTCCTTTTTTTTCTTTAAAAAAACTTCAACAAGTATGTACTGATAAGGTTACTATCAATGCATTCATCTCCGATTACAGAAGCTTACCCATGGCTTCATTGGCGCCACCACTCTCATCATCATCCCATCCAACCCACAAAATCCCCTTTCTCCACAAAGTCACTTCCTTTTCAAACCACACTCATTTCCCTTCAACCTTCATTCCAAAAGCATCCCTTTCCCTCTCAACACAACCCCACCAAAATTCTCCACACAACTCACCACATCACCACTCTTCTCATCTTCAACACATTCATGAGCTATGTGATTCTGGGAATCTCAACAAAGCTCTTACTTTTCTTCAAGAACACAATTCTCACACTTCTCTTTTCACTTCCCATCAGAAAGTAGAAGCTTTTGGGGTCTTACTTCAAGCTTGTACTCGTTATAAAGACATTGAAGTTGGTAGGAAAGTCCATGACATGGTCATATCATCGACTATGTTTAAAGATGATCTTTTTCTTAACACAAGGCTTATTACTATGTACTCTTCTTGTGGGTCCCCCTTGGATTCTCGTTTAGTTTTTGATAGCATGCGGAGGAGGAACTTGATTCAGTGGAATGCTCTTCTTAGTTGTTATACCAAAAATGACCTTTTTCATGATGCAATGATGTTGTTTATTGAGTTGATATCATTGACGGATTTTATTCCTGATAATTTTACATTGCCTATTGTGATTAAGGCGTGTTCTGGACTTTTGGACTTGAATTTGGGCCAGGTGATGCATGGATTTGCTGTGAAGATTGGTTTTTCATTAGATGGATTTGTGGGGAATACTTTGATTGCAATGTATGGGAAATGTGGGTGTATTGATGATGCCATTCAAGTGTTTGAATGTTTGCCTGAAAGAGACTTGGTTTCTTGGAATTCATTGATGTATGCGTATTCGGAGAACGGGCTTTCTCATGACAGTTTTGGCCTATTTGAGGGGATTCTGAATAGTGAGCAAGGGTTTGTACCGGATTCTGCTACAATGGTGATAATATTACCTGTAGCTGCTTATGAAGGTGATGTGAACATGGGAATGGTGCTTCATGGTTTGGCTATAAAATTGGGTTTAAGTCAAGAATTGATGGTGAACAATTCACTTGTTGACATGTACGCGAAATGCAATTGCTTGCCTGAAGCAAGAGTTTTGTTCGATAGGAATGATAACAGGAATGTGGTTTCTTGGAATTCCCTGATTGGCGGATACTCTAAAGAAGGAGATGTTTATAGAACGTTTGATCTCCTGCGGAAGATGCAAATGGAAGGGGATGAGATAGTGGTCAATGAGGTGACCATTTTGAATATCCTGCCAGCCTGCTTAGATGTTTCTCAACTGAGGAGTTTGAAAGAACTGCATAATTACGCTTTCAGGCATGGATTTCAAGATGTTGAATTGGTTGCCAATAATTTTGTTGCTGCTTATGCAAAGTGTGTGTCACCCACTTATGCTGAGCGTGTCTTACATGGCGTAAAGATGAAAACAGTGAACTCTTGGAATGCATTAATTGGTGGATATGCGCAGAATGGGTTTCCTAGAGAGGCTCTAGACATGTACCTTCTAATGAAAGAGTCTGGTTTAGATCCTGACTCATTTACAGTAGCAAGCCTTCTCCTAGCCTGTGCCCACGTGAAGCTATTACGATATGGTAAAGAGATCCATAGCTTTATACTACGTAATGGTCTAGAGTTGGATGAATTTGTCGGGATATCGTTACTGTCACTTTACATTCACTGTGAGAAAATGTTACCAGCAAAGCTGTTGTTTGATAGGATGGAAGACAAAAGTGTAGTAAGTTGGAACTCGATGATCAGTGGCTTTTCACGAAATGGACTTCCTATTGAAGCCCTTGACACATTTCGTCAAATGCTTTCAAATGGAAATCAACCTGATGAGATAGCCATAATTGGCGTTATGGGTGCTTGTTCGCAATTATCATCTTTGCGTTTGGGGAAAGAAGTTCACTCCTTTGCGTTAAGAGCTCATCTAATAGAGGACACCTACATTAACTGTTCCCTAATAGACATGTATGCAAAAAATGGGTGCATGAAGCTAGCTCAAGACATTTTTGACCGGGTAAAAGATAAAACTGAAGCCTCATGGAATGCTTTAATTACAGGATATGGAATTCATGGGCATGGACATGAGGCTATAGAACTATTTGAAATGATGCAAGCCTCTGGCTGCAAGCCAGATTCTTTGACATTTATAGGACTCTTAATGGCATGTAGCCATTCTGGCTTAGTAACGGAAGGGCTAAAATATCACAGCCAGATGCAAAGCTTGTATGGCATCGAGCCTAAGCTAGAACACTATGCTTGTGTGGTAGACATGCTTGGTCGAGCAGGTAAAGTGAAGGAAGCCTTGAAACTTGTGAATGAGATGCCTGAGGAACCAGATTCAAGAATATGGAGTGCATTACTTAGTTCATGCAGGAATTATGGTGAATTGGAAATTGGGGAGTTAGCTTTTAGAAAGTTGCTAGAGTTGGGGCCAGGCAAGGTTGAAAACTATGTATTGCTATCGAATTTGTATGCCGTACTAGGGAAATGGGATTATGTGAGAAAAGTGAGGCAGAGGATGAAGGAGATTGGCCTTCAAAAAGATGCAGGGTGTAGTTGGATTGAGGTAGGAGGGAAAGTGTATAGATTTCTTGTTGGAGATGCATCAGTGTCGGAATGGAAGAAAATTTTTCAGACATGGATGAAATTGGAGAAAAGAATATGCAAAATTGGATACAAACCAGACACAAGCTGTGTGCTTCATGAACTGGAAGAAGAAGAGAAGATTGAGATATTGAGAGGTCATAGTGAGAAGCTTGCAATTTCTTTTGGATTATTAAATACAGCTAAAGGTTCACCACTGAGAGTTAGCAAAAATATACGTATTTGTGTAGACTGCCATAATGCTGCTAGATTCATATCTAAGGTTGTAAAAAGGGAGATTATCATTAGAGACAACAAACGATTTCATCATTTTAGTAATGGCCTTTGTTCTTGTGGAGATTATTGGTAATTAAAGGTGTAAAACAAGCTTATTCATGTGGATGTGAAGGATTGCACAAATCATCAGTGAAGTTACGGAAGCAAAACTGCTTCTTTCTTACTTTCTTTGAAAGTAATGTACAGATTTTCAGTCCAAAAAAAAACTTATGTACAGCTGGTTCAATTTGAAGCCCTCTCAAGGGTCGATAAAATCATCCATGATATTTTCAACCGTCAAAGAAAAGGGAGTTAGGAGGCGCAGCTCAAATGGTTTGAAGTATGTTGATTAGGTGTTTTCCCTGTCATTTTCCAAAGTTGCATGAGTTCGACCCCTGGGCGGACTCCAGACTAACCAGCTGTCAAAGAGGCCGGATACCGGATGTTCTACACAAAAATAGAAGAAGAAAATATTAGTTCATTCTAACTTAATAAAATGGGTAAACTTTTAAGATTAAGCAAAACAATTAACACTGTTTAATTTTTCAAATGCCAATCAAAATGAATACTCGGTGTATGGGTTGAAAAGATAAAGAATGTTTGGGAAAATAAATAGGTTGAGAAGTTAAAGAACGTTTGGGAAAATAAATGATGTTGGTTGTTTTGTTTTTTTTAACAATTTATTGATATATTTATTCAAAATACATTTGTATTAGATTTTCTTAGAGCAACATTTTATTGGTAAAATTGGAACTTTACCCTTAATTGTTAAACATGGGTTTCACTGAAAGAATTGAAGGGGAAAAAATACTCCCTCTGTTCCTAAATATAAGACCTAATTGATTTTTTTAGAAAATCCTATAAAAAAGCAAAATAAGTTAATTATAAATTGATTTACCTAATTTTTTCCCTTAGATTAGTTTATTTTACCTATAAACTAATGCATAATCTAAAAATATATTAAATATGTCATGATTTAATAGTCTATTTCGCAACCTTAACCTCTCCAAAAAAAATCAATTAGGTCTTATATTTAGGACCAGAGTTAGTATAACAATAGAACAACGTCAATTAATAACTCAACCTTGTTGCCATGTTTCAAAAGATTTGATAGAATATTGTCACATATACATAATGGCTTGTTTGGTTGCCAATGTAAGTTGTAAAGAATTAGAAAGTGTGGAAAGTAATGGGTTTTGTGTAATTTACATATATCCCGGGACCCACAAGTTTTCTCTCAAAATCTCACATTTTTCCTGGGCCCCACAAACTCTACTTTCTCATCATTACCTAATTTTCCTCTACTTTCCATTTTCACCCTTTCATTTTCCATTTCTCCGGTTTCTTTCGCACAACCAAACGGACCCTAAAGCATCATTCGATTGCGTAATTAGGTTCTTAAAATGTTAGACCGTGAGTGTTTGTCATATTGTAACCTTGTGTTCATTTTATCATAATAGTAGTGTGTTCAATTTTTTTTGTTCTAAAACATCAATTGGGGTGTAAATTGTGTCAACTCAAAGGACGTGCGATTGCTGCCTAAAACTTCGTCAGCAAGACCCTGTCACTGAATGAGCAAACATTGTTAACGTGTGCTAAAATACTTGTCATGGGACAAAAGGAGTCTTTTGAATTAGAGATTGAATATAATCCAGGTGCCAATAGCCCACAATGTTTTTTATAACAAAATTTTAGGAAGGGTTTGGGCTCAACTTAATCCAAAGGCAAGACTCCTAACTCATGATCCACTGGGCACCTAACTCATGGGACAAAAGGAGTCTTTTGAATTAGAGATTGAATATAATCCAGGTGCCAATAGCCCACAATTTTCAGGTGCCAATAGCCCACAATTTTGATCACAAGGTTTTGTAGGAAACAGTATAATTTGTTTTTTCACATGACACCTACAATTAATTTCCCAAACATGAAAAAGGAAAAATCACAAACAGGCCCTCATAAGAGAATTAATAATCACAATCAAGTCACAAATAATCATAAAATTACTTAACTCCCAAGGGATGCAAGTGATACTGAATGTTTTGTCATTGATAATTTAGTACTCCCTCCGGTCCCTAATATAAGAACCCAAAATTTGAATGATTTTGGTCCCTAATATAAGAGATCATCTCACATTCTCTCCTTATTTAATGTTTTTTTCCTACTTTACAACAACTCTCTTTCATATTTATCTCTTTTAAATGTATCATAATAAATATGGGCAATATTAGAAAAAAAATATTACCTCTAGACACCCAACTAACATTCACAAGTTTTTTTTAAGAAGCGTTTTTTTACAGTTAACTCTTATATTAGGGATTGGAGTGAGTAGTTGCCATTAGCGGAATTTTAAATTTTCAATGACGCAAATATCTAATAATAGCACCTTAATCGTTTATGACTTCAATTAAATCGTTTAGGACTTCAATTAATCGCACGTAGCTAGTTGTGATTTTCCGCAGTAAATATAATTATGTTGGTATTTGTGAGTTGAACTGAACATGAAGATAACATAACAAAAATGAAGCATCCGAATACAAATAGGGGTCATAGTCAATTAGTCATAGATAAACCCCCACAAAACCCTCCTAGTCCTTCCTTCATTCTCCGCCTCACTTCACAACATCAAAAAATGGCACACAAGCCATGGAAGATCATACCAAGGCCCTTATTCGAAACCATTCTAAACAACCACGTTCGCCACCCTCGTGTTCCTCAGCCTCTCATTCTTCACGGCCCCAGAGGAGTCGGCAAAACCACCCTCATACTTGAACGTCAGTCAGTCCGTACATCCGACATTCCCACATGTTTCTTCACTGAAATTCATTCTAAAAATCGTTTCTTTTTGCTCCCCACTTGTCTCTCCACTGAAATTATCTCTAAAAATCGTTTCTTTTTGCTTCCAGGTTTGCTAGATGATTGGAACAAAGGGCCCCACATCACTGGGTATGTAGATTTTGCTGAATCCATCAAAGGTCACCACCCTCAATA
Source organism: Mimosa pudica (assembly GCA_029929735.1). Lineage (NCBI taxonomy): Eukaryota > Viridiplantae > Streptophyta > Magnoliopsida > Fabales > Fabaceae > Mimosa > Mimosa pudica. The sequence goes on along the minus strand of JAKELP010000040.1, from coordinate 986,371 downwards.
TGACCACTCTTTTCCTTGGACTTCTTGGTCCAATTGCCCTCCCCCCACTTTGTCACATTGTCGTAAAACCCTCGAAAACTGCCTCGAATCCATGGCACAAAAGGGTGTCATGCTTGGGGCTATCACATCCCACCAAGTATTCACCACTCTGAATAAATCCCATGGTTTAAATACAGCTCTTAAGCGTGTTTTGCAGGGTAGTGTTGGTTTGAAATCCGGGGTTTCGTGTAGGATTTCGATGGCTACATTGTGGGATCACGCGGTTTTCGCGGTGTCTGATGGGTTTGGTGATGGTGAGGTTGATGGGATTTTGGGGTTGAGTGAGAAAGGGGGTGGTTTTTTGTGTGTTGAGGAGGCGGCGTATTTCAAGGAGGCGCTTGCAGCGCTGAGATTGGCTAAAGAGGTTATTGAGGTTCAGCAGAGTTGGAGAGGTGATGCCATTGCGAATTTGAATAGGACAGGTGGGTTTTCAAGGTCTTTGGCACATTCTTGTACTGACTGGCCTTGTTTGTTGCTGGAGTTACTGTCTCAAGCTGCTGAAATTGATCATTTTCAGGTAGTTATGTTATACATTTGGTGTTTGTGTGTATGTATGTATATCTATGTATGCATATGTTCCTTGCAGTAGTTGAATGAAAAACATATGTCATGCTAGTGTCATCCATAAGCAAAATTTGTGGGAGTGCAGTTTCCTGTATGGTGTGTAGAAGAAGCTTGAGTATGTTCTTGTGAAGTGAACTTGATGTTCAGATTACTGATGCTTTCAAGTTACTTGCAGTCAAAGTTGGTTATTAACAATGTTGAAGTTTTGAAGCATGCAACTCTAAGTGATGAGTTGTCAGTTAGTGGATCACTATATCATGATAGTTTGATTTGGAGAATAATTGCTTTGGGTGTTAATGTACGTAGTTTACCTGTGATTCTGGTGACATCTGATAGGTATGCTACATTCTCTTGGCTTCATTTTCACTCACCTTTTAACATTAATGACAATTGTAGTATGCATCTCTTATTTAAATTTGACTAGAATCAGCGATAAAGTTTTTATTTTCTGCATGGTAACTTATTGTTGTAGCATAGCCTTGAGTGCTGATGTGCTGCAAATTGTTTTAGAAAACACATTATTTGACTAACTGTTATATGGTATGGACAAATTTGTGGCATCAGATTAGTCAACTGTCAGATGCCTGGTTTGACAATATAGATAACATGTATTGATAGAACAATCAAGAGCATTTTACAGTTGAAAATTCATAATTTTTAAAGAAAATTTGTAGCCATTTGTATTTTCTTTTGCATTGTAGTATTTTAAACTTTGTTGGTAGGTTTAAGAGTTGAATTTCCTACATCAGTATCTGTCAAATTCCATGCAATCAACCTTCAACATATGTGGTCTGTGTTCTTTGTATACCCACCCTTTGCTGGATTTTGATTTGTTTGTTGCCACAAATTCTCTACCATAATTACTAAGAGAAGTGTATGCTAGTATTTAGTATGATTTTTCTCATCTTTTCTCCCTTGTGCTTACTGTTTTGTTTTATTCTGATGTGGTAGTTTATCTTGTTGGAATACTTTGAGCAAGGTCGTTCCAGCCTGTTCAAGAGTTCTTATACCTTTTGTTTGACACAGTTATTATTCATACAAAGCTTTCTTGGATTTTGGATTTATTGACATATTCGTCTCCCGTGAGGTACTTAGTCAAAACTATTTACTTCTTTTCTCCATAACACATGCACACACTAAAAGTTCACTAGCTATAACAGTTCAAGGTCTCATTTGATCACGAATCTTTTCAAATTAGTTTATGCATTACTTTATGGCGCACCTTGAAAAATAGTTCACTGGCAGACCTTTGGATGGACTCCAGCAGAAGCTAAAATGCACATGGTTGCGGATTATTTCAGTCATTCTGAAGTAAGGAGACCATGCTATCTTGCTGTTCTTTTTAGTTTCAGGAATTGTTTTTGTGTGAATTAACCAGTAGTTATTAAATTTCAGTGGACAATTGTGGTTGAGTTGCTTGGGTCAAGCCCTCGACATCTATTTGAACTTTATGTTCTCAAACAAAGCAACTACTTCCAGAAGTAAGAACTATTTGAGGGTTATTAAGTCCTACTCTCAAGTAATGTTATTGTGGCAATTTTATATATATTATGTAGAGCCCGATTGCTGCTTGCCAGTTTATTCACAGTGTAGTCTTTTTACTTTATTTATACTAGATCTTTGATTAGGATTTTGCTCATGTATCTGCTCGAATGTAGGGATACTGGAGACAAGAGTACCTTTGAGGACATTTTAGATGCTTATTTAGCATATTTGCAAGTAAGTCTCAAAATATGCCTGAAATCACATTTCTCTTGGACGAAATTACTCTAACATTCCTTGAGAAAAATTCTAAGTGCACAACTCTTGACCATTTTGAATACAAACACATACCCTGGAAAACAAAAATTTACCAAATTACCCTTAAGAATATTAATTTGCCCTCTTTATTAGAAATATTCATTGAGATTAATATATCCTCGTGTTTCTATGTGAAAACTTCATTCAGATTGCTGTTGTGAATCCTGCCATGGATAGAGCACTGGATATCTTGCAAAAGTTTGCTGTTGATGTACGTGCTGGGAAGGTTTCGAAAGATAAATTACGTTTTGGTGCTCCTTGGAGGCATCCTCCACGTACTGATGACCCTACATCAAATGTGGAATGGGCAAAGCTTCAATTGATGGATTTTGTTCAGTCTCTAGTCAATACAGAATTTGGGGTAAGTTTTCTTATATTTTTCATTTCTCTCTAAAGCTTTTGTGAGAAGATTTCTTGTAAAAAAGGGTAATAATAAGACATATATATACTACGGACTAGTGAAAGTATAACATTTGGCATGTATTGGTATATTTTTGTCTGATAAGAAAGAGGTGTCTTTCTCTATTACTCCGCTACTTTCAAATTTTGTGCAAAAGGTATTAAAACATGGGGGGGGGGGGGTTAAATATGCCTGCAGATAGAGAATTTGTGCTTGTACTTTTCTTTTATGTATAAGGAACAATCTGAATTCAATTGGAATATTTTTTTTGTTTGTATATGTCATTTGAATTTTGAGGAATCATTGAAGTGGATGAAAAAGAAGCAAAATCTCAATTAACAATTGATATACGAAATGATTTATTTGATTACTAGATAGTTCTTGGTCAGTGAATCAGTGATATTTTTCTGATGATTGTTCTGGATAAAGGGATATTGTTTCACTTGGTATAATACTTCTAATTTTGATCTTTTTTCAGATCTCTTAACTTTTTAATTTTGAAGAGTTTGCAAGTGAGATTTTTCTAACCAACTGCGTTGAGAATTTCAAATAAGCATTCAGCTCTCGTCTATGTATTATATCCAATATTGCATTTTAAAGAAAGATAAACCAAGTTTATTTCAATATCTGGAATTCCCAAATAATTGATTTATTTACAGATAAGTTCATGATTCCACTCTTTGTATAATTGTGCATTCTTTGAAATTTTATGGTAGAGAAAGGTACTCATAGTTTGGACTCTGGAATGGTATGGATGTACTGCAAGCATTCCAGAGTGTAATGATCTTCATTTTTTTATACATATAATGATCATTTTATTGCTGCAGTTTAATTATCTAGCAGATTGCAGCTTAGAAATATTTGATGATCCTTCTGCTACTGCGCTATTGGAGGTATGTCTTTGATCATTAGCATTTTAATTTAGAAATCAAGATGGTGCGGTTTGGTCTAGACTTATGCACTTATTATTTTTGTCTTTAGTTAACACATAGCGACCTTTTGATTTTCACTGCAGGAAATTAAGAAACTGGCTGTTGTTAATATCTTAATTTTAGGACTAACGAAAGTAGAAAGACCTTATATCTATTTTGATTAATCATAAAATCTATCATCATATCTTTTTCTTTGAATTGTTGATGTGCTAAATACATGCCCTTTTATCTGTAGGTAGGATTGATTTATGCACAACGAGACCCATCCTTCATGCGCCCCATATCTAGGGGAATACAGAGGTGCCTTGTAAGATGGTATGTAATTTTCTTAAGTTTCAGTATAGTTAGGATTATCTGGAACTTGTGCAGATATTTTAGCTATTTTTTGTGGTTGCAGGCTTGTCCAGCAACGGATGGAACTTAGTTTCCCCAACTTGATGTATTTCTTGTGGCATAGGATAATCCGTGGACGAAGTTATCGCCATTTGATGTTGGAAATTGGCTATAAGTAGAGTGTGGAATCATGTAAGGCATTCATTTTATTATTTTCAATAACCTAACCCCCCCCCCCACCCCCCCCAAATTGATGGTTGATGCTTGCCTAACTAGCCAATAATCGGACCATGACATGTATCTGGTCTGTATCATGATCGAGTTTGGTGGTTGGATGATTGATTGACTTCATCTGTTAGACTTGATTGGACGATCAGGGAAAAGCTCCCCATCAGAAATATTATCGGTGCCAAGGACTTGATAAATTTTATGCAGAGTACCGGTACAATGCAAATTTAGAACGCTGAAAGTATTAGTACTCTGATTCAGGCCCTTCCCACTGTCAAACTTTTTGATGGAGGATACCCAATTTTCCAAACTTAATATGTACAGACCAGAGAGCAAGAAAATGGGGAAAATAGAGAAAATTAGTTGTGGAAGCTTGAAACAATGATAGATACATTTGACAGCCTTGTTCTAATCCAACAGCCTCCGTTACCTTCCTTGCCTGCAGTCATGTTATTTTTCTTGATCCTTCCACCATCCCTTCTCCTGAGGGAACAATTTTGAGTGATTTTTTCTTTAATTTTCAATACATATATCTTAGATTTGATTTGTTTCCCAGGTTTTCTTTGGAATTGACAAGGTGAGGAAGTCTTCTATGAAATTCATGGAAAGAAGTAAGTGATTTTGATCAAGGCCAACTTTCTGATATCATAAATGAAAATTAATAAGCTCACCAAAGAGAAAAATAAAGAAGGGACTAACTCAGTTTGAGTCCCCACTTGGTAGAGAAAAATAAACTTACTAAGTAGTCTTACCCTTGCTTTCATGCAAAGAGACAGTTTCGAACTCATGACCTCAGATCACATTGCAAACAAGTTTACTGTTGAGCTAAGCCGACCATTCACTAGAGAAAAAAAATACAAAAAATGCAAATGGCCATGCCTATGTTTATTGCTTACTATATAGTATCAGCATTGATAGTGTGTTTGGTTTCTCACACAGGGATACTGAAATAAACTTTTCTTCATTGGAGTTTACATCAAGCAGTATCTTACATCCATGCCAAGGCTCTATTGTAGCCGTTAAATTGTGAGATTTTCCTCCTTCCTAAGCTTTTATACTTCATAATAATTCATAATTAAATAATTGAATAACTGATGATGTATGCCTGTGCTCCTCCAATCAGTATTTGGATTGTTGCTGTTAGTTCTTTAGTAGACGTGCCTCTCCATATATTTGTGCAAAATCTAAAAAATGAAGTGTACTGTGAATAGTTTTTAACCATTGTTAGTTGTAAGACATGATATATTGACTTACATAGTATATTTAATCTAATCAAAATAGGTAAATAGGTTCTACAGTTAAGATCGGGTAGAGAATTATTCAATCAAATGCTTTGCTTTGCCTCTTGTATATATGAATTCATCTTTCTAAAAGTCTCTTTAGGGCTCTCACAGTGATGTTAATTTCTCTGCACAATGACACTGCTGGCTTCTTATTTGAGCAGGTTCTTCTGACTATATTTGGTACCTAATTTTAATCAAAAGGCTCAAACCTGGCTGACTTCAACAAGAATATCTTCATGCACATATATGACTTTTGTAATTGGCGAGCTGATTCTTTCTCTGTTCAACCACATCCAAGTTTCCAATGCGAATTGTATAAAAAATAAACATGTGTGCTTGACATGCATGTGTGAGAGAGCTCATGGTCATGGGCATCCCATTTTGTTTTCATGAATTTTCAGTTATGGGATTTCAAGTGATATAGATTGGTTTATATGTTGTAGAACTAGTTGACTAGTATTTTTAGGCCTAGGGTGCAGGGATACAGTATCTGTAGGTAAGTTTAAAGAGTCGTTCAGTATTTGCACTCTCTACACATACGTATACACACGGATATATCAGAAGGATGAAGGGTAAATTATGATTTACTCTCTCCGTTCTTAAATACAAGATATTTACCTAATTTGATGACATTAAGGATGATACCAAAGTTAATTAAAATCACATTATATTACAAAAGTACCCTTTGATTTTGCCTTTATTTCAACCCATTTACTAGTTTTATTAAATATTAAATAGTGGTATCAATGTGATTGAAATTTGTTGCTTAATCTTGTCTGAATATGTTGATGGCTTTGAATATATATGCTTAGCAGTGGGCTAATTATACAATGAAACTTTGTATTTATGCTTTGTAAATCATCGATTAGAAAAGAAAAAAGGAGTAAATCATGGATGAAGGAATATATATACCTTAATCTTGAGAAATAAAAAGCATTAATTAATATACATATATACATGTGTGTGTTGATTATATTGCCGAATTCGGTCCTAATCATTATGTTAAATAAGCTGAAGTTATTAGGATATAGGCACGTTTGGGAAAATGTTAATAAATGCGGCTTTTATTTCTAAAATGCCATATAAAATGAAAAAAACAAATTCCTTGAAAAACTATATACTACTACCTCCGGTTCCTTTTTTTTGGAGATATTAAGGTTGCGAAATAAGTTATTAAATGATGACATATTTGATATATTTTTAGATTATCTATTAGTTTATAGGTAAAATAAACTAGTTTAAGGGAAAAACTTAGGTAAATCAATTTATAATTAACTTATTTTGTTTTTTTAAGGATTTTCTAGAAAAAGTCAATTAGGCCTTATATTTAGGACCGGAGGGAGTATTATAAAACTGATGTGGTAGTAATCAATTTTATATGAACTAATGTCCTGAGTTATACTACCTCCGGTCCTAAATATAAGACCTAATTGGCTTTTTTTTTGGAGAGATTAAAGTTACAAAATAGGTTATTAAATCATGACATATTTGATATCTTTTTAGATTATCCATTAGCTTATAGGTAAAATAAACTAGTGTAAGAGAAAAAATTAGGTAAATCAATTTATAATTAACTTATTTTGTTATTTTTTAGGATTTTTCAAAAAAGTCAATTAGGTCATATATTTAGCACCGAAGTGACTAATAAATAGTGGTATTCATTTCTCAAATTTCATATATGAATTATAAAAGAAAAACTTGTTTGGTCTTAAATTAACATGCAATTCACGTACTGTATTACTTAAGAAGAAAGTCATACAAAAAGATGTTGCATAAATGATTGACTTTATTATTCATCTCCTTTTTCTTGTCATCTGCGATTCCAATAAATATGGCCGAATTTCGCTGAAGAAAATTGAGAACCCAATAGCTAATAAACAAAAAGTATAGATTCAATGTATTTTGAAGCATCCTTAAAAGTCATAACTTTTTTCTTTCCTCCTCTTTTCGTGGATTAGCACCAACCAAGAGTTTGGCTTTTCTTATATAAGTTCGGAAATATTAATGCTATTCTGGAAGCAACTATATGGTGGTCCTATGTAACTCAAAGAAAAGCAAGAAAACGAGAGAGAACATTTATAAAGGTGTTTTATGCTTATCGCCGTTTTTATAATGTTTTGCCTATGTGGAAGGTTCATGTACCAGTCCTTTTTTATGGATATGTATGGTCCTAACCAGAAAAATGAAAGAAATTACTCCCTCCTATCCTAAATATGAGACCAATTTCAAAATTCAATTTAGTCCTGATTTATCATAAGACCTCTTTCTAATTGTTCCCAACTTTTTTTCCCAAGTTAAGCCTAATAATGCTTATCAATAATAAACAAGCAAGAGATGGAAAGTGAGAATAAAAGTATATGATTTTGGTGAAGAATACATGTAATAATAACTAAACTACATTCCTTAATTTGCCTAAAAAGTGAAAGTTGTCTTATATTTAGGACTGAGGAGGAGTAATTAGTTATATAAGATATTTGAGTGACTCTAATTTAAATTTATGGGGATTTTAAAATTAAAGTGCCTCTTAAACATAGCAAAAAAAAAAAAAAATCGTTGCGCATGTTTAATGTTTGACGAGATTAGCACTTTTCTATAAGTGTTTTGTTTTGATTCAAATATATACTAACTCATAGCTGGTAACTGATTTAACCTTTTAGGCATGATATTCAAGGTTTGAACCAAATTGTGTGTACTAATTAAAAATGTTTTTTTTTTGTCAAATAAAATGTTATTGTCATTATCAAAAAAAAAAAAAAAATGTTATTGCGAGACGTAAATATTACTTTGGTGATCTCTAACTATCCTTTAGAGGTCTCTAATTATTGGGAGACGCAAATGTTTTAGGATTAGTCTGTAACCCGGTCGTTTACCAACTTCTGAAAAACATTACAAACAAACACGCCGCATGGATTATTTGATTGTTGCCTCACCCTATTTTCTCACAACTTCCCTCATTTTCTGTTTACATTCATTGTACTTGACTATTTGTGTCTCTTTTAAAAACTTCAACAAATTATTAATATACCTTGGTTATGATTCGATCCATAAATATGTACTTAATATTTTAACTATCTTGAACTTGAATGTTATGAATGGAAAAATCCCGTTAGTTGGGAAAAAACTTATTCATTTTAGGTTTGCATCCTATTATTTTATATCAAAACAATAATTAATTAAAGTAATAATGATCTTATATACTTACTTTATCCAGCGTAAAGAATGATACACTTTTAAAATATCTAAAATAACTCCAATTAAATTAGAGATACACACAAAATCCCTGGCATAGTGACGTGAACCACACTAACACAACATTATCCAAACACAAAAGAACTACTTTTTGTTGCTCCAATTCTTTTTTCTAGTGAATGTCTATTAGAAAGAAATCAAAGAAAAGCTATGGCCTCAATTTGAACGCTCTTGTTTGTGTGAGTGTGTTACCACAGACAAACAAAGTAGAGGTTCTTATTGTTTTGGAGGGGATTGAGACGAGGAACATGCATGCATACTGCATTTTTTATAGTCCAATCCTCATCGCGAACCATTTGAAAAGACATCAACACTATGCATGAATAGTTTTAAAAAAAAATCACTGTAAATGTTGAATTGGCGTTTTCAAGCCTCCCTTTGAATTCCAATCATGATTTCACAATTTACAATATAAGCATAATGTGAGAAGAGTTTAATTTTTAATCTAAACAAACTATGCTAGCAATAATCGATTCAGACAAGGTAGATCAAATTTAAAAGACGCCGAGTGTACCATTCCTCATAAATGCACTTCTAAATCCGTAAGTTTTTTTGAAGGTACAAAAAAAGAATGTATCTGATGCAACAAATTAAAGAAGGAACGAAATTGTTGAAATTATACTTTCATTATCAATTGGTTGGAAGTGTGCGAACCCATTTACTTAGTTTTCTTGATATTCTAAAAGGGTGACGACAAACGTTACCTCGCTAAATAAGATAATACTCCCTCCGGTCCTAATTATAAGTCGCCTTTGACTTTTTTTGGAGAGATTAAGGTTGCGAAATAGGTTATTAAATTATGATACATTTGATATATTTTTAGACTATCCATTAGTTTACAGGTAAAGTAAACTAGTATAATGGAAAAAAATAGGTAAAAAAATTTATAATTAACTTATTTTGCTAACTTGGGATTTTCCAAAAAAGTCAAAGGCGACTTATAATTAGGACCGGAGGGATTATACATGATTTACACAATTACATTGTGTTTTAGCAAAAGTACTCATAATACATAGAAATTAATTCAATAATATATGATTTATAAAATAGTTAAAGAATTTTAATTTAGTTGCTTAATCATAGTATCTTCCGATCCTCATTACTTTGATTACACAATCCAAAAAGTAATTTTATATACACTCACACGCGCGCGCGCCCGTTATGGCTTTAAATTTTTATAAGGTAGAGGAATTGTTTTATTTTAATTTTATTTATAAGTCATATCATTAAATTTTTGCTGTGAATGTAAAATTTTCTTTTACTTGGTTTATTGTATATTTACTCTATGTAAGTTGAAAATTTGTTTAACTATTTAATGCAGAGTTAATGTGGTTAAAAATTTTTCTTTATCGGTCAATTAAGTTAGAAGTAATTTATAAATAGAACTATAGATATGTGTGTGTACGTATATTAAGATATAACTAAACACTACTACAGCGAAAGCACAATGTCGTTTTCTTTGACTAGAAGTAGAAGTCGTAAATTTTTTTTTTCCATCAAGGAAAAAGTAAAATTCTTTTTAAAGGAAAAGAGTACTATAGTAGTGCTGCTGCATACTTAAATTATTTCTTAAATAATATATATTTATTTATTTATTGTAATATACAAAGAAAAAGAGTAGTAGTGCGTGCCTATAAATGGCAAACAGACCTCATTATTATTCACACACTACCTCATACCAATATCATTCAAGCTATAAGGGAGATCTTATTAAAAGTCAAGAAATCATTGAGAGAGATATGGACAACAACTTCCCAGTGATCAACTTAGAGAAGCTCAATGGTAATGAGAGAGAAGCAACAATGGAGAGACTCAAAGATGCTTGTGAGAACTGGGGATTCTTCGAGGTATTCACTCTATAGTTACACATATACTCTCTTGTCTCTACTCTCTCCGTTACCTTTTTTTTTTATAAAAAAAGAAATAGGGGAAATCCCATATAAATGATATATAATTGAATTTTAAAATAAAAAATAGGAATTTTAAGTAGTAAATGTTGCTATTCTACTAATTAATCTTGCTATTGAACTAATTAAAATGATTTTAAAATTCAACTATATATCTCTTATCTGGGATTTCCCCTAAGAAATAACTTGATCTCTCGACTTGTTTAATTTATAAAAGACATTTAAAAGTTGTTTCCATTTCCTATTCAATTTCCATTTCGTACCTTTTAGCCTTTTATCTTACCCGTATATTGTCTTTAATTCACATACATTCTTTCTCACTTATTTGCTGAATGAGGGTATTATGGTAAAAAATCATATTTCTTACATTTTATTTTTTTAACCAACTCTTTTTATCAACGTAAATGTTTTTTTCTCACCTTTAGTTATGGTATGTATTTTCCAAAGCGTGCTCACACACATCTACTTAATATAAAATTTATTTGAGTAGTGAATAATTAAATTACTTAACTTATAACATTAAATACACGATCTCCCTGAAATTTTCATATTTATCACTAAATTTCTCCATTAGCTTATAAGATCAAACAAACAAGTTTGATACACAATGATAAAAACACGCGGTATACAGGTACAGTGAAAAAGATGTTATAAATTTATAACCAAAATTACTTCTATATACTAGCTCGTGTATTTAATTAGTTAATGTCTTTAATTAGGATGATATATAAGTACAAGTGTACTTGTGTGTTTTACATTTTGATTTTTGAAGGTGGTGAATCATGGGATATCCCATGAGTTAATGGACAAGGTGGAGAGACTCACAAAAGATCATTACAAGCAATGCATGGAACAAAGGTTCTTCAATGAGGTAGCAGTCCCTGGAAAAAGCCTAGACACTGACGGCAAAGACAATGACAATGCCAAAGAGATCCTCAACGGGATGGACTGGGAATCCACCTTCTTCTTACGCCATCTTCCAGACTCAAACATTAATGAAGTCCCCAATCTGAATGAGGAGTACAGGAAGATAATGAAGGAGTTTGCATGCAAGCTGGAGAAGCTTGCAGAGGAACTATTGGATGTGTTATGTGAGAATTTGGGGTTAGAGAAAGGATACTTAAAGAAGGTATTTAGTGGAGGATCATCCTCGAAGGGACCGAATTTTGGAACGAAGGTGGCGAATTATCCAGCGTGTCCGAAGCCAGAGAAGGTGAAGGGGCTAAGAGAGCACACAGATGCAGGTGGGATCATACTTTTGTTCCAAGATGATAAGGTGAGTGGACTTCAGTTTCTTAAAGATGGAGAATGGGTTGATGTTCCTCCTTTGCCCCATGCTTTAGTTATCAACATTGGTGACCAGCTTGAGGTATTTAATTATTCCTTTTTACTCTCTTTTTTTCTTGAGATCGATGGATTCAACAAGTAATAAAGTTCTGATAAAAAAATAAGTAATATATAAAGTATTTTTTAATACTCAGTACGTTAAAAGTAATATTAGTACAAGTTTGTGTCTCAGGAAAAATAGTGATGAAGAAAGTTAACTTATTAGTAAATACTTTTAATTAGGGGTACTAAAATAAAGGAATGAGTTTTGGTGCTAATTAAGCAATGTGATGAGCATCAAAAGCTCGTAACCATACCAATGGGTAGTTGGTTGAGCTGGTAAGTGAACTGCAACCCCCGTAAGGATGAGAACGCGTGTTCGATTTCCGGGAAGCACTCTCATTGGAGAGGGGACAACCTTGCCTATGTGGGCAACACTCCTACCCCTCGAGTCCGGATTAAATCGGACGGTGATTAACCAAAAAAAAAGCTCGTGACCATGCATCCATGAGCACCATCAAAATCCAATTTAGACAAATTAAGGTCTTGTACTTTAATTTCTTTTTAAAAAATCATTTTTAATTATGTATACACAATGTGAAAGAAAAAAATGTTCCTATTGCGACTTGAGAGTTGTTCAAAAAGTAATTTTGTTGAAAAGTTAATAAACTGAACCGTTAAAGCTGTATTTAGACGCGATGCATATGTCAACATAGTGACGAGCAATAAAATTGGTTATCTTAAATAATATTCTAAATTGATGGTATCACTCAATAGACATTTCAGGAATTAACGACAATGTCAACATTGCAATGTTTTCAAAAGTAGGAGGGGATCGAAAAGTTTAATTTGCTTTATCATAAAAACTATAAAAGCAAAATTATATCAAAAAATTATTATGGAATACTGAATACGTATATACTACTGAGAAAATGCCTCATGCTGTTAAAAGCTTTTACTTTTCTTCCTTTCAAATGATTGTGCATAATAATGACCATTGAGCCATGAACTTGTAATGCCTCAACCAATTCAAATGGTCCGATAATCTTAACATGAAATATTTTGAAATTGACAAAAACAGGTGATAACAAATGGGAAATACAAGAGTGTGGAGCATCGAGTGATAGCACAAAAGAATGGAACAAGAATGTCGATAGCATCATTCTACAATCCAGCAAGTGACGCGGTGATCTTCCCTGCTCCACAACTACTAGTTCCACATAATCCTGATGATGAGAAGCTTAAGCACCATACCACTTACCCTCAATTTGTGTTCCAAGATTACATGCATCTTTATGCCAAGCTCAAGTTTCAAGCCAAACAACCCCGCTTTGAAGCCTTCAAACCCGACACTATTCCAACTGCTTGATCGATGATTATGTTTTTTTCATCTCAATTTATGCTTTTTAATTTCTAATATCGAGAGGATGATGATAAGATGCGTGCGCGCGTGTGTGTGTGTGTTGTGTGTTGCGTGTGTGTGTGGTTTTCACATATGGGTGTTTGAATAATTATATTATAGTATATTTTTTATAGCGCGTGCAAGTGGGTGATCTGATCATCATGAGATGATGATGTGTGTGGCATTATATTGTACGAAGAAGTGGGCCATTGATTAAATGATTATTGTGAGTGAGATGAGGTGATAGTTATTAAGGATGTGTTGTTGCTATACTTAATTGAATGATGAATATGATAGCATATAGGTCCTTTCTCTTTCAATTCGTTTTTTCCCTATCTGATTAGGCCCAACTTGGGAGCTAATTAATAATGGGACCACCTCAATGGATAATGATATGATAATACAAAAGCAATCAAGTTAGTTGTCGGTATTTTGAGAATTGGAGCCCTAAATTTACTTAAACAGGTAATGAAATAGTATTGCTTTATTTTGGCTATTCTGTTAATAAGATTGAGCAAAGAGGGGGATCGCATATACTTCCTTCAATTTTTTTTTTGGTCGAGACATATACTTCCTTCAATCAAATCGATTTTTTATGGAGATTATGGAAATTTAACGAACAATTTAATCACAACACATGTTAGATATTACTACCTCCGGTCCTAAATATAAGACCTAGATAACTTTTTTTTGGAAAGATTAAGGTTGCGAAATAGATTATTAAATAATGACATATTTGATATCTTTTTAGATTATCCATTAGCTTATAGGTAAAATAAACTAGTCTAAGAGAAAAAACTAGGTAAATCAATTTATAATTAACTTATTTTTTGCTTTTTTTTAGGATTTTTCAAAAAAGTCATCTAGGTCCTATATTTAGGACCGGAGGGAGTACTAGATTATACTTTCTTTACAAGTTAGATAAATTAATTTTGAGAAAAAAATAATAAAAATAAATATTTTACAGTAATGTCTCAAAAAAACATAACTTGATTTTATATTAAAGACATGGAATCATCAAGACAGTTGTGGAAATATTAAAATATTTATAATGAATGTTAAAATCTATATGTACGTACATATAGAGCTTGTTTGGTTGTTAGAAAAAATGCCAAAGAATTAGAAAGTAAAGAAAGTATAGGTTTTTGTGTAATTTACATATATCTTGGGGCCCACAAGTTTTCTCTCTCCATCTCATACTTTTTCTGGGTCCCACACACTATTTTTCATCATTACTTAATTTACCCCTACTTTCCATCTTTACCCCTTTCACTTTCCATTTCTTCACTTTCCTTCCTACAACCAAACGACCCATAGATGTGATGTTGCGAAGGGAGCGTGAAAGAATAATAATAATAAGATGATAATTTGTGGTGAGGTGGAGTGTTATGAGATAGTGATGATGAGATTATACTGGGAAATCATGATCGATATGGGAGACGAGTCGGCATCAAATAAAAGTGTTGTAAGTATCCAACTATGAGATTGGAGTAGATTGAATCCTACCCCTCAAAAAATTCATGCATGAGCCACAAATTTTGGCTAAGAAAAGGACTAACTCTGTTATTTTAGAGAAAAGAAATAGGGTAGTATTAAGGTTCTATGTTTATAATCGATGTGAAGGCTTTAAAGGAAAAGGATACTCCCTCCGTTCCTGGATATAATCACTTAAGCAAATTTGGGGAGATTAAGGAAGATATTCCAATGAGTTAGAATTACATGAAATTTCCAAAATACCCCTCACCTAAGTTTTAAAAATATATTCTCACCTTCAAACCACTATTTTTTGGGTGAAGGTAGTATAGGGGTAATTAGGGGAAAACTTAAGTCAAATTAGAAAGTGATCTTATATTTAAGAACAAGTTCTCCTCCCTAAAGTGATCTTATATTTAGGAACGGAGGGAGTATAGTGTTAGCCCTCACAGCCACATTAAATCCCGTTAAATCTTACGATACAATAACAATAACAAAGTCATGTTTGGCAATTGGCGATATATTATTGATCGAAAAATCTTTGGATAACTTTGCTAAAGGTTCTTTTTGGTTTCCCTCTCATTCGTTCTCTTGGAAGGAATTCATGTCATTTGATCAAATACTCTTATTGTCTTCTATGAACGTACTCAAACCACCTCAAGCGACTTTCTACCATTTTCTCCACAATTAATACCACCCCAACTCTTTTTTGAATATATGCATTGCGGATCTTATCTTTAATCATGTGACCACATATTCATCTCAATATTCTCATCTTTGTCACCCCATTTTATGCTCATATTGTCTTTTAGAAGTCCACATTCACTACCATATAATATTTCTGTCAAATCTTACGAATATATATCAATAAAAATATTGTGGACTAAAGCGGAGGGCTAACTGCCACTGTTAGCAACTCCTACTCGTTTCATGGCAACCCCTTCTCCAATATGGCATGACATATGAACTGCCACTCTTTAATTAACATATATTCATTTCAATGAAAAAATCAACTACAATTTGTGTAAGCAACACATAATTGGTCTAACTTTGTAAGAACTAGTTGATTGTTCGGATATTTAATAATAGGATCCTAAAATAGCACCAATCGCTAGTTAATATATGAGAATATTTTTTACTTATATTTTACTATTACTTTATTTAATATCAATTTCATATTGAATTATACAAAACTTTTGTCGACTTAGAATCATGTAGAAATATCCTCCTTATATTTTAAATTTAAAAATAACCTTTACTATATTTTAAATCTATGCACTTAATTCTATTAAGAAATTATTATAACCCCAAATTATCAATTTCAAATTCTATTAAGATCTAGTTTGTTTGTATTTTATTGCCAGGACATAAGATCTAGTTTCAATTGAAAATTACACTACAAAATTTTTTTAAAGGCGAAATCTTAAATTAATAATAGAGAATATTATTTTTTTATACTCAAGAATGATGAAAATATTTTACCTATTATTAGCACCCATTATTTTAGAAAAACTAGTAGAGGATCATCAAAAGAGATAAAAAGTAACAAAGAAAGAAATTTTGTGTGGTGGGGTGGGGGATAAAGAGGAAGACCCACCAAGATTTCAGGACAGAAAGCTTCTCTTTTCTGAAATTCGTTGAATTTCTCATTAATCTAAAAGGGAATGATGAACACATATGTACACTCTTTCTCATGAATTGGCTGCTTGAAAACATGAATGAAGAGAAAAGCAAATGGATTAAGGAGAATGTAACTAACATTCAGACTAAAAATCAAAAACCACTATGACTTTTTTCCATTATTCTAAAATTGCCAAAAGAAAAGACCATTCCTTTGCCACTGTAATGCATTGAAGGAACTCATCATTCTAAACTAACTTATTGCAGAGAGGAGGATCCGGGCTTTGATTTCATAACAAAATGAAAAGAAAACCCCTATTATATTGTTCAGGTATCTGGGCTTGTCACCTTTGTGACTGTGAGAATGAGAATGACAAGGGCAAATATGTTGACAAGCTAGAAGTATCAAACGATTCCATGAACCTCAGATCTGAAACTCTTGCCTTGGCAGCTGCAAAGCGTAGGTACTCATCAAACACTGATGACAAGCACCATTTTTGTAACTTCCTGAAGCAGCCTACCACACAACCGGTTCGGTGCTGAAAATCATGAGCAATTCTCAGTGCCCTATCATTTCCCACTTAAAGCTTTGCTATAGTCTATATATATACACATTTACTATAAAACTAGTCAAATTATGTTAGATGCTCCTATTAGACACACCACTTAAGACGTTAGTGGTGGTTGAGTCAGTATATGCAAGCTTCTCATGTCAACATAATCCTATGAATGGATCACTATAAGGCACTTGACTTTTCAAATTGTTGAAAAGTTTAACCTAAAGATCAGGGCATTGCAATTCAATTAAAGTTGAATGAATTATATAACAAACTACTCATTAATTATAAGATCAATTTTTTTTTTGTGGAGTTTAAGAAAAAGTAAATTCAACCATTAAATTATAAAATATGTCATATGTTATTAGATTATAGGTCAATTTATAAGTAGAATAAATTAATTTTGAAGAAAGATGATCAATATAAACAATTTAAAGTGATTTATTTTATATCCTTTATTTCTTTAAAAAGGTTAACTTGGTTTCATAATTAGGACCGGAGGGAGTATAATTAAAAGAGTTTGAGTGAACTCTTACCTTGCCCCGCTTACAGTGAATTAAAACTGGGTGGTTCCTCTCATCTGCATTATAGATGATGAAGAAAATATAATGTAACTGTAGCTAAAACCAAATATGAAGGGCCAAGGAAATGGGCATAATATATATACCAAGGACAACTCTTAGAGCCTGACGGATTGTGTCCTCTGGGATGCTTACCAAAGGCTCCTGGATGCAAAATTCTCAGTGTCAGTTTATAAAAACCATTCTCGATCAAAAAAAAGTTTATAAAAACCATTATTACCTAAAATATTAATTAGTCATCTCAACTCAAAACATAATGTCACTCCCCATTTGGGAACAACATAAAAGAGCATATGGTCATTTCACAACAAGTAATACACAGAAATTCTTGGTTAGGCGCAAACAAATGTGAAATTATGAGATTGAGACAGTCTCCAGATCTCAAATTTAGATAATATTAAGGCCCTCATCATTCTAAAATCTCAGGCATAAGATGCATGGCTGAAATGGAGAAACTAGTATTATCAAGCATTATAGTTACAAGGAAACAGAAAAGAATATTACGACGATAAACTAACAAGTCCTGAGTCTTCAACCATAATTATTTAAAAATCTAGGCATAAGATGCATGGCTGAAATGCAGAAAACTTGAATCATTGATACATAGTTCAATTATTAGAATAATATCAAGCATCATAGTTATAGGAAACAGAAAAGAATATTACGATGATAAACAAAAAAGTCCAAAGTCTTTAACCATAATAATTAAAGCATCATTGGTGGGTGATATAGGAACTAATGAGTACAAGAGCTCAAATGAAAATATAGAGGACATGGCAGATAACTAATTTATGTATCTTTCGACATTCATTAAGGGGAATGAAAAAATTTAAAATGCCAATTCTTATGCATATACTAACTTTCACGGCTAATTGTGTAAATACAAGTTCATGATATAGGGACTTAAAGTTCTATAATTATGAGGAGAGAAGTACTATGTATTGACTACAATATGCTATCACTAATCCAATCCAACAAAAATCTTCACAATGTGGCTGAAATCAACCCATATATGATATTTAAGCACAGAAACAAAATACACAAGTGGATACTACACCTTTGGCGGCCCTTGAGGGCAGGTGCTTTAGATCTAGAAACATGCAAGACACAATTTTTAAAAAAATTTGAATCCAAACACTCAAGTTTCTTCACCATTAATATAAGAAATATAAATGGATACCAAGTGTTCCCTCATAATTTGATACGTGGGTCCGTAACAATATAATTTAGAGTGAAGGCCAGATGCATGCGCAACTTTACCCCACAGGTGGAAATGTTGTTTCCAGAATTTAAGCTTGAAATAATACGATACATTTCAGATATTTAATAAATAGTTATAGTTATATATTGTATATATAGCTATATACATATATTTGAAGGAGGAATGTGATGAGTAAAAGTTCTAATCTCAGTCTTGTCAAGAAAAAGAATACAATGCACTAGCAAATTATAATTTTTTAGCCTGTATGTTTTATTAAGAAAGAACTAGATGTAATAATAATGAAAGTAAACAAATGCAACCTAAACAACAATTTTCAGAACACTCCTAGAATAAAATTTTTATAAATATGAAATGCTCTGTAAAAAGAGCGCTAAATCGTGTCCAATATGACCATAGTCAGCCAATATGTATACTGGATCGAGGAATTAATGATCTTATATTACCACATTGTTATCTTATGACTGCTTTTTCCCCTGTACTGCAAGGTTTACAAGTAATTCTCTCCTGTTCCATAACATATTTGCCTTACATCTTTCATATAGTTATATTTACATAATAAGGGGGAGGTTCATGAATCTCGAAGACAAAAAATTGCTGACAAACATATCTAGACCAATTGTGCAGAAAACAAAAATAGTAATCCACAATCTCTAACTCATTAATTATTCCAATAATAAGTAGATGTCAAAACCTTGAATGGCCAAGGTAAAGGCTTCACCTGCCAGCTTGGGGTCCTTTTACATTGATTTCATTAACGAAAACTAATCTACAAATCTAACTACAGACAAAGAGAGAACCATTCTAGACATAACAATGCTCAAATCATGATGCACAAAAATCTCATCACAACTAAAAAAGATGTAACAAATTAACAAAACTAAGTCAAGATTATGAGAAAAGTAGATTGAATTTCAGAAAAGGTTCCAGGATACACTATGATCATAATACCAAAGAAAAGAAAAACACCAACTGGAGAATAACGACAAGAGTTAAGTTCCCTAGACAAAGCAACCCTTTTATAATAAAATAGTCTGATCACATAATTCTTTTTTATTCTTCTCGATAAAATGATCCCATAATTCTCTGTAGCCACTTCAAATAAAGATCGCAGGAGATAAGAGATGAGAGTGACAGATGAATTGAAATAAAGCAATCCATTAATCTTTATACAAGTACCCAATCTAGTAATCCAACACAATCATGATCAAAACGAAAATACAAATTCACTATTATCAACACATAAAAGAGCTAATGATTATAAATATATAAAATTTACCTTGTGACCATCAATCCCAAATTGATGAAGCTTGATCCCAGTGGACTTCAAGAACTCCAAGCTTTCCTCAGGATAAGGCTCAGGACATAGATACCTGCAAAAATTTAAAAAAAAAATAACACATTAAAAGTCTAAGTGACAGAACCAAAAGAAAGAATCGAAATTTACAAAAAAGAAACAAGAAAGAGAGAAATAATGAAAAGGGTTGTGAGTAAAATACACTATAGAGCGAAGGCCAAGGGATTTGAGGAAGGAGAAATTGTCAGGTTGAGGAAAACCAGAACGGAAAATGCCATTATCAACCATGGCGAAATTGATAGGCTGCACGAAGCAATCATCGCCGTCGCCGTCGCCGGAGGAAACGACGGCGACAGCCAAATGGGTTATATGATTATTCTTATCACTATTATTATTATTGTCTTTATCGTTACTCTGATGAACGAGAAGATGGTGATGATGATTGTGGGGGTTACTGAATTCAAATGGGATTTCTTCAAGTTTCATTTTTTGTGTATAATCTGAAAACCCCACCTAGAAAAACACCCAAAATAATAATATTAAAAGAGAGAGAGAGAGAGAAAGGTGGGGATCGCAGAGGATATTCCAAAGTAAGTACCTTGACAGTTGAAAAAGTAGAACAGAGAGATAAAGTAGAAGACGAAGAAGGAGAAGAAAGAAAGTTAGAGTGGGAAAGAATAATAAGGATAAAAATAATGGGAGAGAGTGAAAGGGAGAGAGATGTGTTGTGTGAATATATAGAGAACAAATCGGAGAGGCGCGAAAGAGAGAGAAGAGAGAAAGTGTGGCGTGGCAACTAGGGGGAGGGAACGAATTGTTCTTCCTCGAGATTTTTGGGGTTTCAGTTTCACAATCAGTCTGTTAATGTTAATTTTTTTTTTAAAAAAAATAAGATTTTAATTAGAATTGAGAATTTCTATGGGAAAATGACAGAAAAATGCTATTTGAATTTCATTTGGACAAATAAGGGTCTCCAATTCCAACTTGGACAAATAGGGGATTGACCAATTCCAACTTGGACAAATAAGGGACAATCCCCTATTTGTCCAAAATGAAGTTTGTGTGAAATGACCCAAATGCCCCGTCTTATTTCATCAGATTATCACCCCCTTTATCTTCTTCATAGAATGCTTCCCTCTTGTTCAACACAAAAAGAAACCTAGAACCCAGCTTCCTTCATCTCCTTAATCGAACCAAACTTCATTCTTCTCCGTCCAATCCAGCTCCCACTGACTTGTACATTTGAACGACTTGAAACGAAATACGAGAAGAAAAACTTGAACAATCACGAACTTAGGAAAAACTCGGACCTGGATTTTGATATGCGAACTGAGATTTGGAACTTGGGTAAACAGTCAAAATTCGCTTCTTCTTCATCAAACTCATCAAGCAAAAATCGTCGGTTTTACTTTTCATTATGAGAAAATGGTGTGCTCGATTCCCCTCCTCTTCCTTTTCATTTTGTTTCGCTTGTTTGTTGTGATTGTGAGTAATATGAATATTATGTGTTTATTTTAGAGTAATTGCTCATTTAATATCATAAAGCACTTTGTATTGGTGACCCCGTCGACATTAGGTATCTGTATCCTATTTCCTCGTTTATTCTTCTCTTGCTGCTACTTTCATATGTTACAGGCAAAAAGTTCCTACATTTCAAACAAATGGTGTTTCAGATGCTTTCCTCTTAATATTTATTCCCTTCAAATGTATACTCATGGATTGGATATGAAGGAAAATTATACACTTGAGCTGTCATCATCGTGGTATTTTTGCTGTAACTTCACTGTTTTACTTCAAATAATGTTTGATTGATGCTGATGGGCTATGAATTACTATTTCTCCTTGCAGGAAAACAACTTTGATGTTGGCCCTTTGTGAATACTTAAAAGATAATTACAATCTTGTTGCGGTAAATGTATACTTGATATATATGCTCATACATTGGTCAGCTTCATATTCATGTTAATAAACCCAAAAAATGTTTCACTCATGAGCGATTGAATCATTTAATTTTAGATACTGAACTAGAATCAAAGAGTCTCTATGGTTCTATTTGGCGAGATAAGTTGGCAAAATTTGTTTCGTTTCATGTCACAAACTACATTTTCACTAAAGAGGATGGTGAATTCATGGTTAAACATAAAGCACTTCCTGAGGAAATGTTGTGATTTGTTACAACCTATGAAGTTCCCTACCTTTTGTTTTGACAGACTATTTGAGAACAATATATTTTATCTGGAGAATTTGTTTCATTGTTCATATGATATGAGAAAGATATAGTTTATTTCACTTCTGCAAGTGGTGATTAAGTTTGAAACTGAAACTACCTTGTTTTTGCATTGATTTGTTAGTTTTGCTTCAAAAAAACAAATTGCAGAGTGATGATGGATTTTTGGTGACTGGATCATTTTTATTTGTGAAATGTAGGGTGAAATTAGATAAGTAATGTAAGTTTTATTTGTCCTTTGTTTTGGCTATTGAATGACTTAATAAGTATTGAATGATGCAGGGTCAAACTGAAAAAAATTTGTGCAAGGTGAAATGCAAGGTCAAACTGAAAAAAATTGTGTTGTATGTGAATGAGACTGAATGTTATCATTCCAAAGTTTGTTTACAAACTTCCTGACTTTGAGTCTGGTGAGGAGGTAGTGCAGGATCAGCTAAGAGCTAATTGTGTGTGTTCTACTTGTTGTTCATAGTAATTGTTTTTACCTTCCTGGTGTTGCACCCCAAGATTTCAAGATTTTTTTTTTGGTTTTGTGAATTCATGTCAATTTTAGATCAGTACAAGATTGTCTTGGTTTCATGCCTTTTTCATTGTAGTTGTTTTGATTTTCTATCAATATTCAATGAGCATGTCCTTTATAATTTTTTGAATTTTTGAATTGGAAAGATCAGATATTTTTTTCTTGGTTATGTTTTAATTCTCAGGATTTAGTTTTGAAATTTTTACCTTTGCAGCTCATGCCTTCCTCTTCTCCTTCACTCTTGTCCTTGTTATCAAGCTTTGACTGTCCTTGTTATCAAGCTTTGACCATCTGTTAATTATTCATAGTGGCCAGTTTTTGCTTTCTTTTTATTAGGACTGTGCCTTTCAATTTCTGATGTGAAGAAGATCGATTTTTGTTCAGTTTTTCCGTTTTTGTTTTTTTGTTTTAGTTGGAGGAGGAATTAGATTTGGTTAACAAAGGTGGAAAAAAAACTTATGATGAAGAGTAAGAATAATTGACGAAGGCTGCATTTGATGAAAAATATTATAATGCACAAGATGCTGACTTAGGCTTTTGTGGTTATGAAGTTGAGATAGAGAAGCCTGATTTTGCAAAGGAGGATGAATTGCTTGGACTTGCTAAAGACTGGGACGTGTGTGGATCTTATGATGGGTTCTGTGCTGCAAGAGAACGGGCATTAAAACAAAATATGGAGCTATGGTGAGGCGCAACACAAGACAACACTCATAGTTGGAGAAAGTAAGAAAGCAAAAACAAGAAGGTGATTAAAGTCAGGACAAGATTTTTTATCGTTTTCACTTTTGAATTAAGAGGGTTGTTTTAGATGTTTTTCACTTCTCATTTATGTATTTATGGATTATTGAATTGGTTAATAACTTCTTATTTATGTACAGCAGACACCTACTTTAGAAGTACAATTTATGAAGCTACCAGTTGCAATTTATAACCATGTTAAACCCAAATTAACTACCCAAGTTTGGCAATTTACTACGCAAGTAGCACAATTCACTACTTTAGTATCACCGCTAACTGTCGTGTTTTGAATTGGTAACCATTTTAAGACCTGAGTAGCTACTTGACTAAAAAAAAACAAAACATCATTCAAGCATTGCCTTTCACTACGCAAGTATCGTCATTCACTAATTTAGTATCGCTATTAACTGTTGTGTTTTGCACTGGTAACCATTTTAAGCTCTGAATAACTACTTGACTAAAAAAACATCGTTCACTTCTCAAGCATCGTTTTTTACTACTTAAGTATCGTCATTACTTCTTTAGTATCACCATTAACTGCTTTGCTCTCAACTTTAGTGAAAAACAAAAAGGTTATTCACTACCCAAGAATCGCAATTCACTACCCGAGTATAGCTATTTACTATCAAAGTATCGCAATTAACTGTCAAGTTTTCCCTTGGTTAGCACCTTTGATTAACTACATGCCTGAAAAACAAAAAGGTTATTCACTGCCCAAGAATCGCAATTCACTACCCAAGTATCGTTATTTACTACCAAAGTATCGCAATTAACTGCTAAGTTTTCCCTTGGTTAGCACCTTTGATTAACTACTTGCCTGAAAAACAAAAAGGTTATTCACTGCCCAAGAATCGCAATTCACTACCCAAGTATCGCTATTTACTACCAAAGTATCGCAATTAACTGCTAAGTTTTCCCTTGGTTAGCACCTTTGATTAACTACTTGCCTGAAAAATAAAAAGGTTATTCACTACCCAAGAATCACAATTCACTACCCGAGTATCGCTATTTACTACCAAAGTATCACAATTAACTGTCAAGTTTTCCCTTGGTTAGCACCTTTGATTAACTACATGCTTGGAAAACAAAAAGGTTATTCACTACCCAAGAATCGCAATTCACTACCCGAGTATCGCTATTTACTACCAAAGTATCGCAATTAACTATCATGTTTTCCCTTGGTTAGCACCTTCAACTAACTGCCTGAAAAACCAAAAGGTCATTCACTGCCCAAGAATCACAATTAACTACCCAACTATCACTATTTACTACCAAAGTATCACAATTAACTGTCACGTTTTCTCTTTTGTCAGCACCTTTTGCTAACTACTTGCCTGAAAAACCAAAATGTTATTCACTACCCAAGAATCGTCATTCACTATTCAAGTATCGCCGTTCACTACCGAACTTTCGCAATTTACTGCCAAGTTTATACAAATGTCTTATTTTTTCGCCGAAAAAATATCATTCATTGAAATTAATAAAACAATTTTATACAACTTGAAGAGATAAAAGAAAACTACTAATCAAAAAATAATCCTCAATTTTAACATAGAAAGTGAAAACAATAATATTGCCTCAAATGAGGTATATTCTCAACAATAGTGTAACAACTCCATTCAATCAAATTACATTTTCCTTCAAGGTAGTCCAATGAAGAGTTTTCTATTAGAGCTCCATTTACCCATAGACGTAGTAGGTATGGTTTGTGAAGGACCATGTACAATATATCTTCCTTGTTCTTGTTACTTCTTTCCGTGCTTTGTTGGACCATTTGAGCTGCCTCCTTTAGTTTCCTTAAAAACCAAATACCAAGAACTACCAGTACTAACAAAGCTTGATGAATTAAGCTCCCTCAATTAGCATTGCATTCCACATGCCAAGGTTTAATGTCTATCTCATCAAAAACCAAATAATCTCGTTCAATTACTCCACACTAGGAGTACAATTATATCAAAGACCTTTTAGGCATTTCATCAAACACTTACCGAGCAAGTCTTACTTCTCCACACTTAGCATACATATAAACAATTGAACTCCCAACAAACACATCAATTCAACAAAAGAATTGAAGAACAAGTAAACGAGAAGTAAACGATTTGGGAAAAGAAGATAAAACAGAGCTCCAAGTAATGCTTCATTTATGTGGGGCCTCTTCAAAAACTTGACTTGTAGAGAGGGGAGCTGTGATTTTGAACAGAGATTAATAAGATGGTGGAATATCAGAGGGATGGTTTGGATTCCAGCTTTGATAATATGAGCGTGAAGTTGAAATCCCTTGAGAATATACATTGAGCGAGTTGTGGAAAGGAGTTCGCGATGTTTCTATAATTTTGCTTTAAGCTGTAAATGTTTAAGAGAGATCTGAGGAAGTTTTGGCAAAGAGAGAGTTGATCCAAAGGAGCAAGCTTTCTACTGAGGTACATATTGTCGATGATGAAGCATCAGGATGAGGATGAATGAACCATCAGCTCATTTTGCATAGTGCTCACACAATTAATTATAAGAGGGAGGAGAGTGAAGGACTGTTTTGTCATTTGGCATAAACTTCATTTGGACAAATTGGGGATTGTGCCTTATTTGTCCAAGTTGGAATTGGAGACCCCATTTTGTCCAACTTAAATTCAAGTGTCATTTTATTGTCATTTTCCCAATTTCAATACGTTAAATTTTTTAAAAAAAATAGGATTTTAATTAGAAATGAGAAATTCATAGGTGAATCTGATCCGACAGATTGCGAGCAAGTACATAGGGGTTTGACAGTGGATCTCACAAATCGCAGGTAGTTTGGTGAGGTTTGACGGTAGATATTATGGATCTCACCAATCATAAGTAAATACATAGGATATGATCGTGCATATTTTAAAAACACTATTGAAAATAGATTTTTTTTTTTTGGTAAAAATGGAAGTTAAGTGCATAGGGTTTGACTGTAGATTTTGCCAATTTTGTGGATCTCACAAATTGCAAGTAATTAGGTGAGGTTTGACATTAGATATTATGGATTTAACCAATAGCAAGCAAGTACATAGGATATGACCGGGAATAATTAAAAAATTGTGGAAAATACATTTATTTAATTTTTTATTTACCTGATATATTTTGTATCTCATCAGATCAAAACAATATGTCATATATGGGCGTTGCATGTTTGGTTGTGCTGACCACAGATTAAGTGCTTGATTTTAGATTTTGTGTTATTTTGTCAAAATTAAATCTAAAATGTTGATATGATGCAATGTTGTAAAAGCCGGACCGGAAGGTGAGCCGGAAAAGGCTTCGGGTCATGGTTCAACACGGTCTAACCGCTCAAACTGATGGTTGAACCGGATAACCGTTGAGACGGAATGTGAAGCGGTCGACGGTTGGACCGGTCCAACCGTCCGGTCTGGTCCGGTTCTTACAGCACTGATATGATGTCTATAATTCTAAATAAACTAAATGTTCTGCTCGTGATCAAAACGAGTAAAATAATGAATAACTAAACCGGCTGTAGAAACGAATTAACCGAGCTTGGCGCCTTCTTACTTGTGTTCCTCTTCAGTGTATTGCAGCGAGTGGAAAGTGGAAACAAAATAAAAGGTGAGAAAATGGTACAATTATAATTCTTGATAATAAAGAAGGGAAACTCTTAAACAGCTGCTAGCCTACATCAGTAGGCGTATTACAATCATTCTCATCCCTAAGAACTCCACCACAACCACCACCAAATTTTAAGCTAAAAGCTCCATCCACATTAAGTTTGAGCTTCATCCCTAAGAACTCCACCACAACCACCACCAAAATAAAAGGTGAGAAAATCGTACAATTCTAATTCTTTAATAATTGCCCTGATCAAAAAATTCTTTAATAATTGAACTTATTTAATAAATTTATTTTCAATACTCTCTCTATATAATTATGTGTGTGTGTGATTGCCAATGGCATTCAATATCTATTCTTGCATTCATACCTTAATACTCCCTCCGGTCCTAAATATAAGACCTAATTGACTATTTCTAGAAAATCCTTAAAAAAGAAAAATATGTTAATTATAAATTGATTTACCTAATTTTTTTTCTCTTAAACTAGTTTATTTTACTTATAAACTAATGAATAATATAAAAATATATCAAATATGTCATCATTTAATAATCTATTTTGCAACCTTAATCTCTCCAAAACAAAGTCAATTAGGTCCTATATTTAGGACCGGAGGTAGTATCAATTTTTAATTATGTAGACTAGAGTCATACACCATGTTGTACTTCAGACCAAAAAAAAATACAGCATGTAGTAATTACTTTTTATTAAATCAGATCTAATATTTTCATAATTGATTATATTATTTTAAATATTTAATATGTGTGTGTGGGAGGTAAAATTATTGTTCATAGTTTCAATTAAACTCGTATTTTAAAATTACATGTCGATTGTTAATAAATAAATATTCACATTATTATCTTTTATTCGTGTATCTAAGAAAAGAAAGATATGCTAGTAAAGAAAAAAGAACACATATTGTTGCTTGTTTTATAGATTAGATTTATATTCCCTCCGGTCCTAAATATAAGACCTAGTTGATTTTTTTGGAAAATCCTAAAAAAACAAAATAAGTCAATTATAAATTGATTTATCTAATTTTGTCCTTAAACTAGTTTATTTAACCTATGAACGAATGACTAATGTAAAAATATATCAAATATGTCATGATTTAATAACATATTTTGTAACCTTAACATTTCTAAAAAAAGTCAACTAGGTCTTATATTTAACACCTTGCTTACCTTAAAACAAAAGAACGCATATTGTACTGTTGCTTGTTTTGTTATTTTGCTTGTTTTGTTATTTATATCGTTGTTTATAAAATGCTATATATATCATTGGTGTAGGGAACATGACATACCTTTTTATTTACTAATTAAATAGAACAAACCCATATTGAAATGGGAAAAACTTACATCAAGTTACTTTCTCCAGGTTCTCAAGTTCTTTTAATATAGGAGTGACACGTGTCCTTTTATAACAACCAAGTTGTTATAAAAGTACACGTGTCACTCCTATATTAAAAGAACTTGAGAACCTGGAGAAAGTAACTTGACCTAAGTAAGGTCCTATTCAAATCTATTTAGATAAACATGCCAAACTTTTTCGTAAGGCTTTATTTATAAGCCTACAATTCTAGCATATTTAATTTATTATCTTATGTAATTTCTATAATATGAAATAAATAAATTATATGAATTAATTATCATTACCAACTTATGTCTAATTCTAAGCTTTACATCTACACAAAGTTCAAACCCTTTCATTCATTAGTCAATTACCATTTTTAATCACATAAGATGCATTGCTAATCCGCTACTCATCTCTTATTTGTATGGTTTTATAAAGCGTTATAATTATTGCACCGAGCAAGTTTATTTCAATTCAAACTATATATGTAATAATCTCAAAAGAAATAATTTATCATAGTTTCTACAATAAAAGTGACATAAAAAAAATCTAGTTTTATAAACATAAAACGTTTTTGAGAGACATGCATAGGCGGCGTTTAAAAATGTTTAAACAGTAAGTAATATATGGAATCAGAGGTATAGACTTCTAAGTTTTTTTGGCTCTCATATAATTTTTGAAGACTTAAGCTCAGGCTTAAAACAAAACAATAGGCTAAAGCTTTGCATATTTCTTTAATGCACCCATAATTAATAATTGTGGTCCGTCTTATCATATTTCACCCATAATTATCACCTTGAGATCCTTGGCGGAAAGGTAGTTGAAATAATTCCCATTCTTGCATTGTAAAATTATAAAAGACAATAAGTTATTATGTACTCATACCACGCCTTCTTAATATTCTGATCTGGATTAATGTTACTGTGTAATTACAAAAATAATCATATTCTTTTTAATTTCAGTTTGATGTTATCAATAAACTTGGAACCAGGTGGAATTTGATTTACCATAATGAGTTTATATTCACACACGTCTTGAGTTTCTATTTTTGGTCTAATTAACAAAGTCTCATAAAAAATTACATCTAACTAGAGAATATATATGCCTTAAGAAAATTAAATTACATCCATGGAGTGAGATATAAGTAAATAATTAATCGCAGTTTTACCTATGTCAACTTTTCACTTATATAAATTTAAGACAATATCACTACATTTTCATTTGTTAATATTAATAAACTAACAAATAAAATCATCTAACATACAGCCACAAGCGCCAGTATGAGAATATAAAAAAAATACAAGACAAAACTTTTCTAGAATATTAGTTAGTATAATAAACAGCATATAAAAAGTTTTGTTAGTTGTGTCCAATGGAGAGATTAAAATATTTAGTCGACATATAAATTCACGTTCAACGGTTATAAGGACATGAGGCTTCAAAATGGAGGGCCCTACTGAAACGAGATTGTAATTATCAACCATCGTCATCTTATATATTCTCTTCATGTGCCTCAGTTTAAAATAATATATAAACCCTTTCAGATACATACACCGCTTTTTAAAATGAAGTTTCTTTGTTTATGCTGCATATAATTAAAATGATATAGCTTATTTTGAATGTTAAAAGATACATGAAAATTTTGCCCGATTATTGATTGATTTGATGACTAAACATTATTAATGAATTTATGAAGCATTATTAATCACATGGCAAAAGTTAACAATATTTAGTTTTTTTTGGGGGGGAGGGGGGGATACTGCACTCTGTAAATTTTTTTTTGTTGGCTAGACCATCCATATAGCGCATGGATCTTTTAGTTTTCTATTTTCCAAGTTTAAAAAGAGAATTGGACTTTATCTTTTCATTTGTCTTGATCAAATAGTTTGAAGTCTTGAACTGATTTGGCAAAATTTATTCTATTCCGCGTTTGACAAAATTTAATGAGTTTAGTACTTATAAATTATCATCAATTGATCAAAATAAGTATATTCATATATTACTACAAAAAACACCTCATTTACGGACAGATTTCCATTAAGTTTTTTTTTGGTACCGACGGATATCCGTAAGTTGAACCAGTCTTATTGTAATTAAGCTTAGAACAAATAGTGCATTAGAGAGTATCCATATTCTACTAGACCAAATCACTACCAGAAAAGCGGTGAACAAATAGTGCATGCACGACAAATGAAACATATTGTCACTTTTGTTTTTACCAAATGCGACAACCCAAACGCGACAACATTGTTGTCACCCTACAAACGTGACAAAGGAAAGCATTTTAATACTGTTGTCACCCTACAAATGCAACAAACCCTCCAGATTTTCAAAATTGCCCGCGCACATGCTGTCATATATAAACATCATTTACTCATTCTCTATTTTCCACTTTCTATTTCTCACTGCATCTCCAGCGGCTTCCTCTCCCTCCATGTTTCTCTCCATCTATATGAGTATACTGTAAAAGCTTCCCCCAACTTTTCTTCTTTGCAACAGAAAATGAATGAATCTATGCATATAATAGAAACACATAATCTCATTTGTATATATGTGTGTGTAATCTGTAGTGTAAAAAAAGTTCAGTGCTGTTTTTTATCTCTATTATGAGCTCTTATCCAATTTAGCAAAAGCAAAAATATTTAGGTTATCCCAAACAAAGATAATAATGGTCTCAATAGTTAAAAGCAAATACTCACACACACAGATATGTGTGTGTGTCTATATATATATATATATATATATATATATATATATATATATATATATATATATATGCATGTGCGGGGGAGAAGTAAAAACTGGAAAATTGAACAGTTTTCGCATATACTGCACAATGACAATTTTTTTTACCTATTTTTTTACCTATATATATATATATATATATATATATATATATATATGGCAATTCACTCTCTATCAGTTAAGGGGCTATGTGTATACCTGGAGAATCGATCTGATCTATTCATTTCTTTCTTTCGAGACATCGATTAATTTGGTAAAAAATCTGGTTAAAAAAAGATCGATCAATTATAAACAACCTTGAGTTCGCCATCAAGTTAACCAGTTAGTTATATGATATACCCATTCAGTTCAATTTTGAAGGAGTACCCCACATTATAAAAAAACACAACGTAAGTGGGTTAGTCGTCCAACTTGATTAAATGATTCTACCCAGTCTTGTTTCCATACATAGAATCGTTTTGCCTAATATTAACGCATCAAAATGCAATTCTATCTCATAAATCATAATCATTAAGATCGTTTGCAACATTAGATGTTACTAATTTCTTGGATTAAAATATTTAAAACTAGTAATAGTAACATATTCCCACATGATTATGATTTCCATTACGCCTCTTCACGCGTTGAAGGGAAATACTGAACAATAATAAAAATGAAAATATTTATTGATATTTTCTTCAGTGAGGGTTGCACTAAATTTACAACTTAAGTTAAAACTCAAAATTAGTAATGGTTAGCAGAAAATACTGTAAGACCATGCACTGTGTTTGTGTCCATGCATATATAATAAATAAAAAATGAATAATTAACAAAGTGGGCAATGAATTGTTTGCATTTGCTTTCCATCAAAGTTTTATCTAATATTAATTTAAAATATAAAATGGGGCGGCAAAGAGAAGTTATTAGTAAGTGGCAGATAGTATAAATGGGAAAGGGAGAGTTACATATTGAACGAAAGAATGTGATTTACAAAGTCAGGACTCAGGAAGATATTTTTAAATTATTTTCGCTCAAAGGCATACATAGCCTAGAATGACTTGAACATGGTTGCTCCAATAAACATATATGTCCTTGTAACGAAGATACATACGCTCCTCCCTTTTTATGCCTATTAGACATATTTAAAAAGTCAATCTTAAACGACTTAAATATAAAATATATTTTTTATTTTCAGTAATATTTTCTCTAATTATCCATACCAATACTCCTTCAATGATAATCAAACAAGACACATTTGCTGAATTGAGAAGATGATTGTGTTTCAAAAAAAATCATACCATATAGTAATAAATTAACTAATACTCATATTTGATGTAATCGATTAGATTATGTAGATAAGCGTATGCATATGCAATACGGAGTATATTATATTAGTGTGTGTGTGTGTGTTTACTTTCAAATAAGAGGAAAGAAGAATATAAAGGAATATGCGGAGCATCGCAGCTGTAGTGTGTACTGTGTACTATATATATTATACTTATTTTGAAGTGAAGTGAGTGGAAAATTATTACACTATCCCTCCCCCACTGCGCCACATAACTCCTTTTGTTTAAATAAATAACATAATACTCCCTCCGGTCCCTAATGTAAGAGCTAGCCGTCAAAAAAACGCTTCTTAAGAAAACATGTGAATGTTAGTTGGGTGTCTGGAGTTAATGCTTCTTTTCCAAAATTGCCCATATTTATTATGGTACTTTTAAGAGAGAGAAATACATAAACAATAATAAATATGAAAGAGAGTTAGGGGTAAATTAAAGTAGGAAAAAATGCATTAAATGAGGAGAGAATATGGGGTGAGCTCTTACATTAGGGACCAAAACCATTCAAATTTTGGGCTCTTACATTAGGGACCAGAGGCAGAATACTCCCTCTGGTCTTAAATATAAGACCTGATTGACTTTTTTAGAAAATCATATAAAAAAGAAAAATAAGTTAATTATAAATTGATTTACCTAATTTTTTCCTTTAGACTAGTTTATTTTACCTATAAACTAATGAATAATCTAAAAATAAAGCAAATATATCATGATTTAATAGCCTATTTCGCAACCTTAACATCTCAAAAAAAAATTAATTAGATCTTATATTTAGGACCGGAGGTAGTATAATATATTGTCAGATCATTGTGCGATATATAGTGGTTTGTTCTGATGGGAAAAGAAAGAAAAAAGAAAAATCAGCGAGATAGTTGTTTTTTCAGCACTTCGATCAGCTACATTGTTTCCACAAAAAGGGATAGAAAAAGTGCATAAAAAAGATTCTGCTTTCTCTGATGTGCTTTATTCTCATTACCCATAACAGTCCTACTCATCGCACGCCTCTTTCAATGGTCCTTATTTATGCAAAATGCAATCAAAATGTCGTCCAACTAAACTAGTTAAATCTTCCATTAATCATTCTTAAATTTATCATTCAAACTCTAAAATTTATTACATATTTAGAAATTATTTTATGACATTGAAAATCATACTATAGCTATATGTACAATATCAAGAACTATAAAATAGAATACCTGATCAATGACAAATGATGAAATGATAATTGGCAAACAAAACTTGCATTAATTAACTGGCATTATTAATTAATAATCTTAGTAGAAGACACTTTGATCTATAAATACAAGGAGTCAAGTTGAGATATGTATATAAATAGAGAAACGAGTTTTGACAGAGCTAACCATGAATAGTAAGCATGCTATTAAGACGCAATGACACTAATTTTAGCTTATATATACGAGAGTAAAGATTTACTATTAACCTCATTTCTCAGAGGAGATAAAATATTTTTAGTAAGATTAACAATTTATAATAACATTTTACAATGCTAACAAAATTTCAAAATCATATATGATAACCCTTCAAATCGAACAAATTTTCATTAATGGTAATATTTAGTCAAATTTTAGAGGGGAAACTGTATTTTTAGTGGAGGAGTGGGGATCATGGGGCATCTTTTATTATTGTGATTGGATAAAAAATATTAGGCTTTCTTCGTCAAACTTCCAATTCAAAAGTTGATTATATTCTTTTGCCAAATCCAAATTGTGGCTATATGATGTGGGCATCAATTCGAATTTCGAAGACTTTGTAAAAAGCTCAAATTACGTGGACTTCACCCTCAATATTTGTACACCTGAATATTTGGGTTTGAGAAATGGCTTTATATATTATAAATGTATTGTAAAGGAGAAAATTCATATATACGTAATGATTCAAATGTCTCACTCTCAATCACACATTTTAATTTCTATTTTTATTTAAACTTATTTTTTAATTTAAAAGAGAAAATTATCTTTATTTTACTTTTATTTCTGTTACCATCAATCAAAAATTATAAATGACAAAAAAAATTAAAAGTTAAGAGTAAATAATTTACATATGTTTTCTTCAAATGATCACCTAGTACCATATATTTTTTTGGGTTAAAAGTACACACATGTTACACTTACAAGGTCACCCGACACATAATACATCATGTGCGCGTATTTGACCAAAAGTTTGGTGCTGAGTGCTAAAATTAAATCTCAAATAATAGGTAATTTGGAGTTGTCATTTCTCTTATATGTTATATATACTTAAAAAATAAATGCCATCATCGAAGATGAATTGAACTGTTTATTTTTGGCCAATAAATTTCTCAAGGATATGTTTTTAACTCATACTTCTTTTGTTATCATACCTGATGATATATGAATTAGATTCAAGTACTTCAATTGATAATTCCTTTAGCCCTTTACAAAACTGATCATTATATTCTGCAAGTTTTGACACCTTAAGAATGGGCCTTCCTCTATTTAGAAAGGTAAATAGAATAACCTTAATTTAACTTGACGGTCAAATAAATAACATATCAACATCCTCCATTCTTTGAAAATCATGTATATAATCTCCTTAACATGACGGTCAAATAATGCATGGAGTTAGTCTAAATAAATTAAATGAACAAGCTAAGTTTCATTTCAATCTTCCAATTAAAGTTCAAAGTTTGAATACCTTGCAAATCAAGCAGCAATAATATTTTGTGCGGGCATATATAGTTTTTGGTAGCACTCTTTGTAATTCAATCCTACAATACCGAACTAACTACTATAGATTTGAAGATTGACAATCACCAATAGTCAATTCAATTAAAAAATTAAATGACTTAAAAAAGTGAAATTATATTCTCATCAATGCGATCTTATTTTCAAAGGAAGATGCGTGCAAACTATGTAGAAGCGAAACTTAGTCAACCTTTTTGAAAAGAGAGATTCCCATACACATCATCTCACATACATGTATACTTGTGCATGCGTTTCTAATTGAACAATATACTACAAAAATCATAATATTGATTAACCTCGTACTCTATATCCCAATGAAAGATATTAATATAATGAATTAATAAGTGATTCACATGTATATGCATGATGCTAACAATATTTTTAACAAAATAGAGAACCCTCTAAAAAATAAAAAACAAAATAATATCATGAGAAATCAAACAATTATATTAGTACAAGAGATAAAATTTTTAAAATGCAAGCTCATGAATAAGAGAAAAAATGTTTGAAATGCAAGATCAATAAGAGGGTCGGCCTGTACAGGCAGAAATACCTCAAAAACAATTGAATCGCATGAGAAATTAAAAAGGAGCAAATGTAGAAGTAACGTTATTCCGTGATGCACTCAAGAATCTTTCTACATTTAAGAAACTTGAAAACAGTGAGCCAATAATATATTGACGAATATATGAAGTTATAACGAATGGGTTATCGTTGTTGGTGGCGAATGAAAGGAAGAAGAAGCACGTACGTGGTCCCTTTTTGCATTTTTATGTGTGTGTGTATATATATATATAGGCTAGCAAATTGGTTGGCTCATAAACAAAGGACGGTTACCCAACTCATCATGGTCACTTATTAACTCCCAAGGCCTTATTAACTTTAACTTTCTTTCATAACTTATATACAATAATTAATAATTGTTTTCTCCACTAGTGCACACATTCTTTAACTTCTTTTTTTATAGAAAAATAATAACAAATAATTGGAGTTGGCCGGAAGGACTTGTAAGTTATGACAAAATTGGCCGTTGTGGTTATAGTACAAATTAAAGGTAGCCAAATCAATTTTTTGTGATTTTTAGAGGTTGTATATATCATGATTGTTCGTAGATTATTATTCAGTAGCCATATATTACCTCTATCTGATTGAGTTTTTCACAAATTTGAGAAAATTGAAGATTAATGATATATATAATCTAATATACAAATAATTAATGCAAATATATCATATCATAATGTTATAATTACGTAATTTGTGTGGTTTCATATTGATCTTGTTAAAATTAAATTAGCCAATTGAGTATATTAAGACTCAGGGGTAGGATGTAATATGATGAGCGAAATTGGCAATCCAATCTACATAAATTTTAGCTGATATATGGACTAAACACGTAAGTAAGCTCACAAGTCGCAATTTTTTATGAGTAACTTGGTGTGTGTGTGTGTGTCTAACGTAATGTTTTTGATTTCTTTATGCTTTTAAATAGAGTTGAACAAATGTTTAATTTCATTTGCATGGTATTTGACCTAATAATTTGTTTTCCCCAAGCCACACACATATCCAATTATTACCTTCATTATATTTGAATATGAGCCCACTACAAGTAGCTAGTGCAATGAGTTATGAGAGCGATCAACAAAACCATCAAAATCGAGTTTCATCCAACCAAAGTCATAAGGGAGAATGATCGTTAGGTCACCAAAGACTAATCTTATTATTATAACTATTACCTAATCGTGACCCAAATCACAGATTCCAAAAAAAAAAGCTAGCAGATTTCAGGTAACTCAACTTCCAATAATTTTCGACTCATTCAAGAATTTTTAATTAGTAACGTTGACAATCAACTAACTATAGATTATTAGTTATTTTGTGAAAGTTCTAGTGATTTGTTTGGTTTCCTATATCTGCCAATAATTTATGTAAGCAATTGTTTGAAGATTTAGTAATTTGAAGCTTGGCCTCCAAGTGATCTAACAGTAGCTAGTGTTTCACTTACTAACAACTTGAAGAAGTTCACCTTACGCGTTTTAATTATTAGGAGCACTATTTTTCAAAACCTATGGATTTCAGCGGTATTGCAGAATGTTTAAACCTAGCTAGTTATATTAAATACGACCTAAATGTCATGCATCCGATTATGTATATTTAACAAGCGTGACTATGTACATGAGTTTTACTGTTTTATTTTTCAGTTATCTTCAGTTGTATTACTGTATCAGCCACTTTTGTAGCATATTATATTAGTATCACTGTTCATGAATGCTTTTTTTTCTTGTTACATAATCATGTTACTTTTTAATTACCAAATAAATGATTTAGACAGTTAAATTTGACCTAATTTTTGTGGTTAAAAATGGTTCATATGCATGTTTATTATTATAATATATGTTTCAGTTCAAAAAAAAATTATAATATATGTAACTTGAACCATTTGAGTAAGCAACCGTTATAAAATTAGTTTACTTTTTATGAAGAAGTGGGGGTGACTCGTAATGGTCGTTGATTATAATAAAGTTAGTTTATAGTATTCATAAGTCATCAGAACCATTTGTAGCATTTATTATTTTGAACTTTATCCTTATGTCATCCGACATTAAAAATTGAAATAAACTACTAGTACTATATATGTGGAGTCTCTAGTATATGTATGCACTCCTTGCTACTCATAATATACTACCTCCGGTACCTAATGTAAGAGCTAGCCGCCAAAAAAACGCTTCTTAAGAAAACATGTGAATGTTAGTTGGGTGTCTGGAGTTAATGCTACTTTTCCAATATTGCCCATATTTATTATGGTACTTTTAAGAGAGAGAAATACATAAGCATTAATAAATATGAAAGAGAGTTAGGGGTAAAGTAGGAAAAAATGCATTAAATGAGGAGAGAATATTGGATGAACTCTTACATTAGGGACCAAAACCATTCAAATTTTGGGCTCTTACATTAGGGACCGGAGGGAGTATAAGATAGCATGAGAATTCTTTTTCTATAGAGGTACCGAGTAAAAGTTATTAAGATAATAAATGTTTGATTCATACTATTTTTCTTTTGTACAATAACTATAATTAGGTGGGTGCATTAATTAATGAAGTTAAACTTTCTAGCTAGTTTCTACTTTCTGCTATTGCTTGCTTACACCTCTTCATGATAACAATAGTTTTATATACAAATTCTCTATAAACCATCATGAGCAATTTGTTTTTAATATATCATCGGCGATCAGTAAAAAAACAGTTTTTTTGAACTGAAAAAAAAACTGTTGAATTATACAACCTTTGAACTTTGAGTTTCCCAAAAAAATTTTATCTATCCATTTTCTGTGTTTTATTTTAATAATTGAAAAGTTTTCCAACTTCATATAAAGATAATAGAACATCAAATCAAGAATGTTATGTTGCAAAAAACTATCCAAATGTATGTAATATTTATATAGTTTCCCATTCAAAACAAATGTACCTCTTGTACCCACATATTTTGTATTTTATAATTAGGGTTGAAGGTCATCATTATTGCTCCATAATTTTGTAGAAAATATCATATTTACCCTGAAAATTTTTAGAGACTCATATTTGCCCCGTGAGTATGATGATTGGGTCACATTTGCCCTATTTAGATGAAAAAATTAACACAGCTTGACATGTCATTAAGATATTCATGTAGCTGCATGCTCATAATTAGGCATGCCACTGGAGTTATCCAGGTGTGAAAAAATAAAAAAAGACTTCAAATGTGTTATTTTCCCTTTGAAATTGAATTAAAAATAAAAAACAAATTGATTTCATAATAACCCTGATAGCTAAACCATAACTAAATTATTTTTTTTAAAAAAGTAATTTTATTATCTGATTGTAACAAAAATTAATTATGTTATAATTAACATAAAATTATTTTTATTTGGTTGGTAAAAATCAATTTTTGTGAATAAACAAGCAGACCTTCGCGTGCTACATGTAAAATAACAAATGTCGCTATTCATTCTTATCCTACTTTTGTTACTTCTTTACTATTATTGAAGAGTATCAATAAGAAGAAACTGCTAAAATTTTGAAGAAAGAAAGCAAAGGAAGAAAGAAATACGAGAACTGAGGCTTTGATTACTACAAGATTTTTCAAGAACTAGTTTGGGATGGAGGCTGGAAAGAGCGAAAGAGGGAGTGATGGCAAGCTATCAGAGAAATTGGGAGAAAGTAAACAGGAGGGATGCCTAAAAGAGGTTTAAATGTCTCTTTTAAGGATAAGTTGCTGCAAGTGGAGGGCTCAAGTTTCTCATTTGATTCTCGTGGTTGTGGTGTGTTTGAGGATGCATGGCGTGAATATCTAGATAACTTGAAAGGTTTCTTTGTCGGGGAATCTTTAGATGAGGAAAATTCTGGTGGAAGGAGTGAAGAAGAAAAAGATTCTTTGCCTACTTTGACATTTTCTAGGGAGCAATATGAAAGATGGTGTGCTCCTTGGCGAAAGTCGTTGATTGTTAGATTGTTGGGGAAATCTTTGTCTTTGTGGAATATGCAATCCAGACTTCTTAGGCTTTCGAAGACGAAAGAGAAATTCACGGTGCGGGATATTGGGAATGATTGCTTTGTGGTTTCTTTCTTGTGTGAAGAAGACATGGAATATGTGTATATGGAGGGGCCTTGGATGTTGGCCGATCACTATTTGGTGGTACAAAGATGGCAACCAAATTTTGATCCTTTAGATGAGAATTATCATCGCAAGATAACAGCCTGGATTCGTATTCCTGTCCTTCCTTTAGAATTTTTTAATGCAGAGAGCCTTCATATGATTGGAAATCTAGTGGGTAAAACTTTGAAGGTGGATTCCAGAACTTATCTTACTGAAAGAGGTAAGTTTGCTAGAATTTGCGTTGAATTGGATTTTGATAAGAAGCTTTGGCCATCGATTCGTATTTTCGGGAAAGAATGTATAGTGGAATATGAAGGATTGCATTAAATTTGCTTTTGTTGTGGTAAATATGGTCATTGTAGGGAGGTTTGTCCGGAGAAAGATTTGAGCATGACCTCTGGTGTCTTTAATAATTATGATGAAGTTAAACTTTCATCACTTATGGATGTAGTGAAGAATGAAAGTATAAAGGGGTTAGGAGGTCACTTGAATGTGGTGGAGAATCATTCGGAGCGCATGTATGTGGAGGCCGGCGAAGGGGAGACTCACCAGTCGCGGAGGTCAGGGGAATGGAACTTAGTTAGAAAGTCAAAGAAAAAGAGGAAGAATGTTCGGCAGAAAGTTACGGAGAAGGAGAGATCTGCGTCGATTGTTATGGATAGAGTGAAGATCATGAGTTCAGTTAGAAATTGGAGAACTAATGATGGGGAGAATATTCCTATTTCTCAGCGAAAGAATAATTTGAAATCTGATGGCAATAATGGGCGTTTAAGGGAGCCAGTTATTGATTTTCAAATGCTTGACTCTTCAACCACCAATCCCGTCAAAAATGCTCAAGGATTAAATAATAAAAAAGAGTGGGTCCCAAGATCATATAGTGAAAGAAAGGAGGAATTGAGGTATGTGTATAAGAGAAAATTATGTTCTTTGCCTTGTAAGAAGTTAAATTCAACATCTAATTCAGTGGTCACTAATGATATGAATGAGACCAAGAATTCTTTTGGAGTTTTAACGGATTTGGAGGAGGAATCGAATAATGAGGGAGAAGGATTCATATTATTGTCTCGTAATGAGAGTTTGTTGTCTTCATCTTCTAATGTTGACAATAATCTACATGCTCAAGTGAGCGGTTCTTTACAAAATGTTAATGGTGGTTGTGAGAACCACAATCTCAATTCAATGATTCCCCAATGAATGTTATTTTCTGGAATTGTAGAGGGGTGGGAGCAAGATCGTTCCCGGGATTAATAAGAGAATTACAGGTTAAATATAGAGTGGATGTTGTTTTATTGTTTGAAACTCGATGTGGAGGTATGAAAGCAAGGAAGATAATCTCTAAGATGGGATTTAATGGCTCATATGTTGTAGATGCTCAAGGGTTTAGTGGAGGTCTGTGGGTGTTATGGCATGATATGAGTTGTGCTGTTAATATAATTGGTTCTTCTGAGCAATGTATATATTTGAGTTTTGATCATAATGGAGAGAAATGCTTAGTTTCTGCGGTGTACGCAAGCCCTCATTATGTGAAAAGAAGGAGTTTATGGAGAGAGTTGGAGGAATTTGGTAATGAGGTGGAAGGTCCGTGGTGTGTAGGAGGAGATTTTAATGCTATTTTATTTGAGAATGAACGACGGTCTACTAGGAAGGAACATTCTTTGGTGGATAAGGATTTTTCTAATTGGTATGGGGAGTCCGGTCTATCTCATGTTCATACTATGGGGTCTTTTTTTACTTGGAGTAGAGAGGGTTGTGAGAGCAGACTTGATCGTATTCTAGCAAATGATATGTTTATGGATAGATTCACTGAAGCTAAAGCAACAGTTTTGTATAGTTTCAAGTCAGATCATAAGGCTTTGTTATTGACGATGGAGGTGTCTCATTGTTCGGTTGCTTTTGAATGACCTTTTAGGTTTGTGGCTTCATGGTTGTTACATGATGATTTTAATGAATTTATGAAGCGGGTAAGGGATAAAGATTTGTCATGGTCCCAAAATGTGAATGTTTTTACCCAGCAAGTAGAGGTGTGGAAGAAAGAGGTATATGGTCATGTGGGAAGAAGAAAGAAACAAATTCTTGCTAGGCTTGATGGTATTAGTAGAAGTTTAAAGAATCAAGGTTCTTG
Source organism: Mimosa pudica (assembly GCA_029929735.1). Lineage (NCBI taxonomy): Eukaryota > Viridiplantae > Streptophyta > Magnoliopsida > Fabales > Fabaceae > Mimosa > Mimosa pudica. The sequence continues at coordinate 944,203 of JAKELP010000040.1, read as the reverse complement.
GTCTTCTCTCTCTCAGCTTCAGAAAGAACTATGGCAAGAACTAGAGACACTAATTTTGCAGGAAGATATTATGTGGGCTCAAAAGGCAAGGTGTGAGTGGTTTTATTTGGGGGATAAAAATTCGAAATATTTTCATCGAAGGGCGAATGCAAGGAGGAGGATAAATCGTATTGAAGCTCTCAAGGGTGAGGATGGAGAGTGGATATTTGATGTGGATCAGATAAAGAATGTAGCTGTGAATTTTTATCATATGCTTTTTTCTGAAGATTGTGTGCATAGAGATGTGTTGAATGTTGATGTATCTTATCCTGTGCTTACAGAGAGTGTTATTAGTAGTGTGAATATTGATGTGAAAGAGGTGGAAGTTGAGACTGCTTTGAAGAGTATGAGCCCTCTTAAAGCTCCAGGTCCTGATGGTCTCAATCCTTTATTCTTTCAAGCTCAATGGAAACAGGTTAGTGGGAATGTCATTGATTTTGTGCGAAAGGTGTTTGAGAATCCTTGTTTAATTAGGGAGGTTAATCAAACTTTTCTTGTGCTTATTCCTAAAGTCCCTCACCCGCAAATTATGAGAGATTTCCGTCCGATTAGCCTTTGCAATGTGATTTATAAATTGATAACTAAAATCATAATTAATCGGATTAAGCCTGTTATGTCGAATATTATTTCCCCGAATCAGTTCAGTTTTGTTCCAGGACGTTTGAGCTCCGACAATATTATTGTTGCTCAGGAGGTGATCCATACCATGAAAACTATGAAGGGAAAGAAAGGATTTATGGCTGTGAAAATTGATTTGGAGAAGGCATATGATAGAATTAACTGGGAATTTGTTGTTAATTGTTTAAGGGAGGTGAGAATTCCAGAGAGTTTAATCTTATTGATTCAGGAGTGTATTTCTTCTCCCTCAATGCAATTATTGTGGAATGGTAGTAAGTCAAATGTTTTTAATCCTTCCCGAGGTATTAGACAGGGTGATCCTTTGTCTCCGTATTTATTTGTGATTTGTATGGAGAAGTTGACTCATTTAATTCAGTCAAATATTTCATCTGGCATCTGGAGACCAATTCGTTTGAATAAAGGGGGACCACCATTATCTCATTTGTTTTTTGCTGATGATTTGATTATTTTTGCTGATGTTCGATTAGACCAGGTACAAGTGATTAAAGATTGCCTTAGTGTATTTTGTGATGCTTCAGGTCAAAAGGTAAATGAAGGAAAGACAAGGGTATTCTTTTCTCGTAATATTAACCATAATATTAAATCTCAACTGAGTCAAAGTTTGAGATTTAATATGTCTGCTGATTTGGGTAAATATTTGGGGGTTCCTCTTCATCATGAGAGAGTTTCTAAGTCAATGTACCAATTTACGGTGGATAAGGTAAAACAAAGATTGGCTAGCTGGAAGTGTCATTCTTTGTCTATGGCAGGAAGAAATACTCTTATTAATTCAGTGGTCTTGACTATTCCGAATCATGTGATGCAAACATCTATTATTCCTTTTGCTTGTTGTGATGAGATTGAGAGGAGTTCCCGGAATTTTTTATGGGGTTCTACAAGTGAAAAGAAGAAAGCTCACTTGGTGGCGTGGGACAAAGTTTGTTCTCCTAAAGTGTGTGGTGGATTGGGTCTTCGTCATGCTTCTCTTCAGAATAAAGCTTTTATGATGAAATTGGGATGGGGGTTGGTGAATAACAAAGATGCATTGTGGGCCCGAGTAATTAGAAGTAAATATAATTGTGGTCAAGATTTGATCCCTATTATACGAGGAAAGAAGCCAGGGTCAAGAGTGTGGAGTGGAATTAAAGCTGTTTGGGAGAATGTTAAGGATGAGATTGAGGTTATTTACAGGAATGAGGAGTATAAAGTTAGATGGAAGTTGGATAAGAGTGGTACTTTTTCTGTGAAATCTGCTTACAATTCTATCGCTAAACATGATCAAGAAGGAAGGAGTTGGCAAGCTATTTGGAAGATTAATATTCCCCATAGATGTAAATTTCATATGTGGGTCTCTTTGCATGATAGGTTGCTCACGAATGAGTCTTTATATGATCGTCACCTTTCTTCTGAATGGTGTCTGTGGGGTGTGTAAAACTAATATTGAGAATTTATGTCATGCATTGCGAAATTGTGTTAAGGCTCGTGAGTTTTGGCTCAAGTTAGGGGTTTCCATTCATGATCTAGACTTTTGGGAGAGTGATGCGCAGACGTGGTTGGAGAGTAATTTGAAACTCTCTCACAAGGCTAATATAGAAAATTGGAAGGCTATTTTTTGTGTAGGTTGTTGGTTGATTTGGAGGCGAAGGAACGAAATTGTACATCATGGTTCTTGTTGTAGTGTTGATGAAGGTGTGGCAGAGGCTATGGGTATTATTCGTTATATGGTGCGAGCAAAGAAATTTATAGGTGGTCATGGAAGTTTCCTCAGGAATGGTCAGTTAAGCCAAGTTGTTGAGTCAGGTGTGAAAGTTTTTGTTGATGGTGCGTTCTCCTTAGGCTCATCAATTGTTGGTTGTGGAGGTGTGGTTCGTGACTTAGAAGAGAATGTTTTAGAAGCCTTCATGTATTCAGTTTATGGATCTTCAAGCGTTGAGGCAGAGTTATGGGGTTGCTTATGGGGGTTGAGGCGAGCATGGGATTCTGGATTTCGGCACGTATCTTTATTTTGTGATGCTGTTTCAGTGGTGGAGGGGTTGGAGTATGGCGTATCAGACTTGCATGAGTATGCTGACTTGTTTGCTGAGGTGGGTGAATTACTGCGGCATCAGTGGATCGTAAAGCTTCGGGTGATTAGTCAGGAAGAAAATATAGCTGCCGATTTTTCAGCAAGGAATAGCTTCAACTATGACTTAGGCATTCATGTGGTGTCCAAAGCTGATGCGGTGCATCTTCTCAAGGATGTAGTTGGTTCTTAGTAATTTTTTTTTTGTCTTTTTTCTTTTTATATCAAAAAAAAAATAACAAATGTCGCTCTTGAACTCGATAACTCATCTCATATTGCCATTGGCCTTCAAATAGCTCCACCGTGCTCTCCGGCGACCAAGAAGGCAAGAACATGAATTGGCCATCCAGCACCAGAAAATCAAGCTTCATCTCTGTTATGGCAGATTTATTTCCTCAGATTTTTAATATCTACCACATGGATGTCACAAAAATTAAAACCGATTCAGATATGAAATTAATGCTTCTCCAAAATATTCTAAATCAACCATCCTCAAAGATCTAGATATTCATAAAATAGAAACCAAACACATCAGGATTTCTGAATTTCATTGACTGAATCCTCGTCTCAAGCTGTACAGGCCACGATGAACAGTAAAAATAAAGTAGATCTGGATTTCATTCCACCGGGGTTGGGTCCATATTAACTTGAAATTAGGGTCATTATTAACTTGCTTTCATTTTATTTTTTAATTCAATTTCAGAAGGAAAATAGCATATTTTAATTTTTTTTAATTTTTTTACCACTAAGACAACTTGAGAGTGATGTATTCAATTACTAAATGGCTACATGTACATTTTAGTGACATATCAAACAGAGTTAACTTTTTGTCTAAAAAGGGTAAATGTAACCCCATTTTCATACTTCCAAGCAAATATAAGTTTAAAAAACTTTCAGGGCAAATATGATCGTTCCTACAAATTTTCGGGCAATAGTGACTCTTAACCCCTATAATTATTACTTACCGGAAAATGTGGAAATTATGTGTTAAAATATATGGCTTGTGGATAGGCACAACAGTTACGTGCTGTTGATCATTAATTTAGTCACTGTCTTGTTAGAGCAGACTACCACTTATTGGACCCAAAGTGTTATTTTGTTTGAATTCGAACAAAGAAAAAGGGGGAAATTGTTTGCATTTGTATTGATTGACTAATGATCATTGTAGCAAAAATAGGGGCATAGCCTCATAATAAAACAACCGAAGCAAAAGAATAAAGCTCATTACTGTTATAAAAAAAAAAAGAATAAAGCTCATTACTTTACTTTCTATTGTTATTTTACTAATTTTAATACCAAAAGCACCTGTTTTTGGGCCAAATATAGCTAGAACTTAGAGCGGTGTCCGTTAATATGTAAGCTAACATTTACCACGTAAATCTGTTTTTTCTTTGAAAAAATAATAGTGAATGGATAAATGTATGCCTTATCCAAAGGGGCCAATAATTAGAGAAAACGGTCCATATGTAAGCATTACTATTATGGGGGTTGCTTGATACTTTAGGAAATGGCTATTGATTACAATAGCTTCTAAATATTGACAAAATGTTAAACTAAAGAAGCCATACACAATATGCTTTTGTTAATTTGATCTCAATAACCACTTCATATTTAATGCTCTGGTTATTTCAATACCAAACGTAACATCAAACCCTAAACAAAATAAACAATAGTGATGAATTTCGTGGAAAAATATTATCATTCACCAACTCATTCACCATATACACTTCTTTACTATTATTTTCAAATCATTCACCAACTCATTCTGATTAATTAATTAATAGAGTAGTACATGCGTTTTGATCTGTTCTTACCTAATCAATTCCATGATATCACGTACATGTTCCAACATATTTACTGTCTCTGTGTGTGTGTGTGTGTGTGTGTGTTGACGACCATACTCATTTTCTCTCTTTTAAATTTATATTTTTAGGGATCAATCCGCCATAAATTTTCCAGGCCGTCAAGATTTATATGAAGTTATAGACCATGTACTCCTTTGCATCCCTTATGAGTATCTAGTAATGAGTTAATTAACATGAATTAATAAAGTTAACTAATTAAATGAGTTATTTCCTATAAATTATCAAAATTTATCCATAATATAAAATTTGGTAGCTAGCTAATTTTTGATTAATTTGTTAGAAATTTTTATGATTAATGATATAGTAAATGGGTAAAAACTAAAAAAAAATACTCCATTTGAACCTAAATATAAGATCTCTTTGATTATTTTGTGGAAGTTGGGGAAGCAAATCACACTATTAAATTATAATATATGTTGAATGTAATTATTAGATTATATGTTAGTTTATAAGTAGAATCAATTAGTTTTTAGAGAAAATGATAATTATAGATATTTTAAAATAATTAATTTTTCATCCTTAATTTTTCCAAAACAAGTTAAAGTGGTCTCTTGATAATGACTGTAGGGAGTAATATCTTTAGTTGCAAAACATATTATGTATATTATGGAACATATCTTGGAGTGATTATATAGTAAGAAAACGGAGTGAGGCATGCCTCTTAATTTCTTCACTTGGCTTCATAAAAGTTTGGCTACACACTAATGGACATTGTGACTTGGGGTTTAAGTCAAAGACAATGGGCGTGCTTCGGACCCACACTTCAAGAAAATCATGAGACCTAGGGATAGTGGAAGTTACTTTAGGTGTTGTTCTCTTGAAAGAGCCTTAAATGTAACAGATGCCCTAGAAACTAGATGCAAACTTGAATTGCCGGGTAAAAAACATTTATAGTTGGTTTTTGATGTAAAAGTAGTAAAAGTATGATATGTTCAAAGAGTGAATTAAAATTAACAACAAATGGAGATTTAGATTAAAATTAATGGGATGATAGACAATATCCTTGGTGAATGGAGAATTCACAATATTGCTTCAAAACATTTTTAGAGAGTTATTGGGTTAGAAAATCTCTAAAGAAATTCTTTTAAGGTTAAGCTTGGGTTAGTACCAGAATCCCACTTACTAATCTCTCTAACTCCAAGTAATTGATTAAGCACAACAACCCAAATGAAATTAAAATTACCAATTGTAAATGCCACTCAATTAGTTCTAAGGTTTTAATTTATTATTAGAATCCTAAACAATGAACAAATGCTTTCGAATTGAAGCTCAAGGCCACTCATACAATTTATCGATCAACTTCAAGTAAAATTTTCAATCGCAATTACTTGACAATATCAATCGACTGAATAAGAATTCTCATATAGCACATAATATTCACTCAAACATTCATTTAAAATGATGAATCAATACATCTAAACAAAGTTCAAACATATGAAGTACTTCAATTTCTTTAGTCTTAAATATAAGACATATTTACCTAATTGAATTAGTATTAATTAAGGATATTAGTTATGATAGCTAAAATCACATGATATTTCCAATTCACCCTCACCATTTATACCTTTATCCTCAACATTCATCTTTTGTTTGTTTGTTATTAAAGATCATAAGTAGGGACAATTTGAGAAAAAGTTAACAACAATTAGAAATAGGTGTTAAATTTAGGACAAAACTCATCTTCCTAAATAGATTTTATATTTAGGATAGGAGGGTGTACTATTGTCAAGCATACACAAAGGAAAATAAAGCCACAAATATTTCTATCACTCTCAAATAAAAGATATAGAATAAGCATACAACTAATGAATAAACAAGCCTAGAATCCTAGAAACAAGTTCAAACACAAGGAAAAGGGAGTGGAAGAAAAGAAACTCTGCTATTGAAACTCATGCTCATGTTTTTTCCTCCATCATCATGAATTATGGATGCTTAGTTGCTGCTCTACATGAGTGGAACACGAACAAGGAAGGAAAAGCATGGTGATTTGGATGAGAAAGAGATGAAGACGTGAAGCTGGAAATTGAGAGAGATAAGGTGTGCGAGGGTGAGAAGCAAACCAAATCTGAGAAAGAGATGAAGACGTGAGCTTTGAGTTTACCTCCTCACCCTTTGCCATCTCCTAGCACGAGGGCGACGAAGGGCATAGCGTTCTACCCTCTCTTGAAGCTTTCTGAAGAAATCTGGTCTCCTCCGGTTTGGTCCTTGCAAGTTGCAATCCTACAAATGAAAGAATATAAAGAAGATAATCAAATGGCTTTTAATTCAATTAACAAACATCAATACACAATTTTTATCAATTAATCCAATGCCTAAGCTAATTTCCAATGAAAGTTCTATGTATTCAATTGAGTGTAGTGAGACCAATTCTGCATCTCTGATATGTTAAAAGTCTCATATTATTAGGCATGTGAAAATCATACAAATAATATATTTGTCACTCACTTATAACAACTTCGTCACAAATAAATTTAACATGGTTTCCTGCATATAGTAAATAATGTATTACTCCATCCGATCCTAAATATAAGACTAATGTACTTAATTTGATTATATATATATATATATTAAGGAAGTTAATTATATTGATTGATTTGACTTGATTTTCTCAAAAAACCTCAATTATATTTATTATTATAGTGCATCAATGTGGGTAATTTTGAAAAGTAGACAAAAATTATAAATAGCTCTAACATTTAGGGCTAAGATCATTTTCCAAAATAGGTTCTATATTTAAGATTAGACGGAGTATTAAACGAACTTGCTATTGTTATATCGTGATTTTGATTGGTTTCTCAATATTTAATTTCACAACTAAAAAAGAATCTAAATATCCATTTGGTTAGCACTAAACACAGCTATTTTTCATTGCATGACAATTGAGGATATGAAGTCCACACAATACTCAATCTCATTTTTATTTGTAAGGCACCAGCTAGCAAGTTCATTTAGTCCTTTTTATATACTTGTTAGTTTCCATGGATCATTAAATATGTTTTTCATCTATGCTCATATTCAATAAGGATAGTGGGAGAGAACAATAATTAATATGGTATTGTAGTTTAGATTTGTTAATATAGGCAATATTGTAAATCACTTGTATTTTAAGACAAAATTAATGCTTTAATAAACTAATTAACTCTATTGTTAGCTATATGAGATTTGTTAGTTGATGCTTTATAATAAGGATTAGAGGGAGTAGATATTTGAAAATACTCTAAAAGAAGACAACCATTATAGTGTGTAGGTAAGAAAGTTACTTAACTTTGAACAGTATTCATATCAAAATCACTTGTTGAGATTGTGATTGATGACCATCTCAGGTTTGCAAGTTCCAATGTTTGTTTATTATTATATGAAAGTTTGCTTCAAGTATTGCGTCTATGTGATATGAATTCCAATTCCAGTCATTTCTTTTTTCAAGAGTTTCGTGACCATCATCATATTCACGTGTACTACACATTCTAAATTACTCTAAGCTTAATCCACACACACACCACCCTGATAATTCGCATGCGTCTTGAAAAGTGGACCAGGCCGTTTGAATCCTTAAAATTGATACATGGCGTCAAATAAGAAAAAATAAAAACCTTAAACCACAGTTCCACCTAATTTAATCAATCTGGATATGTTGTTAGTTCTAATAATGTGACAAATATAAAACAAAAAGTGGACTTTATTTCGAGTATGACACGTCTAGGCACGCTTTTGCCTTGGGTCACTATCTCCACCATTAAAAGCCTTGACCTCTTCCAAATAATAGACCCCCAATATTTATTGTTTTTTTTCCTTTCTATGAATTAGTTAACAATATCTAAGCTCAAACATAAAAGAAAATGAATTAAAAGTTCCTCATATATATTCTTAGTTATCAGATTCTTAATCATCGTAATCTGAAGAAATAACGCGCTAGCCAACTTGTCATAATTGAGAATAACTAGAAACTACAACAATTGGATGCAAGAATGTACTTAATCATTCAACATACAAATATTCTAATCATTGGTTTGTTTATACTACTCTATATTGTTGTCCTATGGATGTAGCTTTTGGTCCTATGGATGTAGCTTCTTTATTGTTCTACCGATGTGCACTTTATGTGGGAAGAGATGTTCTATGGATGTAGCTTTTGTGCACATGGATGTTGTTGCTCTATGGATGTAGCTTTTGTCACATGGATGTGACAAAAACTCTTTTTATGCTTTTGTTCCTTTTCTTTCTTAATCAATATCCACACTTGTACTACACAAGATAAAATAATAAATATACATACACACTTAGAGAAAAATTGTTCACACTACACAAAGAAACAATAACTATGATAATGATCTGAGTCGCTTCCCTTGTGTGGGACTCTGTCCTTTAGAGGTATTCCGCGACCACTGGCAAAGTTAGGACGCGGCTCTCCCCAGGATTAAACAGACCCTTCCTGCGCTTCGCAAGGCAACAGAACAGCAGAAGAAAATTGTAACAAGCAGAGAATATATCAAGAGGAGGAAGGAGTTGATCGTAGATGATACACCTGGACTGTCCAGACTCTGCCTTTTATAGGCGGTGATCACAGGTGAACGTCAGGCGTTAGGCAGAATGATGGCACATTATTTTGCGGTTACAAAAATAATTACAATTAAAATAACGGTTTTGAACGTTGAATAATTATTTTGAAATTAAACAAAATAATTATTCACATAACTGCCCACAACTTTGAAATACAATAATCAAAAACAGATAAGTACAAAATGTGCCAACTCCTCATCGCGCGCAGGGGCGGGAGAATCGCCGGATTTGCACGGTGGCCCAACTTGTGCGCGCGAACTCACTCCTCCTTTGGCCCTTTAACTTGAGTTAGAACAGAATTAGTTCTCACTCTCAGGGACTTCTCTTTTTGACACACCCACATGAAATGTTGATAACTCCAACAATCCCCCACATGTGTCAAATAAGAGTCTCTTAGCTTTGTTACACACTAGGATACAACCATTGTATCTAGCAATCCTTTTGGACTATGAACTAGACCTAGGCCAACAATACTTAGCATACAGAGAAGTCAATGTTCCTATGGAATTGAATTGACAACTCTTGATGTATACTAGAGGTATCATCAGTCAGATTATATCCTCACATTCCTGCTATTAAAGTCAGATGTGCCCGTTAAGACCGGCCATGAGCGTGCCTGGTTCATAACGAATGCTCTAGAAACTTTGCCAAGGTTTCATAGGAGTGGCCCCACTCCTACATTCATAGAGGTGATTTCATAAAGTGTACTTGCAATGAGCACACCATCCAGTAGGATTATGAAATCATTAAGAGTTTATACTCAGCCTCACCGAAAATGCAATCTAGCACTTTCCAGTACCATAGGAATAGACTAGCAAATTGATTTAGTGCTAGCAGAACTGACGCACGACTTGTTCTTACCCATTGAACCTCCTTCATGGGATCTCCAATCACAGAGGTTGGGTTGCCATCGCTGTCAATTTCAAATTGGCATTAGTCCTATTCCCCTCGATAATTTATCAATTTGTTTCCTCCCAAGGGGTTTAGTTAACGGATCCGCGAGGTTAACTTCAGACCTCACATAATCGATTGAGATTACACCGGATTTTAGCAGTTGCTTTATAATATTATTTCTCAATCGAATATGTCTACTCTTACCATTAAAGGTTTTATTCTTGGCTGTGTATATCGCAGACTTATTGTCACAGTGTATTGACACTGAAGGTATTGGTTTACTGCCTAGTGGGATATCTGCTAAGAAGTTTCTCAACCACTCAGCTTCACTAACAGCCAAGTGCTATAAACTCAGAATCCCTTGAGGATTTAGTTAGCACTGTCTGCTTGGCTGACTTCCACGTTACAGCTCCACCACCAAAGTTAAATACATAGCCACTAGTGGACTTGGACTCATCTGAATCAGATATCCAATTAGCATCACTGTATCCTTCCAATACAGCGGGAAATCCACTATAGTGAATACCAAAATTTATGGTACCTCTCAGGTATTTTAATACCCTTGTCAAGGCCTCCCAATGTTCATAACTCGGACAATGGGTAAACTTGCTCAATCTACAGACAACAAAAGCTATGTCTGGCCTTGTAAAATTCATCAAATGCAAAAGACACCCAATAATCTTTGCATATTCAGATTGAGCAACTGGATCTTCTTTATGTTTAACTAGTTTAACACTTTGATCATAAGGGACTTGATAAGGAGATACATCATAATGTTCAAACTTTCTCAGAATTTTCTCAACGTAATGTTCTTGAGTAAGTATGATACCATTATTTTTCCTTATGATCTTGACACCCAAAATCACCTTTGCTTCACCAAGATCTTTCATATCAAAATTAGAAGCAAGAAACATCTTAGTTTCATTAACAACACTCATGCTAGTGCCAAAAATAAGCATATCATCCACATATAGACAAATGATTACACAATCATTATTAACAAGTTTTGTATAAACACATCTTTCTACTTCTATAGTAGAGAAACCACCACTTAACAAAACTTGGTCTAATTTTTCATGTCATTATTTGGGTGCTTGTTTAAGGCCATAAAGTGATTTAACAAGTTTACAAACTTTGTTTTCCAGTCTAGGAATTACACATCCATCGGGTTGTACCATATAAATCTCCTCTTCTAAATCATCATTTAAAAATGCTGTTTTTACATCCATTTGGTGAATAAAAAGCTTATAGACAGAAGCTAAAGCAATTAGGATTCTAATCGAAGCAATCCAGGAGAAAAGGTATCAAAATAATCAACATTTTCTTTTTGTGTAAAACCTTTGGCTACAAGTCTGGCCTTATATTTATCAATTGAACCGTCAGGAAAATACTTTCTTTTAAATACCCATTTGCAACCAATAGGTTTTGTTCCTGGAGGTAAATCTACTAAAACCCATGTTTTATTTTGACTCAAAGAATCAAGTTCAGCTTGTATAGCTTCTTTCCAAAATTTTGCTTCAGGAGAAGAGACAGCTTCATAAAAATTTTTGGGCTCATTTTGTACCAAATAAGTATAAAAATCATCTCCAAAAGATGTTTCTTTTCTTTGCCTTTTACTTCTCCTTAAATCCTCAAAAGAATCTTCATTTGAATTTTGTTCAAAAGAAGAAACATTATTTTCAATTCTCTTTGGTATATACTCAACTTTCAAAGGATATACATTTTCAAAAAATTCAGCATCTTTTGTTTCAACAATCGTATTACGATCTAAAATATCGCTTTTCAAAACTAGAAAACGATAGGCAGAACTTTGTTGAGCATATCCAATAAATAAACAATCAGAAGTTTTAGAACCAATTTTCCTCTTCTTTAAATCAGGTAATAAAACTTTTGCAAGACACCCCCACACTTTCAGATAACTCAGATTGGTTTAAATCCTTTCCGTAATTCATAAGGCGTCTTTTTGGTTTTCTTATGGGGTAATCTATTTTGTAAAAAGCAAGCAGACAATATAGCTTCTCCCCACAAATTATTAGGTGCAGCAGAGCTCACAAGCATAGCATTCATCATTTCTTTTAAAGTTCTATTTTTCCTTTCTGCAACACCATTTGATTCAGGTGAATAAGGAGGTGTTACTTCATGAATTATTCCCTCTTTTTCACAAAATTTATTTAATAGTAATAAATATTCTCCTCCTCTATCCGACCTAACTCTTTTGATTTTTCTACCAAGTTGGTTTTCTACTTCTGCCTTGTACAAAACAAACTTATCTAAGGCTTCATCCTTATTTCTCAACAAATATACTTTAGTATATCTTGAAAAATCATCTATGAAAGTTATGTAGTATTTCTTACCACCTCTAGTTTCTATTTGTTTAAGGTCACCTAAGTCAGTGTGAACTAACGACAACAAATCAGTTTCTCTTTGTGTAGAAAATGTGGCCTTTTTGTTAAGTTAGTTTCTACACAAATTTCACATTTATTTTCCATATTATTTTTAATTTTAGGTATAATTCCTAGATTTTGCAATCTAATCACATATGACTCATGCACATGTCCTAGTCTAGCATGCCACATGTCAAACGAATCAATCAAATAAGCAGAAGAAGATGTATTATTCATTTCATCAACATTCAGCATAAAGAGTCCCTGATTACAATATCCCTTCCCAATCAACACATTATTCCTAGTCATGACAATCTTGTCAGACTCAAAAGAAACTTTAACCCCGGCCTTTCCTAGCAGTGACACAGAAATTAAATTGGCTCTAATATCTGGTACATACAGTACATCATTCAGTGCCAAAGTCTTTCCTAATGTGAGTTTAAACACCACTTTTCCTTTTCCCAAAACCTTAGCGGTTTGAGATTGTGCAGCAAGATAAATTCGATCTTCCCCTTCTTCAAAGGAGGCATACATATCTTTGTTTGCACAAATATGTTTGGTAGCTCCAGAATCTACCACCCATTTCTTCACATCAGAAATTAACAGGACTTGTGAGACCACAACAGCTATGACCTCATCGGTAGAACTGCCCTCATCACCATTAACCAAATTAATATTTGGCTTTGATGGATTATTGTCTTTTACCACAGCCCTTTTCCTGCATTGTCCTGCATAATGACCTTTCTTGCCATAAACATAACAATGTCCTTTCTTTTTAAACTTGGGGTTAGATTCATTGGGCTTGTAATCAGAATTCTTTTTATGCTTTTGTTTCTTCTGCTTATTTTTGGAATCATACCTCTTGGAGCTAGGCTTATCTTCCACCAGATTTGCTTTGACAGCTGCATCTTTTGCTTTTGCAGCATGTATTGCTTTCTTGTTGGTATCTTCAATGATGATATGGGTAATCAGGTCAGTGAGCGTCAACTGCTTCTGTTTGTGTTTGAGTTGCTGCTTGTAGTCATTCCATGAATCTATTAGCTTCTCAATTAAAACTCCAGCCACGAACTCATCCGGCAGATTGATGTTCTCGGCTCTCAGCTCCTCAAGTAGCTTGTGGTACTCATTAATTTGCAGCTTTATATCCTTCTCCTCTGTCATCTCCCACTTATAGAAATTTCCAACAACAAACTTCTGTTTTCCAGCATCCTCAGCAGTGTATTTGAGAATAAGCGACTCCCAAATTTTGCTAGCCTCCTTGTATACATGATACACGTCGAACAGATCATTAGATAAAGTATTAATCAGAGTATGTCTGCAAACCTTATTTGCATAGGTCCAAGCAGCAATCTTGGCTTGGTCAGCATCTGGAAGGGGAGCAGACTCAGTAAGTGCATCGACCACACCGTGCAGGTCCAGAACAGTATAGACACGTTCTTGCCAGCGCCGGAAATTCTTCCCGTCAAATTGCTCAATTCTGGTTATGTCTGGAAACGATATGGGCATAGGAATTGCTCCTGGTACAGCAACAGTAATGGGGGTTTGTCCAGAATTTGCATCGCCAGTATTTTGTTCCATGATGGTATTACCTCTAAAGATTGTTGTCCTATGGATGTAGCTTTTGGTCCTATGGATGTAGCTTCTTTATTGTTCTACCGATGTGCACTTTATGTGGGAAGAGATGTTCTATGGATGTAGCTTTTGTGCACATGGATGTTGTTGCTCTATGGATGTAGCTTTTGTCACATGGATGTGACAAAAACTCTTTTTATGCTTTTGTTCCTTTTCTTTCTTAATCAATATCCACACTTGTACTACACAAGATAAAATAATAAATATACATACACACTTAGAGAAAAATTGTTCACACTACACAAAGAAACAATAACTATGATAATGATCTGAGTCGCTTCCCTTGTGTGGGACTCTGTCCTTTAGAGGTATTCCGCGACCACCGGCAAAGTTAGGACGCGGCTCTCCCCAGGATTAAACAGACCCTTCCTGCGCTTCGCAAGGCAACAGAACAGCAGAAGAAAAATTGTAACAAGCAGAGAATATATCAAGAGGAGGAAGGAGTTGATCGTAGATGATACACCTGGACTGTCCAGACTCTGCCTTTTATAGGCGGTGAGCACAGGTGAACGTTAGGCGTTAGGCAGAATGATGGCACATTATTTTGCGGTTACAAAAATAATTACAATTAAAATAACGGTTTTGAACGTTGAATAATTATTTTGACATTAAACAAAATAATTATTCACATAACTGCTCACAACTTTGAAATACAATAATCAAAAACAGATAAGTACAAAATGTGCCAACTCCTCATCGCGCGCAGGGGCGGGAGAATCGCCGGATTTGCACGGTGGCCCAACTTGTGCGCGCGAACTCACTCCTCCTTTGGCCCTTTAACTTGAGTTAGAACAGAATTAGTTCTCACTCTCAGGACTTCTCTTTTTGACACACCCACATGAAATGTTGATAACTCCAACATATATTACAAAATCAGTCGATTATATTTGGTGGTGATTAAATGTTTGCTATTTTTTTTTAATTTTTTAACAATATATTTAAATATATGCTAAAAGCATGTCATAGTAAAATCAGTTCGAGCGTATACATATATATATATATATATATATATATATATATATATATATATATATATACATACATACATACATACATACATACATACATACATACATACATACATACATACATACATACATATATATATATATATATATACATACATATATATATATATATATATATATAGATATATATATATATATATATATATATATATATATATATATATATATATATATATATATATATGATCAAATTGAATGTGAATTCATGCTTAACGAGTCGCATTTTAAATGTTTGATGAGTGTGGGTATGGATATGACTTATTAACCATTTTTTAATTCAATTGATACATGATGACGAGAATTCATAGTTTCCTCTCCTGCGAAAAGTCATGGGCTACACGTTAAGTGTGAGTTGGGTATTGTACGGAAACCAATGTTTGAAGTTGCTTTGTGAATATGCCAAGACATGAGCATTTGACCACGTAAAGTGCAAAGCAAAAGGAAAAAAGTCTTTATTCTATTTCCATAGAAAAAACAATTGCTTATCGAAAAACTAATACATGTTCTTCAATAATAGAGAGTGGATTGCAGTCGAAATTATTGTGCGCAACGCATGGAAACGCCGCTTAGTTTGACAAAAAAGGATAGAGAAAAGGGGAAGCTAGGTAGGTGAAGAATCTGAGCAATTTTGCATGAATGACTTTGTTGGTTTTGTTATACTATGAGGAAACATGTCATACATATGTATGTCTGTCCTCTCATCTTAATCATCCTTCTTCAAAACATTCATTTCCCAAATTATTATAATCATAAGTTCTTTTGCATGGTTTGAAATACTCTCTTATCTTTATTATTGTTATAAAACATCAATTATAAATTTTCACAAATCAATAAAATTAGTTAAAATAATACTATAATATATATGCCATAACATCCAAGTGATTTACAATGCTACATCATCGATTATAATGAACTACAAAACCATAGCTCTCTCTCCCCCCCCCCCCCCCCCCACTAATTAAATAAGGCCGGGTATATGAAAAAATATAATTAATATTCATTAAAAACTATGAAGTGCCTTATAATTAAAAAATCAAGAAAGCGTGTTAGTTAGTACTCCATCTTATAATAAGGACTAGAGAGATACCCTTTCCCCTATTTCCTCTTAAAGTATGAGCTAATCCTATATTCAATATACGAGTTTCATTGGTGGTGTGTCTAAACATTTTTGTAGTGTTATTATAATGCCCTAACCTTTAAATTTGTAAGTCTCTGGTCTCAACTCAAAGTTTTATGTGGTATAAAAAATGTTTGCTTTTGACTTATATATATTGCCCATAAATAATTTTTTTTTCTTAAATTTATATTTTAAACTACTCCTGTTGATTTCAAATTAAATATTAGAAAAGGGTCTACATGTTGGGATGTCCTATATCAAATTATGCTATCTATCTAAAGAAAATAATGAACACATATTTTTATCAAATAACCAATTGAATAACTTTTTAATCTTTGTGAATAAGTTTTAAATTAGTTCCTAGACTATATTTTTGTTTCTTATTTTTCCATAATGATTCACTCGTTCATATAAAATTAAAGTACTAGTATTTACTTCAAACAAACTAGGGGCATTTCAGGATAGTTTATATTGATTATTACAAAATGTATAAGATTAAGGTGTTATATCACTAATGAATAATTGCCGGAGAAGCATCTAGCACAAATAAACTATTGGATGTTACAAATATAACTATTATTTTAAAATTGAATAATTTTACCTATGCGATTAGTAAGCCAAATTTAAAGCATTCACTTATTTTGTTGCGATCCCTCTTTTTGAAAGGTAAATAGATGAATGTTTAGAATTATTTTGTTGGAATAGGAGAAATTGTTTCATTTTTGAAAGTTTATGGTTATATTTGTATCATCTAATAGTTATTTATGTTGGGCTCGATCTTTTTAGACAACTGTTTACTGATAATATTGCAATTTAGCTCAAATTTATATTATTTGATAATTTCTCTGGTCTACGTTAGAAACGTTTTTGTGACACTTTAATATAAAATAATGGAGGGAGTAGCTCATCAATCATCTCCCATGTTTGGTTAATTAAAGACATCTTTTTAATGGAGTATTTTTTTAATTAGTTAAGCTGAAGAAGGAATTATGACAGCTCATAACTTGGACTTGAATCTATCTTTTCAGTGGGTCAATTCAAATGGGCCCATAAGGCCCATTTTATGTATTTGCTGGCATGTCGGTGGTTACGATTGCATACACCAGTTTCACGCCACGTGGAGGGTCGAGCAATATAAACACCCACCATGCTTCATTCGAAGGATTTACATTTACAATAAAGATAAAAAGATGTAATCACATTGTCCCTAATTAGATTTCTTCTAACGGGGAGAGGACACGTGCGGTTATAAAAACAATATTCCATGTGCTCTATATATAAAACTTTGATTTTTTTTTTGAAGTTAAGGAAGCGAATAATATCATTAAATTAAAATATGTGATACAAGTAATTAGATAATATGTTAGCTTATGAGTATAATAAATTAATTTTGAGGAATGAAAGATAATTATAGACATTTTAAATGATTAATTTGTATCATTAATTTCTTAAAAAAGGTTAAAATGATATTATAATTAAGACTAGAACGAGCACATATATTTTAACAAAAAAATATAATCACCTTTCAATAAATTTTTTGTATATTAAGCTATTAATAACTATGTCTAAAACGGGTTAGGTAGCTCTTTTAACTCAATTTAAACATTAGTTCATTATGTTATAAGATATTACTCCTATTTTTTTTTTGAAACGAAAATTTAATGTGTTGGGTTCTAAGCTTACCAAGAATAAGATAGATCTTCAAGCTCAAGAAACACTCATTTTAGTACCGATGAATGACACACTTATAAACAAAGTGTGTGTATAATTTGAACTCACAACCATATAATAAAAGAAGCAACTCCAATCCTTTAATAAGCCGAACAAGCTAAGATTGATTTGCCCAAAGATCCATTTCCATTCCATTTATGGACCTTTTTGGGCACAACCAATTGGCTCCACATCACCAATCTTTAATCAAAGAAATATACAACGAAAAAAGGGCCTAAAGAATGTAGACACAAGAAGCTAAGCCATATTAGTATTTAGTCGTTCGTGTAATTTGAAATTATTGGTCTTTAACCCCCTATACCAGTGTTGAATCTTTACCTTCTAAAGTTGTATTGGGATAAAGACATCAAGAAGAAGTTACGTTGAGATTACTACATATTCTGCTGATCAGACAATTATTTTGGTAGTATGTGTTGGTAGCCACTCTTTTTCAGAATTGAGATATCATCATTAATAATAGAGGCTATATTTCTGGTAACTAAGAACTGATAGACTATGATTAGACATATTCCTGAAATATCTACACTATGCTGATCATATGATTAAGATAGCTAATAGTATTATTCGAAGGAAATTTTAATTTTGCTTCTTTGATCATCCTCTCCCCTCCGGGAGGTTACAAAGACTGCTAATATATAGGCCTTTTTTTAATAGGAACTGAAATCCATTGAAATACTTAGCTTCAGCAAATATTATAACATTTTATACTCCTTTATATAAAGACCTATCCATTGCAATTTAGGTTGATATTGATCAATGATACAAAATATATCGTCCATAGAATCAGATAAAAAATTCAGTTCAAAACAAAAGGATAAATAATTGATTTTCATCATAACTTTAACGTGAAAATGACAAAAAAATGACACTTGAATTTGAGTTGGACAAAATGGGGTCTCCAATTCCAACTTGTACAAATAAGGGATAGTCCCCAATTTGTCCTAAATGAAATTTGTGACTTTATGCCAAAAAAGTAGTGAATGACGATTATAAAGTAGTTAATAGCGATACTTAAGTAGTTATTGTGAATGGTAGTTAATAGCGATACTTGATTAGTTAACAGCGATACTTGAGTAGTTAATGGTTAACTACTTAAGTATTCGCTGTTAACTACTTTAGAATCGTCATTCACTACTTTTTGGCACAAAGTCACAAATTTCATTTAGGACAAATTGAGGACTATCTCTTATTTGTCCAAGTTGGAATTGGAGACCCCATTTTGTCCTACTCAAATTCAAGTGTCATTTTTTTGTCATTTTCCCAACTTTAATTTGCAAAATGTATTGGGGGATGAATGACACACTTGTACTAAGTTTATGCAAGTTTAAACTAATCTCATAAGCAACAATGAAATTTAGGAAGGAGTAAATAGGGAGGACCCACGAAGATATGGGAGGGGGCTTGAGGAAGAAGAAAAAGCCAGAAGAAAAGGTGAAAAGGGTGGTAGTTGTGGAGAAGAGCAAAAAAGTGAAAAGGAATAATTACAAAAACACTATTATTATTACAAAAGAGCAGAGG
Organism: Mimosa pudica; assembly: GCA_029929735.1. NCBI lineage: Eukaryota > Viridiplantae > Streptophyta > Magnoliopsida > Fabales > Fabaceae > Mimosa > Mimosa pudica. Next base: position 924,758 of record JAKELP010000040.1, on the reverse strand, counting down.
TTTCAGTGTCTCAGACATTTTCATCATTGCTCCTTATTCTCATCAATGCTCAGTGTGTCAGCCATGCCTCTGCCACTGCCATCCCATGGCCACCCTCCCATTTTTTAACCCTTTCTTGAGAAGTTTTCGTTCCACATTTCATTTTCAATCATCTCCCACCCTTACTAAATGCTTAATTTAAACATGTTAGGTTAAGTAGTCAAAAGCCCTTTCAACATACATATTGTCATGAGAAGTCCCATAAAAACTTAACCTCTTCATCTTTTTAAGAGTAGTGCATAATTTCAAAATTTGGAGGCACATTTGATGGGAGAGTTATGCTTTTTGTATATGTGTGTGTGTGCCTAGAGTCGACGCACACCTAAAAGACCCTTTGATTTTAGGAGACTAAAGAAGCTAGATAAATCGGATTAATGTAAAACCTTTATTTAGAGAGTTAACCATAATTAGTTTTATTAATACTTTTTCAACAATAATCAAGTAAGATAGAGGGGGTAAGAAATTAATGAAAATGATTAGTGCATGTTTGGATCAACTTGTAAAATTATCTAACTTCAATTGATTTACATTAATAATTTAATCGGTGAATGAGCAAATTTAACAACAATTTTTTTGTCATGAACGCTAAACCTCATAACATATTTGAAGGACTATAAATGTACATAAGGTGTGGAGTGTTTCTAACACACAAATATATTACTATCTATGTTTTATGGTAGTCTAAAATCATTATTCATTATGTCGATATGTTATTTTGAATCAATTGTATATCTTATTTAAATTCATGACCATTGTATGATTTGACATTCAAAATCATTACTAATTAATTATGTTTTTTCATTAAAAACACTCCAATTTCCCCCTGTTTATATGAATATTTTTTGCAACAGGTAGGTGAGGAATTTGGCTCTCATACACATATTCCTTGGTATCCGCCTATCGGGTGTTTTTTTTATATTAAGTCTTTGACCTTGTACTATTGGTTAGGTAACTCGGGGCAACTGACTAATGTGAGCGGAGTTATTTGGTAGACATACATATCCATATAAGGTGCTTTGCACCAAAGGCAGGTAACTCCTCCCATCAAGCACTTCTCCAAGGTTCAAATTTATGTTCGCCGCCTGAGACCTAATGCTTGTTCTTGTTTATATGCATTTGAGGTTGCTGAAAAATTTGATGGTGTATTACTTAAAAACATTGTTTGTGCATGCCAGACGATGCTAACAATTGAACTTTGCTGTTAAGTTTGATTATTCGTTAAATATGTCATTAATCTAATTTATTTATCTATGAAAAAACCAAAAAAATACTTTCCAATTTCAAAATTCTAATAGCTTTTTCATAGTTATCTACAACTTTAGTTTAACAATCATTAATAACTCAAATTTCGAAGGAATTATTTTGTCATGATTTCTATCTAACTTCTTTGTCTTTTCAAATCAATCAATTACGTTTTATATTATATTAAGCACCGGGGTGCGGTATTAGTGTGCAGTATTAGTTTTCAAAATAAGCATGTGATGTGATCAGGTTGACCCAACAGTGGAGATGAAGAAGAGAAACGGGCATAAACAGTAATAAGGGAAGTTGCAGAGAGAGGTGCAGAGAGGGACAGTGGGAGGAAAAAGAAGATGCTGTGGTGAAAGGGAAGGTCACATGCATCCCTTTTACGTCATTTCCCTTTCAGACATTCAGCTGCATACATATATCACAAACACATACTCTTTTCTTACCTTATACAAACAAAAGACGTTCTTGTTTTCTTCTGTGAAATTTCAAATCTGATATACTAGCATTTTGCAGTGACTTAATGCTCCAACCCTTTATATACATTCAAAATGACGGTCAAAACTCATTAATATCTTCAATTAATTCCTCTATCTGCCCCTCTTTATTTTCAGCTTTACTTTAATTTTCGAACACATTAAATTGTCGTGCCAAACATGCCAATATGGAATTGTTTTAAAGTAAGTTAATTACTAATAATGGGATCACTTAAGTGTTCAGATAATGCTCAGGTTCTAGCTGTATTAATCCTCCTCTCATTGCTCTTATTGATGGCAAGCTTGTATGATTGATACAATAATGCAACATAATAATAATAACAAACACACACACACTCATGAAATCTATGGACAGAAAACACACACGCACACATTATATGACTTATATCACATGTATAGTATATAGAGCAATGTAGAAGCAGCAGAAGGAATGAAGTACAATGCTGTGAAAGCAATGAGAGAAAATTATTACCCCCTCTGTTCATCCAATAAAATTCTAGAGGGTACAAGATAATCTACAAAATTTCAAAGTAACATGTCATTCAAATAAGTTGATCATAGACGAGTTGACATGAATGTTAAGTATTCTCGTCCTGAAATTATTAAAAGTTTAATCTCTAACTCTTGTGAATGGATTAAACTCACATGTTATATCTACTCCTATAAAGGACTTTAGAACAATGATTGATTAGTCTCACTTGGCACACAAGTGGATACTTAAAGGAAAAAATTAGTTGATCATTTGATCATTCAATCCAATTTATTTTTTTTAAAAAAACACTTCGTATTTAAATAGATTGAAATTAACTTATACCCAAATTTTACTAAGTAGTAAAGCCAACTAAAAAAGAGCTCATTTTTACAAATAATTAGTTAAAAGTCCATATATACCTGCCAATTTGAAAGGAGGCAAAAGGGAGAGAAAGTAATATATATGTGGGGGAGCGAAGAAGAGTAGGGAGCATGAATTTGAGGGAAGGTGAAAAGGGAAAAGACAGAAAGGGAGAAAGTTGCAGAAAGATTAATGGAAGAAATGCTTTTATCTGCAACACTTTGCTCATTTGTTGCATGAAAGTGACGCTTCACCACCTTTTTCTACGTCACCCACCCTCATCATTCTCTTCTGTCCCCTTCCTCCCTCCTCTTGTGTTGTCACTCGCACTTTTATTACCACAAGTCTTTGCATTTTTATTTGCCAACTACTCCATAATATATCCAGAATATTATTTAATATGTCTCGTTTTTATTTGTAGAATACTCCAATTATCTTATATATATATATATATATATATATATATATATATATCTTAGTTAATTGTTGTGAAAACATCGTTAGGCTTAGAAATATGTTTAAAAAATGATGATAAATTAACCATACATCTTAATTATATTTAACATCAGAACCATTTTCTCAAATATCACATTCATTAATGATGACCAATGAGAGTACTTATTATAATATTAGTTGATTAATCTTTTATCTAACTTAAGTCTACTTTTAGATTCCTTATTATTTATTGTTTTTTCAATTTCACCTCTACATAATTAAATGAAATGAATTATAGGTAAATTTAGAAAAATCAATAAAATTAAAACATATATTCTTTACCTCTACCTATATCTTGATGGCTGATATTTGGTCAAACGAAATAAATAACAAGTACTACTACAGTGATGACTTTTAGAGCATTAACTATCATTTAGACTACCATTAATTATGATGCAACGTTTCTCCTAAACTGTTAAACATATAGCCCTACTGTGGCTTTTACCACAAAGGCGCTAACAAAAGGTTAACTATTCTTTTGGACTGAACAAAAGGTTAATATGACCAGCAGGTTTTTTTTTATGGTATGACCCGTACATTTCTGATAAAAAAGACCAGTACATATTATGTTTGATTAAAAATGCACATATAGCCGTTCATGATAGATAATTAAGGTTGGTTAATGGCTTTTCAATCGCACCATTCGCATGAAGATGTATAATAATAATATGAAGGTGAAGTGAAACTATCTAGTTAATGAGCCGCTCGTCTCTCAGTACACTGTAAAATATGGACATTTCAAACTTGTTTTTGTACAACAAAAAGTAAATTCCATGCACATACACATATTCTTTTTTAAAAATATCTCTGATGTGTCCTCTACAATATTTGAAAGACATAATTACTGCTATTTAATTGACTTCATGTGGAGTAATTAATGCCTGCCCACTTTCGAATTATATATATATAGCGTCGTCCTCTTCTTCACTTGTATGGCCACTTGCACTGTTCATTGTGTGCTGAATATGTAAAAACTCTCCTTCAGAGGTCACCACCTCATCCATCACCTTCTTCCATTCTCCATCCCTCTTTCTATCTATCTCCCCCTCCTTCCTTTCATTCTCTCTGCAACTCCAAAGAAATGTTATTCTCCTTCTTCTCCTTCTTGTTCTTGATGGCTCCTCAACGTTACAAAAGTGCTATTCCAAACCCACCATTGGGAATCATGCGGTGAAGCCCTTGGTGATATCTCTCCTGAGCTTGTTATCCTTCATTCTTTGTTTAATTTTGTTAAACTTCACACAAAATGTTGAAGTTTTCTTGACCTTGCAAGTCCAATAAGTTTTTAAACACGGGTCAAGTTGTTAGTGTGCCAGTTCTATGAAACTCGGCACTAAAATTATACTTATATATTTAATTTATCTATTACTAAATGTAATCACATCACATGTATTTTTTTATGAGTTACATTTTTTCTCCATTTTATTTATCTTCTAAATGATTTGATGTATTATTCTCATGTCTACTTGAGTGTACCATTTTATGATGATGTTATGGTGCAACTAGCATATATATTCAAGGTAGTTAATTAATAGATATCATGCCAAAATCTACTTGAATGTATTATTTTATGATGATGTTATTATGCAACTAGTATATTTAACGTTTAGTTTTTTTTATCAGTATTCAACGTATAGTTAATATAATTGTTAAGCAGGAATGTGAATATATATGCTTTGATTTGAATCAATGTTGTCTTTATTGTCATTAGTTATCTAATTTTATTTGGCCAACAAAAGTTATCTGTTTTTCTTTTACTTTAATTTTAACTTGACTAATAATGGCGTATGTTTTGGTACGCAGAAAGTTGAAAACGATTGTTTCCTACATACTTTGTTTCTTTCATAATAAATATCAAAATAAAGTTATTCGCCAATGATCAACTATGTTCACCGTAAGCGTGAAATTAAGAAGATGTTACAACGCAGAGAAGCTTTTTGTTCATGCCAATGTATCAATGATCAACGCGAACCATAATATAAAAAACAATAGGAAGAAGTTAGTAGTTAAAATGTTTGTGGATTAACCTTGCCAGTAAAATAAAAAATTACGGCTCCTCCAAAGGGTAGATTAGTTGCTTATTGATGGCCCTTTATATGTGTGACGTTGATGTTAATGTTATTAGTTGTAATCTTATCTGTTTATCCTAAGGTATAAGACACTTCCACTTCATACGCACATCATAATCATTATTAGTGATTGGTGATTGTATATTATGGTCACACGACATCGGCCAAAACAGAAACCATTGATAGATGTGAAAGTAAATAGTTTGTCAGTTTGATGTTATCTATGAATGATACTGGTTCATTTCATTTACATAAGTATACCCTTTTCAAATGAATATAAATGATTTTATATATGTCACGAAGGAAATATGCATGTCCGAAAAATTAGCTTAAAGTTAAACTCTGCATCTCGAACATTAATTTATTTATCCGGCATTGACATGTATTTCATAATACGACATTAGGCAACTAACAGAATATGTATATGTATCTCAAGAATTAATAATATATTCTAGAAGAGATCATGTGTTTTATTTGGCAATCAAAACGAGACGTGTTTTATTTATAATGTATAATTTGAGAATACTGGAATAAATGTATGCTGATTGGTTACGTTGTATCAATACTCAATTGTATAAAATGCAAATTAGAGATGAGGATGGCAGGCCGAAAGCAAAAAAGAAATCATTTTTAAAAGTAACTCTATATATTAACGTAACATCAATAATATTCGTGCACGTAGCTTACAACATTCTTATAAAAATATGGCAAGGGTGCAAATCTACCAACCAATATTTTATGGGTAATGGACCTAATCTGCCCCCCAAGTAACCACCAAGGAGCGCTGAGCACCCTGAACTAACAACAGGCCCGTTTCTGAACTCCAAGTAACCAAGGTGGTTAAAAACTACCCCGGTTGGACGGTCAACAACGTTTGACAGTTACTATGCCTATGTGGCTGCCACGCGAGCACCTGTTTTGCCACGTGTGTATTTTAAATGTACCTAATCTGCCCTCCAAGTAACCAACCAGAAGCACTGAGCACCCTGAACTAACAACAGGCCCATATCTGCACTCAAAGTAACCAATGTGTTTAAAAACTACCCTGGGCAGACGGTCAATGACGTTTGACCGTTACTATGTTCATGGCGCTGCCACGTGAAAGTCTGTTTTGCCACCCGGGTGGCGTGGGTAGGGGTGGTGGGTGTTGGGGGGCTGTGGTGATGGTGATGAAGAGGGAGAGAGAAATTGTTTATTATTATAGGTGGGACCCACATGAACATATCTTAAGTGGCGATGACAAGGCGCAAACAGGGCTTCACGTGGCGGCCACATAGGCATAGTAACGTTCAAACGTCATTGACCGTCCACCCGAGGTAGTTTTTTAAACACATTGGTTACTTTGAGTGCAGATATGGGCCTGTTGTTAGTTCAGGGTGCTCAGTGCTCCTGAGTGGTTACTTGGAGGGCAGATTAGGTCCATTTAAAATACACACGTGGCAAGCAGAGGTGGCAAAGCAGGTGCTCGCGTGGCAGCCACATAGGTATAGTAACGGTCAAACGTTATTGACCGTCCAACCGGGGTAGTTTTTAACCACCTTGGTTACTTGGAGTCCAGATACGGGCCTGTTGTTAGTTCAGGGTGCTCAGCGCTCCTTGGTGGTTACTTGGGGGCAGATTAGGTCCATTACCCAATATTTTATCAGGAACAGACTTACTAATGTTGTCTATTTTGAAGTAACAGCTGTTAGTTACCCCCACACCCAACACAAAATCGTTTGTCCCCCATCCCCACACCCAGAGGAGCTCAAAGTCGTCCGCCAACCCCACACTCAACCGAGTCGCATCCCCAATGCAACACCTACAATAACTCGAAGTGGTCTCCCCAACCCCGCACCTCACCCACAAGAAGAAGTCACATCTCTAACCCCAATCCTATATACACAAATCAAAGAGCAACAAGGGACCTTAATGGCGTCTTCTTCGTGATCAGTGAATATAGCAGAGCAACTGAATGACCTGAACATAGAAGTCCGGTGCTTCTAAGACCACGTGCCCATGATCAACTGTTGTCCTTAAAATACCCCATTTTCGTATATGGTGATAGGTTTAACTTAAGATTTACCATTTCAAGAACGAACTATCACACACCATGTTTTGCAAATTAGGGTTCAAAAGTTCATCTTCTTTTATGATTTTGGAACTTTAGAGTATCTGTTATCTTTTAAAAATTGTTATTGTTACTTTTATTAATTATTAATACGTGTATATACATTAATGAAAGAGCTAACTCTCCAAGTCATTCAAAATTTATTAGTCAATAAAGATAAACAGTATTGGTAAATCTACCACCGCATAAAATGTTGGTTGGTAAATCTGCACATTTCTAGTCAATTGTGACAAGTGTGTCTTTGACAATAGTCTTTTGGTAAATCTGCACTTAAACCCTAAAATTTTTTTATTAAAAGCGTTAGTTGACTCATCAAACTTAAATGATGATTTTGTACATACTATTTACCAGAAGCTGTTTTTTTTTGGATAGTCTGTACAATTGTATATTCTAACCTTTACCAACGAGAATAGGTTATTGATTTCATTAAAATCAAGAAGCTGCGCACCATAAACCAAAAAAACAGGAAAAACAGAGAAAAAAAAATGGAAAACAGACACACAGAGAGGGGGGAGGGAGGGAGCCGGGGTATGTGGGGAATAATTACACCAAAGTCGAAGTAGCCCAATACAAGCATACAACTGCTTTTCTAGGATGGGTCTTCAGTTTCGAGTAGTCAAATTTTATTTCTTCTGGAGTCAGTGTTCAAGTGAATGAATATGAAAGGAACAACACCAACACTAACACCAACTTACAGAAATTGTTATAAATCAGAGAATGACATATACGGGGGTATGCATTGAACTCAAATACTCAATTATTGGCCAATGAATATCGGATAAAATGGATAGTGCGATGGCGCAATAGCTTGTTCTTTCTTTGTCAAACTATTGCATATAAATTGCTTTGCATATACATAATTACGATTTCTAAAACCTATCATATTCACCAAAATGTTATGTACAAAAAGTAAAATGGGGCAAAACAATGCAGAGAGACTGATAATGCCAAGTTGTTGGCTCTCTCTTGGATATTTCCTCATCGCATGTTCAAGCTGCAAGAACCAGTACTTTAATGGTCCCTTGACTATTTGCAGTTAATATGGTGGGGCTATCACTCTTCCAGCACACAGCACTGATGAAGTATGACCCTGCCTCATCTTCGGCATCTTCAATATCAAGCGAACCAAATCTATGCCAAGTCACAGGCTTGGAAATTTCCTGCAATGAGACTGATCATCAGATTTGTTTCAAATAAAAAGGTGGAAATGCTCACATAATCAGATTTGGCAAACCTTGTGGTATACAAATACTTCATTAGTTTCACTGCCACAGGCTATGTAGTCGCTGTTTACTGTGAGACCAACAAAATTTTTCTCGTTTGTATGGCCTTTGAAAGTGCGAACCTGCACACACAATTTGAAGTTTACAATTTTTCTCTGTGATTCATAGTTTTTTGACATTACTGAATTTTGCTGTAATGAAGAATCGAAAGCAGAGCCGAAATCAGAATAATTACACCAATAAGACCAATCGGAGGTGCATCATTAAACCACAAAAATTAAGCAATGAGCCATAAGACTTGTAAACACTCAGTCCTCCAGACAGTAAATTTACTCCCTCCGGTCTAAAATATAAGACCTATTTATCTAATTTAGGGAGATTAAGAAATATGGTTAAGTTAGGTAATAGGGCCGAAAATTGGGAAAAGTAACGTTTTGCTATAAAATATGCTAAAAAAGTAGTGAGTAAGGCCTGTGCTAAACCTTTGTTGTTGTTGTTGTCGTCTCTATATTCAGTCGTAACTTATTCTCACAGATACTAAACCTTTAAAGCGTGCAGGCAGGACATAGATAAATTGACAAAGAAAGCATGACAGTGAACCGAAAAAGTTACAAGCATCTACACATAATGTAAAATAAACAACTAAAATCAAAAGCAAAATGACAACTATTTCATCACTCACCGGTATATTTTCCTTTACATCCCATAATCGCAATGTACTATCAGTTGATGCAGATGCAAGTTCATTATTAGACAAAAATTTAACATAAGAAACAGCTTTTCTGTGGCCATTGAAGACATGGAGTGGTCGGCTGATATTTCTCAAATCATAATAATGGATGTGATGATCCGCTGAACCAACCTGAAAAAAGATGTTAAAATTTCTTAGTAAAGGATCAGTTTGGGTTGAAAACTTTTATCATAAATAAAATGAAAAAAGGAGATGTATATAAACATGTACAATTCACAAACTTGATTAAAAGTTAGATATGGAAATACAGTTTTACTAATTTATCTTATATCCAATGGATGTACACTATTAACATGGATGGAACGAAAAAAAACTATATGTTTAGTGATTTTTTAGAAATAGATTGATAAGATGATAAAACGCAGACACATATCGTGAAAAAAAAAATACAAATTACGGCATAATTCAGATCAATTCAAGATGCATTAACAGATAGAAATTGTCTTCTAAGAGAGAAAAAAGCACATACAGCAATGTAATTCCCAGATCCTGGATTATACTTGACGCAACATATGTTTGCTTTCATGTCTATGTTAAGGACACTGGCCTCCTGGTTTGTGCACCAAACTTTAACCTGCTCAATGTAGAGGCACACATTATAATAGGTTCATTCAACCTTGAACAGTGAAAGAAGGTGAAAAAATTCCAAAATATTGTCATTTAAAAATATGTAATCAGTATATTATACTCCCTCCGGTCCTAAATATAAGACCTAATTGACTTTTTTAGAAAATTCTATAAAAAAGCAAAATAAGTTAATTATATATTGATTTACCTAATTTTTTCCCTTAGATTAGTTTATTTTACCTATAAACTAATGTATAATCTAAAAATATATCAAATATGTCATGATTTAATAGTCTATTTCACAACCTTAACCTCTCCAAAAAAAGTCAATTAGGTCTTATATTTAGGACCGGAGGTAGTATTACCTTATAATACTGATAAAATATATTCCCTGTATATACAGATAACATTAAAAAATGTTATCGGTATATACAGGGAATATATTTTATCAGTATTATAAGGTAAAATAATATACTGCATAACATTATTCCTATCACGAACCTTAAGATATAAGTCACTGAAACACAAAATCACTGAAGCTTATAAAGGATTAACATATTTCACCACAAGTTTCCAATTAGCCTTCACATCAATTTCATACTATCAAACAGCTAGTCATGTTGCATTTGTTAGTAAGCTTGTTTCTTTTTCCAGTTTTGCCTTTCTATCTACAAGAGAGACAGCATTTGGCAAGGACAGAAAGGAATTTTTGTTGTGAGGGTTTCTTGTCAAGTTCCCCAACATTCAAGCTTACAAGAATTTAATTAAACAACTGTGACAAACATACAAAGCTACCAAGAAGGCACAAAAATGTAAAACAAATCCAGAATTTGCCATAGCACAGTGCAATAATAATAGTGAAATCATGCACGAATTTTTTATAATCAATTAATTATGCAAATTTTATAATCAATTATGCAAAATTTTATCACTAAATGCCCAAAATAAATTGAAATGTTGCATACAGTTAAACAAGCAAGTCAAGCCAAGGAGAGATTTTCATAAACTTGAGTTGAATTTCCGGATCACCTTGCAGTCATCACTGCCAGAGACAAGCATGGAGGGATCTGTTCTTGAAAAATCAACACTCCAAGCACGCTTTTCATGTTCTTCATATTCCATCACACTCTGTTCAAGGTTAATGATACATCAGTGAACAAAAATAAGGAACATTATGCCCAAATTGTTTTATTCATGTCAAATTGACCATAATGATTCCCCAAGTTACCTGACGAGTGGTTACATCCCAAACAGTTACAATTCCTTCATAGTCACTGCTAGCTATGTGGTTCTTTGCATATTTGTTCCAACTCAAGCAACTAAGTTTTGAGCGTGTAGACATCTCAACAACAGGACAGTGTGCGTCTGAAGGTTCATTAACAACCTGGAAAGCCATAAAACACAAAGTTATTATGCTAATACGCATAACTGGCTGACATGACACAAGACCACAGAAAAAAAAATTATCACCATCACCATTACTTTTGATAACCAACCCCCCAGCAATCTTGTGAATAGTTGAGGAAAAAAATTTAACAAGCAAGGCATCTAAGAATCAATAGTGCCCCATCAATTTACCTAGGCTATAAAGGTAGTCATGTTATGATGGAAACAAATTTTAAAAACAATAAGCAAAAAATTTCAGGCAGATGGCTCAAAGAGCCAAATAACTCATCCAGTTTTCTACCTCTTAAATTTATTTGCCATATGTAGTAACATGATAGTGTGCGATCAGTGGTTAGACCTAACTAAAGCTTCACTAAAGGTTACATGTCTATCTGAATACCATAAGGTAAAAAATAACAACTTAAAAGTATTGCCATCTTACAGTAGAGAAGTCAAAAACTTTTATGCGCCGGGAAACTCCAGCCGTAGCAAACAACTCATCATCACGGTCAAACTCAATGCTGTAATAAACATGCAGATTCAATAAGAATGGTACTCAACTTTTTATTACCTTTTCCTGAACTCAATTATAAATGTGAAACAACCATTTCATTGCATTCTTTTAAATGAAGCCATCTTAATTTTCACATTAGGATATTAAGGGGAGCAGGGAGGGTACACTAGCAACAAAAGAACAATGTATGGACTAGTCACAATAACTAATATTCTTATTTCCACATAATCATCACACTGACTTCTGCAGTGTTTGTGTGACAATAATACAATCCACAATGGTATCTTATATAATTCATGTTCATGTGTGTGTGTGTGTGTTTGGGTGTGTGTGTGTGTGTATGCATTACAAGAAGGCTGTGGCACACACAGAACTTAAGTAGGTTCTCCCCCATTTCTAAAATCACAGTGATGGATGGACAGTGCAGCAGATATATACAGCAAACACACAAGCAGCTCACCTTGACACTATGTTTGCTGAATGAAATAGATCCCCATGCCTGACTTCAGCAATGACCCTCAGTCGACTATATCAAATGAGAAAGAGAACTTAGCAATGTTTCTTTTGTTAATGCTTAGGAACACAGAAATGTGATCATTTAATCAATGACTACATAAAAAAGCATGGACAAACCAGAATACCTGTATTGTGTGAAAGTTGTCAAGACTGATTGAAACTCTGAAAGACCAGGAGCATATCCCTCTCGGTTTATGACACTTTTATCTTTTTCTTGTTGGCTATGGGGCTTCTCTGCCGCATGACGTCGTTTTTGTAGGTAACATTCTTGAAGATCATTGAACTACAGTCCAATAAGTATAAAAAACTTATTCTGCTGCCAAAAACCATAAGGTCTACATATTCCAAATTGGTAAAAGAGAAAAATTATATAACAATATTTCTTTCTTGAGCCACTAGGTATAAGATTAAAAGCAAAGGCACACAATATACATATACATATACATGTGTGCGTGTTTGTGTGTGTAAGCACAAATTCTGATGCATGTCTTGCCGTAACTCTTCTATGAATATAAATTGTGTCTGCTAAGCATATCTTAATTGTTGAACCAGACTCCATATTTTAAGACTCTCATGATACTTAGATAATCCAGTAAGCTTCTAAAGCTGATAATGTAAGGCCTGGTTACTATCAAACGCCATTTAGGTGTGTTTGGTTTGAGGGGATGGTAGGGGAGAGGATGTGAGTATTTTTGGAACATCAAAATATATAAGAGGATCAAATAATTTTGGAGGGAATGAATTCAAAATTTTGATGGGAAGAGGAGGGAAAATTTAGAGGGCCCCACCTCCCCTTTCCAAAAATATGACGTTATCACAAACCAATATATAGATTATCCAACAATATCAAGATCTTCCTAATAAGTTTTTTTTTCCAGCATTAAGTATGAAAACAACAGTTCACAAGAGAGGAAACAACTAGTAGTGAGAACAGAAAATTATGAAACCTAAACCAAAATTTATGTGCAGAGATTAAAGAAAACAAAATCTCTCTTACCTGTGCATGCACCCGCTTTTTTTTAATTAGAGCAAGACTGGATTGATTCAAATATTGGGAATCTGATCCACTGATAGCTTCTTTTCTCTGGATTCCATGAGAGCTTACTTGGCCCTTCGCATCAAGTTTCTTTGGAAGGCTCCCAGAAGACAATGCCCCCCTCACATTTAGAGGGCTGGACATATGGCCACTGCTGGCCTTATCCATTGATGAATACCATGACTTTCTGGATCCAGACTCATCAAGCATCCTCAATTTCACAGAGTACCTGTCTCTTGCACGATACAGCTCCATTCTATGTTTATCCACAGCACTTATGTCCTCTTTAATGAACTGGAGATCAGTTTGCACCTAAAATCAAACACAAGTTTCTTACAACAATTAGCTCCAAATAAAATCAATTTTGTATACATTGGAATGACAGACTCAGCGATGCACTCTCAAGAAGATAAAAGTTGCTGGGAACACACCTCCTTCAGTTCTTCAACTTTTTGCTTCCTTAAGCAATGCAAGAAGTCTAGCAATATCTGCATATTTCTCTCGGCCTCTTCTTGTTCCATTTTCCTTTTCTTCTCAGAAAGGAGGAACAAAAGGGAGTCGACCTCCTTAATTGACACATCACAGCCCTGTTCCAGGATTCAGATGTAAATAAATTGTCCAAAACAGAAAGTCTAATAGACTGAAACAAAATAAATTGTATGGCATTCTACATCTTAGTACTCTGCCCATTCTAGGTCTTACTGAACAGCAGAAGTGAAGTAGAACAACAACAACAACAGCCAACCTTTTGCAATGATAACCGAAAATGCTCCACAGGTGAGGCAGTTCTTGAAACTTGACAGGCGGAGGTCTTCTTCAGTAGCTACAAATGTGGTACAGAAACCGTAGAACAGTAAGCTGCATTTCGAAGTAGACTATTTCAAGACACTAACTATGTTAAAATCAGACATTCTCAAACTTCCACAGTTCTAATCCCAAATAAAATGGTATTGATTGAGGAACATTACAAATAGTGAATTAGAATGAGAGGAAAACTCCAAAGACTGCTAATATCACTACTCCATTTGGCATAAGATATATTCACCTAATTTGAGTAGATTTAGTATGTTCATTAGTTTGCTTCAAATCACATGATATTACCAATACAACCTGACTCTTTATCCCCAGACTCCCTCTCTTACTTGTTTATTACTATTGAAGAATATTCATAAGGATAATTTAGGAAAAAATGACAAGAATTAGAAATAGGTGCTATATTTAGGACTTAACTCACCTCCCTATAAGACATGAAGTAGTATTACTCCCTCCGCTCCGTTCCTACTTTGACTTTTCAAGGAGAACTTAAGGAATCAAAATTAATCATTTTAAATTGTGTCTTGTTATCTTTTTCACCCGAAACTAATTTATTCAACTAATAAACTAACCTATAATCTAATTACATGTAGCATATGGTATAATTTAAAGGTCTAATTTATTCAACTAATAAACTAACCTATAATCTAATTACATGTGGCATAAGGTAGTATATTTTAAACGTCTAATTTGCTTCCTTAAGTTTAATTAATAATTATACCTGCGCCAATAAGAATGAATTATGAATACCACACCAGAAAAGAAATCTCATATTTCTAGATAACTTCATATTGTATGTCATGTAAAAGCTAGCACACTCCAAAGTGAACAGAATTAGAAAATCAGAGACAGGTTCTACAGTAAATATTGCATGCAGTGACAGTTATATACTCGCTCCGTTCCTAAATATAAGACCTAGATAACTTTTTTCTTAAAGATTAAAGTTGTGAAATAGGTTATTAAATCATGATATATTTGATATCTTTTTAGATTATCCATTAGCTTATAGGTAAAATAAACTAGTTTAAGAGAAAAAATTAGGTAAATCAATTTATAATTAACTTATTTTTTGCTTTTTTTTAGTATTTTTTAAATAGTAAAGAATATTAAGGAATTAGGAAGTGGAAGTGCAAAAGAGAAGAGAGAGAGAGAGACCTTATCGAGGAGGAAGTTAGGGAACAAGTGATTGGAGGTGAGGAAGTGAGCGCAGCAAGGGCAATCGCTCTTGTTACGGAGGTGAGTGATGATGCACATGTAGCAGAAGCTGTGGCCGCACGACGTAAGGAAGGCGTCCTTGATAATCTGCATGCAAATCGGGCACAGGAAGTCCTTGTCGGGCTCCGCCGCCGAGAGGCTGTCGGCGCCGGAGGGAGACGGATCGGAGGCGCCGGAGGACGCCGGAGGCCGAGGCTGCTCCGACTTCACGGCGGGGACCAGAGGCCCCGCGGAGAGCTGGTCCATCGGAAAAACGAGTGGTGGTGATGAACTTTGGAAGAAGAAGAAGACGACGAAGACTCAGTGAGAGAGAGAGAGAGAGAGATTACAGTACAGAGAGAAGGAGAGATCGGAGAGAGACAGAGAGAGAGATTTGAGGGAGAGACGTGGGCCCAGAGATGGCGGGATCGTTATTGTGAGGGCGAGAGTGTTCCACGTGATAGCTTCTGTTACACCTTCATAACTCATGCCACGTCATACTCTTACACCTTTATTTTTTTAAAATTTTTTATTGTTTATTGTTTACTGGTGGTATCTGGTGTTATTATTGGTTTGCTGATCATGTTCATGATAATATTGGTGCTTAAAAAAATCTTTAGCTTTTAATAATATTCAGGTTGTATGCTCTTCAGTTAAAAAAAAGGTTGTATGCTTCAAACTCAAGGATCAAAATATAAGTAGTCATTGGTAGTTAATTTAAGCTATTAAATCATGAGAATATAAGCTCACAATAGAAAAATGAGGTAACCGACACGCGGGTGGGGATACCCTGGGAAACCAAAAAAAAAAGGTAACCCTAATAATTATCATGATTTTATAGATTGAAATAGTGGTTAAATTAGAACAAATTATTGCCCGTTGATCCAAGTGACAATGACTTATTCTTTTATATTTTCCTCCTTGACTAATGAAAGGATAAACCATTTTCTAGTTACAAGGAGGGAATATGTTAGACAGTTTTAGCTTTATGCAAAGAGATTGATTCAAACTTACTGCTTCAAACCTCAAGATAGGTAAGTCTACTGTTAAGTTAAGTCAGTCCTTCCAACAAATATGCACAGAAATTATCATTATTGTTTTTAATGAAATAAAATCATCATTATGTTTTGGTGTTGTTTGATGATGATAATTTTTATCCATATGGGTAAAGAATATCCTAACTGAATGGCCTTATCTGTAATGCGCCTTCACACTATAATTTCAACCTTGCGTATAAGATAGGACTTAATAATAAAACATGATTACTATATATGGGTTATTCCGGCCTACACACTGCTTTTCTATATCTTCCAGTGCTCTTTTTGCTATGATCCTCCCATGCATATTAATAGAGATGCATGAGACTTGTATTCATCATGATCTCATGAATCAAACGATATTATCACCACATGAAGATTTTCTTGGCCAATAAAATGAGTACTTTTATAGGTTCGTTTATGCCATGGTTAAATGTGTTGGGCCCTTAGAAATATGGCAGGATCAAGTTGGCATTTTGTCAACCTGACAAGATGGCAACCCGCAAGTTGTGGGCCTATTAGCCCACTTTACCGACTGGATCTTGTCTTAAGCACGATGTAGTCTTAATTTGGTATAAAAACATGTTGATGAAGAGTAATGACATGAAATAAACTAACTTGACTCTGTGCAATGTTAAGTGAATTGGCATCAGATGAATGTAGAAAACTGATATCCAACTGAGTATGTGGCTCTGTGCAAAGTCAAGTTGAGAGTTATGCACCAAAGCTTCCGTTAATCAAAAGTATATACAAGTGAGCCCTGAATATGTACATGAAAAGGCATGAACCACACAATTAAAGATGGGTCACACAGAAGGTCTGGATCTGAGAACCTTCTCCAGCTGTTCTGCTTTAGTGTAATCCTTCTCAGTGAGAGTTCCTGAAGGGAAAGGAGTGATTTCCACAATCAAGTGTGGTGTTGGAAGCTCATCAAAAAGAGCTCTCACATTGTTGCAACACACACTCTCTCCATGAGCACTTTCCCTCCTAATCTGACAACCCTGCATTGCCCTCACATAATATTATGTTGAACAAACGTTTAAGTTCAACTAAAAATAAGTAAAATAGGAGGGGAAATAGAATACCTTGTGTGAGGTGGCATCAGTGAAGTGATCATCTTCAGACAATAGAGATGCAACAGCTTGAAGAAGACGCCGTCCCTCAGACTTGGAAGGGACTCTATAGTTTCTTCGAAGTGTGCCCTTCGTTGTAGCATGCCATTTGCTTACAAGCTTCCTTCCAGTAACTTCCAGCTTTGCTGATCAAAGACAAAAGAGATATATAACACACATTGCAAAAGACAAAAAATTTAACACAGAAAAGTGCAAACTTGAACAAATCCTGCACGATCAGTTTTAAATAAAAAAGACTTGACCATGAAAAGAAATTCGGTATCCATGTACCACACAGTAGTTACCCAGATAGAGCCACATGTATAGTATGTGTATTATAAAAGGGAAGCCAATCAAAGTATCTATGCATGACAAGCATAAGTTATCCACTTAATTTTTTTCCACATATATTCATTGTGAAGTAAGTTATTTAAAAATACAAGGATTATTCAAAGGTGATTTTTCAGTATTTTAC
Source organism: Mimosa pudica (assembly GCA_029929735.1). Lineage (NCBI taxonomy): Eukaryota > Viridiplantae > Streptophyta > Magnoliopsida > Fabales > Fabaceae > Mimosa > Mimosa pudica. The sequence continues at coordinate 906,844 of JAKELP010000040.1, read as the reverse complement.
ACTATATTCTAGTTATATGCAATACACAAAATGAGGCTGCCCAAGAGACCTTGTACAAATGGTGATAAATTGTTAACTCAGGCCTTCCAGAACTCAGGAATCACCCACGGATGTTCTATCAATTTCTAGAATCATTACATCAGAGAATTCACTCAACTACCATCCTCACAAGGTGAGACATTCACCCTAAACATCTTTTCAGAAGAATGTAAACCATAAGGAACATAAATTCCAATGTCAATGGCGAATTGCATTCATCACAATGTAACAATCAACATGCTAGTAAGCTTATCCATTACCCATCGCCATCTCATGTTACACCACAGCTATACCTTACTAAGATGACAAACAACTACATAAGAAAATTTCCACTTTATGCAGGTTAAGAACAAGACATCAGACGATAGATTACTGTAGTCAGAGAAATAAAGTTGTCAAAAGTACAAGTGGAGAACAGTACAAGACTCGTAAAAGATCACCACGATTTTGTGCCTATCGTACAACATTATTAACATCATCATCCTAAATACAGAAAATATTTGCCAGAAAAGTGAACCATCCACCAGGACTTGAACATCGTCTCACTCTCACACACTTTGCCACTGACCTGCTACCGGCCAGGAGGTCATGTACTAGGTAAAATGTCTAGCATTCCAGGAAGCTATACTGTCAAGTATAAAGCATAGACATGGCTGCTGGACAGAGCACAATTTATTGGCATAAATTATACTGAGGCACTTTTTTATCCTAAATAACCATCAAGTTTCCGAATCAAAATATGCAGTGACACCATGAAATGGAAACTTAAAAACTCAAGCTACCAAACAAGAAATCCATTATTCACATATCAGTAAGTGCAATCTTACTTGCCTTACTTATAGTACTCCTCCGGTTCTAAATATAAGACCTTAGTTGGCGTTTTTGGAAAATCGTAAAAAAGTAAAACAAGTCAATTATAAATTGATTCACCTAATTTCCCCCCCCCCTTTAAACTAGTATATTTTAACCTATAAACTAATGATTAATATAAAAATATATCAAATATGTCATAATTTAATAACATATTTTGTAACATTAACATCTCCAAAAAAAAGTCAACTAGGTCTTATATTTAGGATTGGAGCAAGTACTATTTATAGGGATCAGTAGGTAGTAACAATCAGTTATATCCAAATACACTAACTTCCTTCAGCAACCAATATTGACAATTAACAGTTAACTGATAACTAAAAAATCCTAAGTAGGAAATGCAAACATTGTATTTATAGTTTAAAAGTACATGACTAAAAGGTTGTAAAGGTACATTTAGCACACCTGGTTTACCCAATATAGACTGAGTCCATTTAGAGAAGCCCAAGTCACCAGATTCATCACTGCTATCAATCTCCAAATCTGCAAACAAATGCACACAATCAAAACTTGAAAAACAAAATCAGTAACACAAAAAAAAAGTTTTTTTTTTTTTTTAAAAAAAAAGAACCTGAGACAAGTGGGTTTTCTCTGGATCCAGCCAATCCAGCCTTGAGGAGGGCATAAAAGATACAAATCCTACCTGCCCACAAAACTGGAGTCTCAAGCAGAGAAGCATGAAAAGTTCCATTCTTTAGTGTTTTTTCATGAAGGGTTGCTTTAGAGGAAAAGATCCATGGATTGAAGGACTTTGATTTCAGATGAAAAGTGGGTAATAAGGATTTGGGTAAGATAGAATTTGGATTGAGACGATTGTGGGTGGAATGTAGAGGAGAAGTTGATGTTATTTGCAAGAGTGTGAGAGGCATTTCTCAATCCTTAGCTTGCTGATGAAACAAACTAGTTGTGTTGTGTTGTGTTGTGTACTTGTGTTTATCTCTGCCAGTGCCAAATGCTGCAAGTGATGATGACGATATTTTACACTTCCATCATGTTCTTCTGTATGAAGCGACAGCGTATTGGTGCATTGTTTGTTGTGGATTAGGATCAATGGTTTGGTTGGGACACATGCACACAGGATTGCATTTCAGTTTGTCTTGTAGTGAGTTTTGTTTTTTGATGAAATGTGATGAGATTTGAAAGAAGACATTTTAATGCTATCGCCTCCGTCAAAATCTCAAAATTACTTAGAGATATAAGGAGTCTGTTAGTAATATAATATGATTGCTAATAAGCTAATTACATTAGTTGTTAATATATATTGTATGGCTGTTCATATAGGTTAACTAAGTTGTCAACAATAAGTCTCTTAAACATATGTTGATATTCCTTGTTGATAAAGTCGATGAAAACATTTTGACTTGTAAATCAAGTCAATTGATCTACTTGTCACTATGTTGTTTCCTATCTGTGAAGGTAAGAAGATTTCTTCACAATTGTATAATACTACCTCCGGTCCTAAATATAGGCCCTAATTGATTTTTTTTGGAGAGATTAAGGTTGCGAAATAGGTTATTAAATGATGATATTTTTTATATATTTTTAGATTATACATTAGTTTAAAGGTAAAATAAACTAAATTAACAGAAAAAATTAGGTAAATCAATTTATAATTAACTTATTTTGCTTTTTTAAGGATTTTCTAGAAAAAGTCAATTAAGTCTTATATTTAGGACCGGAGGGAGTGTATCGCTTATCTTCCTTAGGATTTGCTAGTAATTTTGAGTTTCTGAAGTACATTTTTTTATTAATTTGCCTTTGTGCAATTTTCATTCTTTTTTTCTTTATTTCACACGACAATTCAGAGCTTTCTTTCCCTCATTTCATGGATAAGATAGAAATCTAATGCACAATCTTGCATATTTTTGGAAAGATACCTTGAATCTTCTAACGACAGAGTTGTCATAAAAGTCTAAACATTTTCTCTTTTAGAAAGATTCAATTCGGGCTCTAAGGGAATTTCTGTTCTTGGATTAGAGGACATCTAGTAGAATGCTCTACTAGTAGCTGACTGTTCTAAATTAGAAAATAAAAGGAAACAAGATATATACATCATACAAATTGATACTCATGCTTCACATCAATGTTTACCAAACGAATTGGTTTTTGAACTTTGCTCATCATTTGCAACCTTCACAACTTCCACTATCGAGAAGGTTGCCACTGTTTGCTTCTATCACTGCATGCTTTTGCATCACAACAAAGACAATAGTGTGGCACGTATATTTGTCGGTGGAGTCCATGTTTTTATTTGGTCTTATTTATAAGGTGTTTCATTATATTTTTCATGTGATCGAATGTACAATTTAATGTTGCCTTTTTACGTGCTGTTTTTGTTCTCACGTGGTATGTATGGAGATAGTGTTGCCAATGATAGCGCTTCTATTGCTTCATGTTTGTTGAGTTGAATCCATGTATCATGACATAGTTTGAGAATGCTACGTAACTTTGAAAGCATAACACTGTACTCGCCATGGCTTGACTGAATTGTGTAGAGTTGTTGAGTGATGCCTTTACTTCAATCTAATGATGCAGCGTGATTCTCTATTTTCACACAAGATAAACATAAGCTCTATTGTTGGACTTGTGTGTGTGTACCCGAGAAAAAACGATTAATACAATTTAATTGTCACCAAAAGTAAGTTACTAAAAACTTAATGTGAGTTCGTTGATGAGCTTGTGTGTAATGTAAACTAAGTTTCCTATTCCTCAGTGAAATGCATGTATAGCTTTTTCTCTCTTCTTGACACAAAAGGGCAGCTAGAGATGACAAAATGTTTGTCTGCTAAGCACATGATTTTGGCTTATAATGGGGACCACATCTGCTTGTTCTATTATTCTGCCGTGATTTACCATTCACGAACTTATAAATTATAATCAAATTTAATATATGAAAAACAAGGTAGACCCCACAGAGGGGCTTGTTCTAAACCACTAGAGAATCTGTTGAAAAAGAGGGTGGCTTTTAAAAGACATGTGAATACTCATTTCTGTCGTTATCTGGTTTTCTGTTCAGCCGTGTATAAATAATGTCATACTGAGAATGAAGGAAGGAGATGAACTAGAAACCAAAGCATGGCCAAGACTTCACTCTCAATGATCATTATCATCATTCTCTTTTCTGGCTATTCTGTTGGTGCTGCAAGAAGAACTGAGTTCAGATCAGCAATCACTTCTAGATTGGAAATAGCCCCCAGTGGTGATTATGGTATTTGCTCATCTATGGTGAAGAATCAAGGCTATGCTTGTGAAGAACACTTGGTAATTCATATTCCTCCCTGCTTCTGTTTCTATCACAGTAAAATTAGTAAGATTTAAGAGCATATATTGATGGTTTCTTGTGTGATTGATGCATTTCAGGTGACAACACAAGATGGTTATATTCTCAACATGCAGAGAATTCCAGTGGGACAATCAGGAGGGTCAATGAGAAATAGGCCACCAGTTCTGCTACAACATGGCCTTTTCATGGTTATTATCAGTTATCCTTTTGTTTATTTTTTATTAATAAGGTGGACACTAACGGTACGAGATTATAAGTAGGATCGAACCTTGAATATCGCACTTACTATATGACTTCAGTGCACTAAGCTATAAGGCCTTTGATTCATTATCATTATTCAAAAGCAAGTATATGCCATTGTTTTGGTTATTGATTATGGAGTTTGATGCAAAGGTTTGTGGTTGCAGGATGGTATAACATGGCTCTTGCTACCTCCAAGTCGTTCTCTGGCTTTTCTCTTAGCTGACAATGGGTTTGATGTATGGATTTCTAACACTCGTGGAACTAAGTATAGCCGTCAACACACATCATTAGGCACAAATAGCTCGGTTAGTTTTGCCTTCTGACTGCTTATTTGGCCTTGTTTTCAAATTTTGATTTTGTTTGGATTAACATTTGCAAATGTGACTTGTATCCTAATTGACTTATACAAAGTGAAGTTGGGGCAGAGGTGCATTAATGTTATGTGATTTATGTTTGGATAAGCTTTTATAGTGAAATCAATTTCACATAAACTTGTATGAATAATATATTGAATAGTCAATTTCATGAAGTTCAATTATGAATCAAAGTCAAGAGCCATAAACTAGACGAAAAAATGTTTAAACTTTAACGTGCCACAAAACCATGCAAAACATGCTCTTTTTTTTTCTTTCAACTGAAATTTAAGAATCCAAAAATCAGTTTGGGGGTTGCAAATGGAATCCCAAACAAGCAGTTTTAATGGAAAAAGAGTGTTTGACCAAAATATCTGAAAAATCCTTCAATCAATGTTTCTCTTTATCTCTTTCCACCTATGTGAATGTGATGCTTATTATGTTGGCTCAACTATTCAGGCTTATTGGGATTGGTCATGGGATGAGTTAGTTGCTTATGATTTTCCAGCAACAATAGAGTATGTTCATCATTTAACAGGGCAAAAAATGCACTATATTGGACACTCGCAGGTAAATTTAGCACACTGCTTTCTTTCATTGACCTGTGTATTTCAATCAAGAAGCAAAGTAACAAATTGCCCTGCAGGGGACTTTGATTGCGTTGGCTGCTTTCTCTGAGTTTAAGGTGTCAAACATGTTGAGATCAGCTTCCTTGCTTAGTCCAATTGCCTATGTCAATCAAATGACATCGCCACTCGCTAGAAACGCGGCTGAAAACTTTATTGCAGAGGTATTTGTTAACAATTATAATTACTATGTTCATTAAAATTGAAAAGAGACTAACTTGCAGAATGGTTTTCTCATAGCAGTCTTTGTACAAATTGGGAGTGTTTGAATTTAATCTGAGAGGGTAAGCAACTCTAGTTTCTTTTTTAAGCAAGCCTTTATCTTGCTTCTATTATTCTGTACTATAGTTTTTTGTCGGAAGCTATCATATTGCTAGCATAGAACGAGAACAATTTATACTTTTGGATGGAATAAGATTCACATCTAACCTGATATCACACATTCACTGGAAAAACACATATTTCTTTTTGCTCCCTATATTTTTACAGGGATGCTGTTATTAAGTTTCTTGAGGACCTGTGCAAGAAACCACCCATTGACTGCACCAACTTGTTGACATCTTTCACAGGTACTATACATATTTGATATTCCTATTTAACCAGCCATACTGATCTATATTGACCACAGAATGTGTTGATTTCAGGACCCAACTGTTGTGTAAACCCTTCAATTGTGAATATTTTCTTGGAACATGAACCTCAGTCAACAGCAACCAAGAATACGATCCATCTATCTCAGAGTAAGTGGTCATCCACAAATTTCCAAGCTTTAATTCCTTAAATTAAAGAATGCACAGATTGGTCACTTTTTGCATTCTTGATTCACTTGACTAAAACACAAGTAATTTCTTCTTTTCAAGAATAACTTGTGCATTATGCATTTTGTACATTTTTGGTGACTTAAGTTAAATTAAGGGATCAAATTGTAAGAATACTAGATATTTTATTCTAATACTTCAAACATAAGGGTGGTACATATTTTGAATTTGTGAACTCTGATGAAACAAATGGTAACAACACAAGAACATGTTGGTCTAATTAGAGGAGAAATTAAGTTTTAATCCTATGGCTAATGCAGTGATCAGACAAGGAACCATAGCAATGTATGATTATGGGAATCAAGTTGAGAATGTTAAACACTATGGACAGCCTTTGCCTCCAGTGTATGACATATCAAGAATTCCAAATGACCTTCCACTCTTCATCAGTTATGGCGGGGCTGATGCTCTTTCTGACGTGAAGGATGTGCGGCGCCTTCTGGAAATCCTCGATGGTCATTGTGAAGATAAGCTTGTAGTGCAGTACAGAGATGATTATGCTCATGCAGATTATGTTATGGGTCAAAATGCTAAGCAAGATATATATGATCCTCTTATGTCTTTCTTTAAAATGAACTCCTGAACAGGATGCTCTATTGTACAAATACACAAAACTCTGAAGTATGATTACACACAAGATATTAAGATTATTGATACTCTAAAATCTAGTGGAAGTTCAAAAAACAAAAGTGGTATTAATTTTTTACTTCTGTACAGACTGCATATCTCATGAAACTATGCTTATATCACTTGAAATGCAATTTTTTATGGTAGAAATTGGTGAAAGGTGGTCTAATTTGGAATTCTTATTGGCTAATATAACTGTATGTGTTTTTATACATTAAAATTTGTTCAGAGGCATATAGGTTGATGCAGATTAGGAAAAATGAGGAGGAAGTTCAACAAAACCATATCTAGTTTCCATTAGGTGGCTAGCTAGTTCTGCATTAATGTCCGTCCTGAGAGACTAAAATTCAAATGTTTAGTCTTATGTGATTTTCTGTTGTTATACACTAGGAAAAGCACAAGTCTGCCATAATTTGCGATAGTTATTAGCGGTGACTTGTATATATGTGGTGAAAAAACAAGATGTCTTTGGCTCCTATTAAAATCTTGTGCCGCTGATAATAACAAAGGTGGGACCACATAATAAAGGGGTTGGTTATTTTTTAATAAAATGAAATAAGAATGGCGAATTTTGATAAAAAAAATAAGAAGCGAACTTCTACATCATGTTACTTTTTTCGTTTAATGCTCCTTAATTTAGATTAGTTAGCTTTTTATCTTTTTAAATATTGTAATTAATATGACACACTTATGTTGACTGTTTTAATGCAACTTGACTTTGCCTAAAAAAAAAATATTAAATTGTGGGTTCAAATTCCACCAAGGAATAGAGTAATTAAAGATATGTCTTAATTCTCAAGAGTCTCCATAATCAAACTCATAAACTTTTTCATATTTAAATAAAAATTAAAGTCTTGGGTATTTGGCCATGAAAATAATCAGCATAGGAAACCTCATAATGTATGTTTTATGTACAACGTAAAATTGAAAGTTTATCTAACTTCATTGCTTCTCACATAACGTGACTTTAGAATCCATGTATCAAACATATATTCGAAAACATACACATGATTTCATCCAAAAAAAAAAAAAGACATACTCATGACGACTCACATCAAGTTGTCCAGAAGCTCATTTGGACTCCAATAGTAATTGTGGCAAATAAGTTTTTGCAATAACACCAAGTTGTCCTAGGCATAAATGAGAGGGAAGAAAACGATCCAACAATAAAAAAAAATAATGAACTGTTCAAGATATATATCAAAATGCGTTATTCAAATTAACTAATGTTCCCTAATATACATTATTATTGTACAGTATTTGAAAGTTAAGTGAAATAATTCATCTGGCCAACATAAGAAGAATCTGAAAATTATTCTTGATTGAAAATGAATTAATGTCCCAAAACTTCGACATTGTTATGACCAATATGATGATAATCTCCATTACTTCTAAAGTCATTATCATAGCTGCTTTGATCTTCTTCTAGGGGGTCATCAAACTCATCATCCTTCTTCACTACGTGTAGATGAAGCGAATCCCCGGAGTCGGTTGCCTCGGTGGCTTTGACCAAGCACATGCATACCACAAGTGCCACAAAGCCAAATACAATCACCCTTTTTGATGATGCCATTAATTTTCTTAGCTCACAAATCAACATTATTATTGTTGCAACTTGTAGAAGAAGCAGATTATGATGATGAATTATATGGATGAGGGAGGATAGGAGAAGAGTATATATATTTAGCATATAGAAAGCAAGTGAGTTTCATTACTATTTTTATCTGTGATTGTAATTAATTTGTGTTTAATGAGGCTGCTTCTTTTCACAAGGACCAGGTCTTTAGGCAAAGGAATATCTTTTTCAATAAATACTGAAACTCATGATTCATGAATATCAAGAGTTACGTCAAAATAAGGTAAAAACTGACTTCCCTCATTATCCCATATAAGAAATACTCTTGGTTTGGTGTAAAACAAAAAAATTTATTTTCAAAAAAAGTGGTGGAAAATAGCTCAAAATTTCCATACCGCAAAATTGAGTTGAGATCTCAATGGAAAAATTGTGATCACAAAAAATTTCTAATGTAGGAAATCAAATCACAGTAAATTCATATTGTTCACTTATTATTGGGATTTCTTTTTGTGATTACATTAGTTTCTTGGAATTCAATGTAATTCTCTTCAAAATTTTATTTCCAAATGGTGTTTAAAGTTTGTTTAAGAATTTATAGGAAATCATTCTTTCACTATGTATATAACACATTTTCAACTACGCGTAAACTATAATAAAATTAAAAGAATTTTCACATAATTAAATATATGTTACATACATCTAAAATAAAAAGTTACACTCACTGAAAGTAAGTTACACTTGGTCAAAATCGAGTTCTAAGATACATTTGGGTTATAAATTTTATAATTGATTTTTCAGCAATTTTTTCAATTCTTTAAAAATTCAAAGACAAACTTATAGCAGAAATATAGTGAAGTGTTATTGTTATCATAGGTTTTTTGGACTTAATGTATGATCATGAGACCTAAATCTCTTTTAGAAATAAACACTATTATGAGTTTATGACTAAATAAATTAGAGTGTATTCCTACTTTTCTCATCCACCTCCAAGGCTCCAACAACCAAGAAAACAGATTTAATTTGTTGTCCATTGTCATGCGCAATGTCATGCTCTTTATATGCGTTACGCTTTATGGTCTTACAATTAAAATTGACACACGGATTTTTTAAACACATCATCTCCCAATCATTAACCTTTTGTTAATGGTCTAATTAAGGTTACTAATAAACAATAATCTTTAAAAAAACTTCTACTAATATAATTTTTTTCTACACTACGCTCATATAAGACTCACTACTTAGTATTGAAAACAATTAATAATGGGCTACAAAGTCGGTATATTATGTTCAATTACTACCTCCACTTATAAAATAGCATCCATTACCTGATGGGCCGGATTTTGTAGAAGGGGTTAGGGCTTTACAAATGGACAAATAAAAGATTTTTTTTATCAGATAAAAGATTGAATCTAAGTCGTGATTGAATCAAAATTAATATCCAATAATAATACGTAGAATATAAGAGCTGAGCCTCAATAATTCTTATTAAAACTGAATCTAAGTCGTGCTAATAACCCCAATTTAGCAAAATAATATCATACAAATCTTGTGATTTGTCAATACTTTTCTTTTTTCATTATTTTTGAATGTATTAATAGAGATAACATATTATAGAGAAAAAAAAAATTAGAGATGTAGTAACATTTCAAACCAAAATGAAATTTTGGATGGATAATTAAAGACTAGATGAGTATTATAATACTTATTCAAAGTTTTTTATTAAGACCTAATTTTTTTTAACCTGCATCCTACTGAAAATTACGTTGAGTCATTTCTGCAATAATGTTTATAAAAATATAACAATTTATAAAATATGCACACGTTTTTTCTCAAGTTTTATGTTGTAGTCTCGTCATTATTAATAATATTTAGTCTCAAATTTGCAGGGATTAATAACTTAGTCTATCCTGAACATATTTATATTATATTATATATTGGCGAGAAAATGATAGTTGTGGACCTCCTCCATATTAATTTTGAATAGATCATTGATCTTAAGACAGCGAACACTATTATTAATGCCAGTTATAATAGTACTGTTTCTAGATGGAGGTCCATTTATTGTTAGAATTATGCTTGATTTGTTAGTTAGTAGGTGATGATACATGTGATGATCGAGCACTATTATTAATTTACATTCATGTATATATGGTGCACATTGTTTAGATACATACGCACTAGTCACTACTATATACACTGAAGGCAGTTAACGGCCCAAAGAAACGTCTGGTAAAATGAAATACGACATTGAAAAATAAGACTGGCATTTTCGTTAGCTACCAAAAATGCCACAGTCTTATAGAGAGACATCCGTTGTTACTTGGTGCTTATTTGGGTACTCTATAAAATTAGGACAGACAAACACCCATAGCATAATTAACAACTATGGGGACTATGGGGGAGTAAGATGGCTTTCTTTTCTTTTACCAAGGGAGTAAGATGGCTTCAAACTTTGGATTTTTTTTCCTTTATCTACTGCAAACATATAACTTCAAATTATTCATATATATGTTGGAATTAATAAGTCACAACTCGCGACACGTGTGTTTCAACCGACTAAAGTAATGAATGGTGATGATCTGTAATTATTTATTATAACGAAGAATATTAATCTTCATATGACTTTGGATCTAATTAATATTAATGGGGATTCAAATTGTTAGAAAATAATCAAGGAAATCAATCTGTCTCATTCAATTTACTTACCATCGATCGTGGCACACATTTGGTCAACAGCCATTCACACCCATATCGTAAATGTGAGACAGGAGCATATGTTAATTTTTATTTTCAGATTTAAGCAACGTATTTTCAAAATTCGTACAAAACCAATAAATTGTTGGGGAGAAACAGATAACCAAGGAATTCAAAAGGTAAGAAATGAACATTAGAAAAATCTAAGACGATTTGTTCCATATTTTTTGAAGTTAAATAATTCAATTTTAAAATCCCAAATATAAGAGATACTTTAATAGTAATTCCTAAATATAATTAATCTTTTATAAATATTGAAAATAATTCATGACTTATGAAATAATATAACATGTAAAATTAAATAATTTAGGTAATTCCTCAAATTAATCAAATGAATGTTATATACTCCCTCTATTCCTAAATATAAGATCACTTTTGAAATTCATTTTTTCCTAATTATAATATCACTTTCTAACTTTTCTCAATTTATTTCCCAAATTAACCCTAATTAATGTTTATATTTATAATAACAAGCAAGAGAGGGAGAGTGAGAATAAAAGTTTATAGTTGAGATGAATTGGTAATATCATATGTAAATAACTAATTTAACTAACCGCCTTAATCTACTCAAATTAAAGAAAATGATTTTATATTTAGAAGTTGAGGGTATAAAATTGGTATGGGACAAGAATGAAAGAATTGAGGAAATGCGGCCTCCATCGATGTTTTCAATGATGACGAGAGTGACATATATGGACATAATGGCCATGTCCATATATTTATAATCACGTGGTTGTTTGCAGATAATTAATGTTGAAATATTTATAATCAATGGATCAAATATAAATATAATTAACATGTTTCCAACAATATATTGTCCTCATCTGATAAAAAACAATATATTGTCCTCTAACATTGATCTTAAATGTTAAAACGGATATATCAGTGAGTTAGATATACAATTATACAAAGGCATATAAGATAAATCTCATGATTTTTTTTATTAGCCAAAAAAAAGCCTCATGATTTTTTTAACTCGTTACGTATCAACCAATTTATAATAGCTATTTTAATATATTCAGTGTACAATACTGACTTTGTACGAAAGTTTTACTCTCAAGCCTCTGTGACCAGATTCACTCTTTGATGTCGGACCTGTCAATCGATCGGATATTACATGTTTAAATGTGTAAAGGCTAGTTTAAAAGCTTTTGCTTTATCATAAATAGTATAATAATTAACTACACATATTTTTACTGTTCAAGTTGTATTTTTAAAACTATATTTATTTTACACTTATTAGTTATTATCAAAGGGTTTTTACTGAAAAATAGTTTCAATGTGAATAATTAAAAATATTTTAGTAAAATAAACACACATATTTTTATTAATAAATATTTAACTGATTGTTTATCTCTGAAAACGGATTTATCTAGTTTGTGTGTAATCAATTAATCCCCTGCTAACAAAACAAATAGCATTTTTATTGTTAAAAACAAATAGCGAGCATAGACGTGGTATATTTAACTATATTTATTGTGACCAATCAATTCAAATAAATGTTTGAGAGTGAGGGGCGGGTAGGCTTGCCCATAGATATGAACAAACATAGTGACTTAATTATATCCAATTGATATGGGGCGATTTTTGACTATGCCACCTAACCAAAAACCCTAATATTATTTAGATCATCGATCTAATTTTTTTATTGAAAATTAGTATATCAACAATTCAAATTGGTTGTTATCATATGGAATTGCATTTATACACACATATTCAAGACAAAGTCGTGTCAAGACTGAAGAGTATATAATAGTCACATTAAATGGGATGGCATGCATGATATAATGTGCATTATATAAAGATTAGAAACCAACATATATGTGTATGTGAGTGAGATCGATAAACATGCTTTACTTTATGTGAACAAAATTATACCTAAAGGGGGGGGGGAATGTGCGTACGTTGAAATTATTACTCCCTCCGGTCCCAAATATAGGACCTAGATGATTTTTTTGAAAAATCCTAAAAAAAAGCAAAAATAAGTTAATTATAAACTGATTTACTTAATTTTTTCTCTTAAACTAGTTTATTTTACCTATAAGATAATGAATAATCTAAAAAGATATCAAATATGTCATGATTTAATAACCTATTTCGCAACCTTAATCTTTCCAAAAAAAAAGTTATCTAGGTCTTATATTTAGGACCGGAGGTAGTATTTCAGAAGTTCGATCATGCCATCTCATGATGTCGGCAAAAAATAATGAACATGTAATTGAATTATGTTTTAGTTTGTAATGAACAATTTAATTTCAAACTCTCATATAGGAATATTCACAAAAGATCATTTGTGAATGCTTTCTTTCTTTCTTTTTTCATGTGAAAGTCTTTAAAACAGCTTTTTTATTGTATTAGTTTTTTTTTTGTCAATTTTATGAGCTTTAAAACTTGAAATTATTTAAATCCTTCATCCAGTTTGTAAAACTCATACACTAATCATTCCCAGTTGAAATGCAATATTATACTTCTTTCTGCCCTGATTATGTATCAAGTTAATTTTTTTTTAAGATTAAAGAAGTAAAATATATAGTAATAAATTTTAACCCATGTTGCATGCATGTAATAAAATCCTCTGATAGTTTATAAGTAAAATATATTTTTTTTGAAAGAAAAATAATTATAACTAATTTAAAGTGTCTTATTTAGCATTCTTAATCCATCTCTTAAAAAGCCAACTTTGTCTTATATTAAGGTCAAGGAGTATTTGATTTACTAAATAAAAGTTTTTCATGTTCAAAACGCTATTGGGCACTAAAAATGGGTGCTTGATCTTCTAAGCGAGATTTGCACCTTAATTTACCATGTCGTGATGAGTTAACTCTTTTCACTAGATTATATTCCCCTTATACCTTGAGCTCATCACAACCTTCCTCCTAAACTAATAGTGATAGAGCTGCTTGATGTTTGCTGAATCAAACAACCTTAAAAAATATTTTTTTTCCTGGAAACAACTTATTATCATACCTCTCGCATGAGCTAACAAACTTTTAATAGGAGTAAATATTTAGCTCTTTTTATCGTGATCCTTCATATTATACTTACTCCATTTAAAATAAAGCCAAGAGATTTTTTACTGTTTTTTATAATTGTTTCCATTTTTTCAAAGTGGATTCTTATTACTAGTAAATTACAACATTAAAACCGACTTATTAGGATGAACTACTTGGACAAGTCAGTCGGCGTCACTTTTCAATTGATTATTTGTACAGATAGCCAACTTTTAATTGGCTGTATTTCAGATAGATCACTTTATTTCAGCTCAAAAAAGGTTACAATTTAATCCTTTTTTTGTCAAAAGTCAGATCAATTTATTCCGATTTATATAACCATACACTAGTACTAGCCTCAATCTAAATTCCTGTACTTTCAAAACGGACGGAAGTCAAAGTCGATAAATTGAAGTATTAATTTAAAAATAAAATGAGAATGGTACAACGAGAAAAAAGAGTTTTATATGTAGTATATTTATACTATTCTCATTTCATCTATACCATTTCATGTGTGTTTTTGAGGAGTAGGTCATGGATCTTTTGTTGAATTAAGGAATCTATCGTCAAATTAAATAATAATAACACCAAACTCTAATAAAAATTAAGGAAAATCGAGTTTCAAAATCAAGCATGATTTTTAAAATCCAACATACTCCCTCTGGTCCTAAATATAAGACCTATTCACTTTTTTGAAAAATCCTAAAAAAACAAAATATAAGTCAATTATAAATTGATTTACTTGATTTTCCCCCTTAAACTATTTTATTTAACCTATAAACTAATGACTAATCTAAAAATATATCAAATATGTCATAATTTAGTAACATATTTTGTAACCTTAACATCTCCAAAAAAAAGTCATCTAGGTCTTATATTTAGGACCGGAGGGAGTATCATATAATCCGTAAATATATATTTATACTAAGTAAAATGGAAAAAAATAAGATAAATCTCTTTAAATTATCATAGAAAAATAGCTAAATATATTGTAATAGATCCTATGAGAAAAAGTGAGATATGATGATGTTGCAAACTTTTGACTTATGGATGGGTAAAATATGATCAAATTAAAAATAACTCTTACAAATATGTTTTATGTACTCCCTCCAATCTTAAATATTAATTCATTTTGACTTTTCACAGACATTAAAAATTTAAATAGACCACTTAATTTTATAACTTAATTTACGTATAATTGTATTATACAATAATTTATAAGTAAGTTAAATAAACTATTTTTGAGAAAATAGATAAATGTAAATATTTTAAAATAATTAATTTTATATTATTAATTTCTTCAATAAAGTAAACCTAATTTGATCTTATAATTATGCGGAATTATGGCGGAGGAGAAGTACTACATAATCTCAAATTTAAGAACCCATGGTTAAACTAGTAAAAAACATTTGTATGATAGAATCATCGCCTGTTGTCAGTGTCTTTATTTATTAATGGTTTCTCTGAACCTACACGTACGCAAAATCTCAGGCTTCCTTTTCGTTGCTTCAATCAATTACTTACACATACATTATTCATTGGTCAGAAATTGCCAAAATATTGCATGAAAAGTTTTTATTCACAATATCTTGGCAACTTCAATTCTCATTCACAAACACATACGAAATCTCTAACATTCACAACACACTCAAGAAAAGTCCAATAAATCAAATTAAATTAAAATTCCCACCAAACTTTATCTGCATATTAATTAATTTCCCCTCACTTTATTATCATATCTCTTTCTTCTGATCATCACAGCTATAAATATATATATTTTTATATAAAAGGCATATACATACCCAGCGTGTGTGTCACTGAATATATCCACCAGGCTTTCTTCAAGAAAATGGAAAGCATATACATAATACTATTATCATCTTTCCTTTTAGCAACATCTCATTTTGTCAATGTTGTTGTTTGCAAAAACAACAATAATACTCCTAAGTTCCCTGCAGTGATAGTTTTTGGTGACTCTTCTGTGGATTCTGGGAACAACAACAAGATTGCCACCGTTCTCAAAAGCAACTTCCGCCCATATGGTCGTGATTTCTACGGTGGCCACCCGACTGGTAGGTTTTGCAGCGGTCGTGTTCCGCCGGACTTCATATCGGAGGCGTTAGGGATCAAACCCTACGTGCCTGCCTACTTGGATCCTTCTTACTCCATCAAGGATTTTGCCACTGGGGTTTGCTTTGCTTCTGCAGGAACTGGTTATGATAATGCAACTTCTGATGTCCTCGTAAGTTAACTAATTATCTTTATTCTTCATATTGTGATAGCTAGTATAGTATTATTATATTGCATTTTTGGTGATAACTTTAATTTGGAAAATTTTAGTTCAGATTAATTTTCACGTGCGTAATGTTATATTCTTTGTTTGATCAGTTGAAAGATGTAAATTGATTAGAAAAACTTATTTAACAAACTGCAATGCTCTTCAAATTTTGCCATTTTCTTAAAAGTGGGTAGAGTGTACTTATATTATACTACCTCCGGGCCTAAATATTGGACTTAATTGACTTTTTTTTTAGAGATTAAGGTTGCGAAATAGGTATGAAATGATGACATATTTGATGTATTTTTAGATTATCCATTAGTTTATAGGTAAAATAAACTAGTTTAAGGGAAAAAATTAGATAAATCAATTTATAATTAACTTATTTTGCTTTTTTAAGGATTTTCTAGAAAAAGTCAATTAGATCTTATATTTAGGACCGGAGGGAGTATATCATAAAACTTTTTTGAACAATGCGTGAGATTAATTACTTGTGGCATGATAGTTTCAACTCTACTTGTTCATATTTATTAAGAACTTCCAGTGTTTTCTTCCTTTTTAAGAATTGTAAATGCAATATTTTATTTTTTTAAAACATGTCAAGTTTTTTGTTTAAGTTCGATCGATGAATTAAAAATGTTATAATTCTATGATATTTAAATTGTGTTATTTAAAAAAGAAAAAAAATAATTTAATCAAAATAAATATAGTCATAAAATACCCTTTTACTTCAAAAATTAATAATACATAATCATGTAATAATATTTTCATGAATATATTGGTCATCACCTACCAGCATTATGGTAGTTACACTTACAATATGCCGATATGGAAAAAATATTTTTCTTTCCAACTTCTATATTGTCCTCTCTTTTATTACACTTCTAGTTATGAATACCTGCTATTTTTTCATTTTCTTACCAAATTGAGTTATAAAGACTTAAATGAAGCACAAATAAGAATGTGTGAAATATAATTATATACAGATATCTGATACCACCATGGAAAGAATTGGAGTATGATCAAGACTTTGGAAAAATGTGTGAGCACCTTTAGGGAAAAAACTAAAATATAATAAAATATTCTTTCATGAATGATCGATCACCTACCAATTGGTGGTTACACTTAAAATGTTGATAAGAAAATTATACATCCCACCTGCTGATCATGAATTGTCTTCTCTCATTACACATTTAACCATAAAATAATAATTTATTTATTCCACAATCAGTTACAAATGCTTGAATTAAGACAAAAATGAAAAAAATGTTATTAATATATACCACAGTGTGTGTGTGTGTCACAAAATGTTTTGATCAACGACATGCTCTACCTTAACCAATAATCTCATGTTTGAGTTATAATATAGCATTATTCATGATAATTACTCAAGATTAGTGTAATTCTCTGTTATGAGCTCATATTCACGAGAATTGTAGCTGGTTGTTAGTTAAGATATTGGTACATATAAGGCCAAAAACAATATTATTAATGTGAGCATATATATTATGTTTGTACAGAATGTGATACCATTCTGGAAGGAATTGGAGTACTACAAAGAGTATCAAGCAAAACTGAGAGGTTATCTTGGAGTAGCGAAGGCTAATAAGGTGTTTAGTGAGGCACTTTACTTAATGAGCCTTGGAACAAACGATTTCTTGGAGAATTACTTTGTGTTCCCTACAAGGAGGCTACAATTCAGTGTGTCGCAGTACGAGGACTTTCTGGTGGACATCGCCCACGATTTCATCACAAAGCTTTATCATCTTGGAGCTCGCAAGCTATCTGTGACGGGGCTCGTTCCTATTGGTTGCCTTCCATTGGAGAGAACAGTGAACATCCTGGGCCATCATGATTGTGATGATAAGTACAACGACGTCGCTTTGGAATTTAACCGAAAGCTTGAGGCTATGTTGAATAGGCTTCCACGTGAGCTTCCCTCTATTCAAGTGATCTCTGCCAATGCGTACGACATCGTTTTGGACATCATCTCCAGACCTTCCAAATACGGTAATGTACTACTTAAGCTTCTCGAATCATTATTAATACTATCTCATAAGAGTAGGATCATCAACACTTGTGCACTCCATTCATAGTTACTAAATATAAAAAATATATATAATTTGATCGGTTAAATATGTCAGTTTAATTAGTCAGAATGAAAACATATTACCAAAACACCATACTTATATTTATCTTTAATTTATTTACACATTATATATCTTGTTAATTTATTATTGAGAGAGCATGTAACATTAAAAGTAATTATCTGTGGAAAAGTTATGGAAAATTTAAAAAGATATCCCATAGGGTATTTAGGATTAAGATCAATTCTATAAATGTCTTAACATATTAAGGAAATGCAAGGAAGCTAAGGGATAAAGGGAAAGGGGTCAGTATATATGTCACATCTAAAAGCCTAAATATATATTAGCTTCTAATTAATAATCAATTGCTTTAATTTAGATGTAGCTAGCTTGCTTATTAAGTGACGACCCTACTCTATTACATTTATGGGCTATGATGAGTCAATGTGACGTTGATTGATGATTGTTGCTCATTTATTAGTCCATATCTACTTGATTTCATTGCAATTTATTATAAAATACTCCCTCCGGTCCTAAATATAAAACTTAATTGACTTATTTGAAAAATCCTAAAAAAAGTAAAAATAAGTTAATTATAAATTGATTTACCTAATTTTTTCCCTTAAACTAGTTTATTTTACTTATAAACTAATGGATAATCTAAAAATATATCAAATATGTCATGATTTAATAGACTATTTTGCAACCTTAATCTCTCCAAAAAAAAGTTATCTAGGTCCTATATTTAGGACCGGAGGTAGTATAACTTTTGATGAAGACATATTCCAAAATGTATTGAATTATTGGTTACTATACCCATAATATATAGCGGATGTATTACTTAATTGATTTCGATCTGTGAAAAGATGAGAATAAATAAACAATATTTGAAAGGATATATGAATTTTCAGATACTATTTATTATTGTCAGTGTGATTGGTTTCATAAAACCATACTAAAACCACTATTTTACGTAAAATAAGCAACCTAGCTTCTATCAGTATTACTCATCTTATTGAATGACTACTTCAATATAGAGGTATTAATAATCAAAGAAACTAGTTGATCGAGTTATCTGTAACATATTAATCTGCCGAATTGATTTTCTTGAAGTACCATCTCTAATCATGTAGTGGAAACTCCTTAATATAATAGAGATACTTTAAGGATAAAGTCATAAATTTTAGAGATAATAAGCTAATTAAAGTCTTATATATTTATGACCAAATTAAAGGAAATCTATTGTCTAACTACTCCCTCCGTTTTTAAATATAAGATCACTTTCAGATTTCAATTTATCCTAAAAATAAGTAACTTTCTAATTTTTCTCATTTTTTCCAAATAAACCCTAATAATCCTTATCTATAATCTATAATAAATAAACAAAAGTGGGGTGTTAATAACTAATTTAACCAAAATTCTTAATCTAATAATCAAATTAGAAAAAATGATTTTATATTTAAGAATGAAGGGAGTATTTAATTTTAGACATCCACACACACCCCTATATATGTAGTACTCCTATAATATAATTTGGGTTCTTCCTTGCTCGAAACTAAACAGTATGGTAGTATAAGGTAGAAGACTAACCTAGCCTAGCTAGGGTGGGCTTTGTAATATAATAAGCTAACTGAATAATAATAGGAATGGCTCTATTCAGAAACACACACACAAATTTTTGTTTTGCCCAGGGGCTTGGGCTTGGCGCACTGGTTGAAAGGGGAGAGTAAGACGCTGTGTACCCACCAGGTCTTGCGTTCGAACCATGGGAAGTCCCAAACAAAGGGGCGACTCCGGATTAGTCTGCACCCAAAGGGTATGGAACATCGGGGCTCTAAGAAAAAAAACACACATACAGACGGACGTGACATTGTACGAATATAACTTCGTACAACCATTGATGTTCTCTGACACACATAGTTATTATGAATCAAGAGCAATTTTATGATCTAACTACTATACGTACGAACTGCCGTCATCGGCAAGACTGCCTATTATATGCTATATAAATATATGTCTATAGACACACAAGAAAGCTCCTGGGTAAGGTTAGAATGAAGAAGTTAGTTGAAGGTGCTATTAATTACATGTGGCCACCATGAGTTGGTTTTGCAGGTGACATCCAAGCTTTTAGGTTTGCCTTTACTTCTCGCCATCAATAATTATTAACTTATATATCTATATATGCACAACCAAACGCATTTTAAGCACCCCAATTTAAGCACATATATTTAAGCACCCCAATTTTGTGGGAACTGAGGTTGAATTAAACAATCTTAATATAGAACTATATTCATATATATAACTAATTTTGAAGTTCACGATTACGTTTTATGTTATGTTTTAATAGTATCTATCAGTAGGAATTTTTTATTTTCCGACTTCTGAATTGATTGTTATGTCCGGTAAAAATGACCAAAAGACATTGTGATATATAGTGGCATGTACATCCGATCCCTTAACTTTTTATCGATAAAAATTGTGGCATTTCTTTCACTTAAAAGAATGGTGGCATCTATCTAATTTGATCATTTTGCATGATTTCTCTTTCCATGCTAGTTATATGAATTTTCATTGTATATTTTCTTTACTTTTCTTTTCTGAACATGCTTCAGTATATATCATCTGTTGACTGTAATTAGCAATATCAACGATAAAGCTCTGCAAGACTGCAACCAATAAGTTCTAGCACAGTTCGATCTGTGCTGAAGAGACTAGTGCGTGCCCGTTTTTGTGCATGAAAACACCTCTGTGTCGGGAGAGACAATAATTCTCACTTAACCTCTAGAAAATTTGTGTGAAATAGATTTATTCTTAATTGTTAGTTTTTTCTCGAGAAAAAAGCTACTTAACTAATAAATCAGAGGTTATAAATACAATCCTAGTCGTATATACTCATATCTTAGTTGTTAATAGAAAATTACCTTTAGATTTGGATGTGAGTTGACATTTTCCGATAAATAAAACTAATTAATGATGTTAATGAAAAAGGACTAAAAGTGTAATTTCAAAATATAAAGAATTAAAATGAAACTTGATGAAAATATAAAAAACTAAAATTATATTTTAGCCATTAAAATTATATATCAGCTAAATTAATTGGGTATATTAGCTTTGATAAAAATTATGAATATACAAAATATTAATACATGAGATATTAATATTAGAACGATTTAAGTGGAAAGTCTTGCTAGAAAGACATAAGTTTGAGTCTTAGCTTATTCTTTTACGGTTTCCCCCAAGTGTTAGAACGATTTAAGTAAAGAGAGGGATATGCTCTGATCATTTGTTATATGATTAGACGAACTAGTACACACATGTGCACATATATGTAAGGATAGATGTATTATGAACAAAAGCTGATGAGTTTGAAAATATATATGTATGTAGGATTTGAAGTGGTGGAGAAGGCATGCTGTTCGACAGGAACATTCGAAATGAGTTATCTGTGCAGCGATAAGAATCCTTTGACATGCAAAGACGCTGAAAAGTATGTGTTTTGGGATGCTTTCCATCCCACTGAGAAAACCAACCGCATTGTCTCTCAATTTTTGATTCAGAAGCTTATCTCCTCTTTCCACTGATAATTCATTCTACGTTATTAATTTATATTTTCATCTCTCTCTCATGTCTTGTATTCCAAATCAATGCTGTTCGTGCTATTAAATATATATAGATATATTTGTACTCTAATCTGGACTGGATTTTACATTTCAAGCTAGTTCATTATATTATTGATTTTGTATTCTGCTGCAGATTTCTTGTTATGATTTCGTTTCATTTATGCATCCGTATGGTAGTTATTAAGATGCTTAATACGTTCAATGAAACTAATAACGAGCTTGTAATGTGGAATAGTTTGCACCATATTTTATTTTCTATACGTGTATATTATATATAGTAATTCAACGTTAAATGATGAAAATTATGCCCCCATCCGCAAATTAAATGTCTAAGTATAGCCAATATATATCGATATCGCGTTCTTATTGCAAATTAAGATAATAAGTACCTTGATTTTCATCATTATAACAATAATATATATAACAAAATTTATAATTTACATAACATGTATAATAAAACTTATAATACATTCTATTATTTCTAACTTCTAAGTCATGAATAGTGCATTCAGATTAAACTAAATTTAATTATATATATGCAGCATAAAAAACATAACTTTTACTCACCTCATAAATTAGCTTACACTATTTTATAAACAACTTAGTAATACATTTATTAAAATTTTCAAAACCTATATATGGTATTTCTTTGGGTATAAAATAGGAAAAAATTGCTGACATCACACAAGAAACCAAAGAAAAATGGAATGAGTGAGTTTTATAGTTATAGAAAAAGCATGATCATACAACTTGATATAAAAAGGACGTCCCAAATTATAAAAAGGATTAATGGCATGATAGACAGATAGAGCACGCTCATAATAAACTAATTAAGAAGATGCTTATAAACGTGAAGCCACTAGAAGAAGCGGCTAACAATGTGTGGACCATATTTAACCTTTTATTTTTTTTTTAAAAAAAATATATTCAGTTTTGGTTGAAAAGTTTTGTTAATTAGATTTGGCATACAATAGAACTGTGGGTCATGCAGTTTCTAAGCATTATCAGTAGCCTATTATCAACGCAACACCAAAGTTCTTCCATTTTTGACTTCCGAAACCTACTACGGCCGTTGGATTCTCACCTATGCACTCTTTCATTTCACTATACTTTATTTAATAATATTGGATATTCGGGTACATATGACATATGCTATTCTAATACCACTGCATGCGTGCACACGTACACATTTCCAAGTAAATTTTACCAATTTCATTAGAATTAAGTAAAGTTGTCAATCACTTTATAACCTATTGAAATAAACTTCCCAAAGTAAGAAACTTCCCTTTATAACTAAAATAATTACAAAATATTTAGTACAGAAAAACGGGTTTACTACTCATAAAAAAGTTGAGTAAAGAAAGCTATGGTATTTAGACCCTAGGGTGTTAAGGTTTAGATTTAATTTAAAGTACGGATTTATCAATATTGTATATAATCTAGGCTGTGCAAATGAGATATGTTAGAGTTAGATATAACTAGCTGTAGTCCTTACTAATATTCTATTGAATGCTGCGGAATGGTAAAAGGTATGAGTTAGTGAGAGAAACTCCCTTTGTTCTCACGCCTTCTTCCACCGCCTTTTTGTCTCCTTCCACCATGCCCAGAGCCACAAACTCCGCCCTCGATCCCGATCCCGACCCCTTCCCAAGCCTCGACAGTGCCCGCCAACCTAAAAAAGTGAAACTGAAACCTCCAACCGGCTCCCCAATTGGTATGGGTGTTGAAACCCATTCACCAACCCTGGAAATAGTGCCGGAAACGCAGTTCCCCGTCCCTGAGCAGACCACCCCTGTTCAACACCCGCCATCCATGACTCCCCAACCTGTTCCAAAACCCTCCTTCAAAGATAAGCTTCTCATTGAGGACGCTTGGGATGAAGGGGATGACGAGGAACACCTGGTGCTTCGGCGCGGTGAAGACGTGTCCGTGAATCTGGCCGGCAATGTACCTTCCATCAACTTTGCTCCCCACATCCTGGACCATCTTCACCAGCGAATGGACTTCGCTGTGGTCATTAAGCTACTTGGGCGAAATATTGGCTACCGCCAGCTCAAACTCCAGCTTCAGCGGCTCTGGAAGCCAAATGGGCCTTTCAAGCTCACCGACCTTGAGGGGAACTACTTTCTAGTAAGGTTTAAGGATGATTTGGATTATCAGGATGCTCTGATTCGTGGGCCATGGGTCATCTTTGGCCACTACCTCTCTGTCCAGCGCTGGACCCCGAACTTCTCCCCCGACAACCACACCATCACCCACGTGATGGGATGGGTTAGGCTTCCCCGCCTACCGGCACACTACTACCAAAAAGACATCCTGAGCACCATCGGCAGTACCTTAGGTGAAGTTATCAAGGTCGACTATAACACGGAGACGAGGGAGAGGGGTAAGTTCGCCCGGCTTGCCGTCATCCTGGATCTCACCCAACCTCTTGTTTCTAAGCTCCAGGTGGATGGTCTTACCATTTTTGTTGAATATGAGGGCCTACCGTTGATTTGCTTTCATTGTGGGCGTTACGGCCACTCCAAGGAAACCTGCCCGGTGAATCCGGCGGCGGTGCCCCCACCACCACCACCAGGGGATACAGCGCGTGGCAAGACCCCTATCACTGAACAGCAACAGGCGCGTGAGGAAGCCCAATTTGGGGAGTGGATGGTTGTACCTAGACGTAAAAACATACCTGCTACAAAGGCAGTGTCACAGACATTCCGAGCAGAAGCCAGCGGCTCCAGGTTTGGTGTCTTGGACAAGCTATCAGAGGGTGACGCACTCCACCAGGGGCCCACAAGTGGCAGGAAAAAGGGAGAATCTTCCCCTTGGCGTGAAAAAACTCAGAAAAGGCCTGAGGTGCTACCTACCAACCCCCACGTGGCACACACCAAAGTCCTTCCCCCACCAACCCCTTCCAAAACCCATATCCCACCACAGCTCCCCTACACCACAGAGCAGGCAGCTACTCAGCTTGATGCTGGGACCCACTCTGCTGTAAGAGTAGAGGACCGCAGACATCAAGCAAACCCAAAAAGCACACAACCCTTGCTCATGGGCCACAACCATCCACATCAGACCCACTCAACCAGTTATGGGCCTTCTCAGCAGGGCTTCAAATTTGCTACTGGGCCACATAGAAGGAGACACGATAGAGATAGTCATGATGGGCCTCTCCACTCAGACCATTCTCTTAAGGAAATAGCGACCAGCCTTGATCAGAAAATGGATGAAGCTTCCATTGCTCAGCTTGTAGAGGGAGTTGACTTCTCCTCCTCCCCTTCTCTTTAACTTTTTTATGTCTATAATAACTTGGAATTGCCAAGGAGTCTCTAGCAAGAGATTTCCCGCCACTTTTAAATCTTTGGTTGTTAATTACAAAGTTGAAATTTTTGTGATTTTAGAGCCTCGTATCTCTGGCCAGAAAGCTGATGTAGTTATCAAAAAGCTCGGTTTTGCTCATTCTCACAGGGTTGAAGCCGACGGCTTTTCAGGGGGAATTTGGGTCCTTTGGTCATCCAATGTCTCCATTGACATCCTCACCAATCATGTTCAGTTTATTCACATGCATGTCCATTGCCCTTCCACTTCCACGCGGTTTCTGTTCACCGCTGTCTATGGCAGTCCCCAAGCTAAATTCAGAAAATTCCTGTGGCATGATCTTATGACCCTTAATCCTGATCACACTGAGCCGTGGCTTCTCTCAGGGGACTTCAATTCTATAGTTTCCAGCACAGAGCGGAGAGGTGGTTCTGACCGGACCTTGGGTGGCTGCAAGCTCTTTTCTTCTTTCATTAATGCATTGGGGTTGATTGATATGGGGTTTCATGGTCATCGTTTCACATGGCGGAGGGGCACTTTGTTGCAACGCCTTGATAGAGCGCTTTGCAACACTCAATTCAGTTCTCTCTTTCCCAACAGCTCAGTTGATCACCTTCCCAAGATCCTATCTGACCATCGGCCAATCTGTATTTCTAAGGGGGCCAGGCCAGGTACTCCCCAACCACGGCATTTCCGCTTCTTAGCCTCTTGGCTCACTCATGATGATTTTCCTAAACTGGTTGAAACCGCTTGGGGCAGAGACATTGATATACAGGATAACATTGCCAATTTCACTACCTTGGCAGGAGCCTGGAATGAGAATGTGTTCGGTATGATAGGCAAAAGGAAGCGCACCATCCGCGCTAGACTAAAAGGGATTCGTACTCAGCTCACTAGTCAACCCTTCTCTGACTTTTTGGTGGATTTGGAACAATCCCTTGCCGAGGAACTTGAATCTATTGACTTTCAGGAAGAGTTGTTATGGCTCCAAAAATCCTCCTCTGACTGGATTACTCTTGGCGATAAGAACACCTCATTTTACCACACCAAATCCATGATCAAGCGGCGTAGGGATCGGGTAGCTAAGCTGAAAAACCCAGATGGGGTCTGGATCACCGATGAGGCTCACCAATCCTCCTTGGCCTTTAATTTTTTCAAGGATACTTTCTCCTTGGATGATCAAGCGGCCAACCTGAACTTCATCAAGGGTCAATTTCCGGCGCTATCAAGTCAAAGTCTCACTTCTCTTGGTAGTCACATCACGCTTGAAGAAGTCAAACACGCCCTGTTTGATATGAAGCCACTTAAGGCCCCGGGTGCTGATGGCCTTCACGCACTATTTTTCCAGTCCCAATGGCCTTTAGTTAACACCAGCCTCCACTCCTTCATCCAGAATGTGTGGGATGGGAAACCACTTCACCCAAGCCTTAACCGGACGCTAATTGCCTTAGTCCCAAAACAACAGCACCCCTGTCGCATGAATGACTTCCGGCCGATTAGTCTATGCTCCGTTGCATACAAAACTCTCACCAAGGTGATAGCAAATAGGTTGTGTGATCACCTCCCTCACTTAGTTGGCTCCTACCAATCAAGCTTTATCCGAGGCCGTAGCATCATTGATAACATTATCATTGCCCAGGAGGTCTTTCACTCCATGCGTAAGAAACAAGAGAAGGGTGGTTGGATGGCTATCAAGATCGATCTCGAGAAAGCCTTTGACCGCCTCCGCTGGGATTTTATCCATGACACTCTCACTGATACGGGCATCCCTAGCAATATGATCTCCACCATCATGCAATGCCTCACCACCCCGACAATGCAAGTTCTTTGGAATGGGAAGCCCACCCCATCCTTCACTCCACAGAGGGGGATCCGACAGGGGGACCCGCTGTCCCCATATATTTTTGTGCTTTGCATGGAACGTTTGTCCCAAGCATTTCAAGGAGCTGTGAATACGGGTGCATGGCACCCTATTAAGATGGGTAGACGTGGAGTTCCACTATCACACCTATTTTTTGCAGACGACCTTATTGTGTTTGGTCAAAATTCTGAGATGCAAATTGCCACATTCCAGCGAATCATTCGTTCCTTCTGCGCTGCCTCAGGTCATAAGGTGAGCCTCTCCAAGACCAAAGTATACTTCTCCAAAAACACCCCTAACTGTTCTCGGAGAGCCATTTGTTCCAACCTGGGGTATACGAAAATGAGCTCCCTGGGTAAATACCTCGGTGTTCCCTTAATTACAGGCCGTGTTTCGTCTTCCACGTACAACTATCTCTCTCAGAGGCTCCAGAGTAAGCTGGCTGGATGGAAGGCCAAAACCTTATCCCTTGCTGGTCGTATTGCTTTGGCCAAGTTCGCTCTCGCTTCCATCCCCCTCTATACCATGCAAAGATGCCTCCTACCCGTCAGTTCCTGCAAAGATCTTGAAAAAATCATGCGGAAATTCATCTGGGGCCACACTCAACATCGAACAGGTGTTAACCTTTTGAAATGGGTTGAAGTTTGCCAACCCAAGCAACATGGGGGTGCTGGCCTACTCAACCTCGAAGCCCAAAACAAGGCCTTCATGTCTAAGCTCATTTACAAAATTCACACCGATCGTGAGGCCCTTTGGGTGAAAGTCCTAACGGCTAAATATGGCCTTAGCCTCCCTGGAGCCCCTCCTTGCAAATCTCAGAATTCCCGCCTTTGGACAAACCTGCTCAAATGCTGGCCGGATGCTACATTGCACATAAAATGGCGTGTGGGGAACACTCATGGTTTACGCTTCTGGACTGACTTCTGGTTGGGTGACTTAGGGCCTTTGCGGCATCTCTCCCTCTGTGATATCCCACCGGATCAACTTGACCGGCCTCTTGCTGACTTTTGGGATGGCTCCATGTGGAGATGGGACACACTACGCCACATGCTTCCCCCTAACATCATTGTTCAGCTACGTTCTGTCATGGTGGATAGTAATGCGGCCAACCCCTCTCCCCTTTGGAATCTCACGGCCTCTGAGGACTTCACCACAAAGTCGGCCTACGTGGCATCCCAGGAATTGTCATGGCAACCGGTTGATCCTATTTGGGAGAAGGTGTGGACCCTCCCTGTAGCCGAGAGAATCAAGACTTGTACTTGGCTCCTTGTAAAGGGTAGACTCCTCACAAACCAAGAAAGGAAAAGGCGTGGCCTCACCTCTGATGATAGCTGTTCTCTTTGCCAAGGTGGCACCGAAAGTTCCAACCACGCCTTGCGCGACTGTCCTCTGGCAAGGGGGGTTTGGAAACGTGTCCTTCCTTCAGACATGCACACAGATTTCTTTAGAATGAACCTCACTGACTGGCTACTGATCATTCTCAAGCAATCTCATCTTCATGTCTCTTGGAAAACTGGCCTCCTCATCACCATTTGGAAGCTTTGGCAGACTCGGAACCTCAAAATCTTTCAACAGGAAACATTCACAGTTGATAGTTTAGTAACGCACATTACTGTTTTGGTTAAACACACAGAGAAAAGCTTTAGATTGCTTAGAAACATTTTTTGAGCCTTGCTGGCTATAGGGATCTCATGTAAATCCTTCTGCTTAGCTTTCATGTATATCCTGGCTAAGCATTATGTACATTTTGGTTAATTAATATATTCATCCTTCATTCAAAAAAAAAAAAATTCTTTTCTTAGTAGGAAAACATGTTCCATTTATTACTCTTTTGATCCAAAAACATGGGGTTCATTTTTTTTTAATTTGATTACATTAAATATACTAGTTATATTTATTAATTTTGTTTCTAAAACATCCGTTCCAATTCATTATTCCCATCAATAGTAGATTTTTGTTGATGAAGTGTCAATTGAGATAATTTAAAAGGACGTTAAAAAAATTAGAAATATACTCTATATTTATGATCGAAGTTAATTTTCCAAATAATGCTATATATTACGAAGCTTAAAGAGCATTTAGGTTCCATCTTTATTCATCATAATTTTGAAAAAAAAAATGTACCCTTTCAATCTTTTGAAAGAAAAATCTGAGTCGGTATCATGAGTAAGAATTTCTATAGAAATGCGAGCAAGGCTTCTAAAAGATGACGGAATATAGGAGAATATAAGTATCTTTTAATTCAATTTCAATTTACATTTAGCATTAATTTTTAATGTTCATTTGTTTATTTCTAACAGATTAGAATAATTAAATCCGCACATTTTAGTTTTAATGTTAACGTCGGTAGCCAAGTTATAGAGTGACGAAGAACACAAGGTTTTATACCATCCGTTTTGTGAGATCTCTGGTCAACTATAAAACAAAATTGTAATCGTCTTAATTAATTTGAATATCAAGAAAAGGACACTGTAATTCTTTTTTCTTACAAGCATCTAGGTTCCTCGCAAAACAAAGGACGCGGTGTCCTAGAACTGAAGGAGAAGTTTCTGCCAAACTTATTTTAATACTTAGAAACTATTTTGAACCCATAGCATACCGCAAAATCTAATCTCAGCCCAACTTTTTTATCAAACTTACTCACACGGCAAGCTCCGAACGAACTTTTTGACCAAAGTTTTAAAAGAAAATATTCTATCATTGTGCATAGTTAGTTAAAAAAGAATATATTCCATTTGGCTATAAATAGTTGCAATAAGCCATTTATCTTTCTTCAAAGGAAACCATATACCACTTGGTGAACATCAGAAACAAGAACACCATACATACAGATTTGAATTGATTGAGGAGTGAAGATGAGTGTAGAAATATTGGATGGGGCCACCATTGTGAATTTTCTGGAGGATGAGGAAGCATTTAATCTGATAGTACAAGATAGATTTGATCACCTTGATACAGACAAAGATGGTCTTCTCTCCGACACTGAGATGCTGAAGGAGTTGCAGGGTTTAAGGGTCTTTGAGATTCACTTTGGCATTGATGTCCATCCTGACCCCCACGAGCTTGCTCAGGTTCTTTGACAAGTTGCTTTTTTTTTTTTCCTTTTCATTGAAGAGGCAAACACTAACAATCAGATGTTATAGTTGAGATTCCCAATTTATAGGAGAGTATTCATCTTACTAGGCTATAAGGTTAACATACATATTGCTAAAAATGATTTTTTATTGGCTTCAGGTTTATGAGTCACTGTTTTTGCAATTTGATCACAACTTAAATGGGACGGTTGATCTAGAAGAGTTCAAGGAGGAGACCAAGCAGATGTTGTTGGCTATGGCTGATGGAATGGGATTCATGCCTGTTCAGATGGTTTTGGAGGAAGATAGCATCCTCAAGAAAGCTGTCCAAAGAGAATTAAACATAGCTGCAGCTTAAGTCTATCAACATTCCAGGGTCTGGAAATCTAAAAAATCTTGTATTACACCATATGTTTTACACTCCTGTCTAAATTACGTCATTATCTATAATCCGATAACCCCAAAACATTGTAGTTCCTCACGGCTGCTTCATTTTCCTTTAAATTGTGGCACGTCTGTCAAGTATGTATAAGCTTACACACAGTTATTGTTCCTTCATGTTTGATTCTATACAGTTTCATAGCAGAAGTTGTTTTTTTAAAATTTGACACCATCCAAAATGCTTAAATATACTTATGACCTTTTCTCAGATTTTCTACAAGTAAAATGCAAATGATATAATATCTTGGCAGGCTGGGAGATAGATTAGAAATAAACAAAGGGAACGGGGAAAAAGAAACGAGGTGAACCACATTTACATTCTAATTTCAAGTCACAGCAGTACAGGGATACTACAATTATACTCAACTCATTACAGAAGATCTCAAATCCTCTAAAGTTGTACTCAATTTAGAGGATCTTAAAAGAATATAATGATGTTACAAATTACAATATCAGATACATCTCAGGAGATGGAATGAAAGAGAGAATGCCTTCACCAAACAGATCATGCAGTGACATTAGCATGCGTCCAGAATTCAGTTCATTCTTCCAAACCTGATCAAGGGCAGCAGATGTTTTAAGTGCCTTACTTTTCTGTTTCTCACTTCTATCCCCAACATCTGACATGGCTTCATTAATCTGTATTTCAGACGATGATGGGTCCATGACTGTATCAGCAGACGAGGCTTGGATCTCTGGCATCCCTTCGCCATGAGAAGGCGAGGAATTTGTCAGAGCTACCCCAGTCTCACCATCAGTTGCAATTTTCTTTTCAGGCGGCTGCTGTTCTGGTTGTTGCTCCAAGCTTGCCTTGCGTTTACCTAGTCAATCATCGATTGGAGAGAGAGTGAGTCAAATCCTAAACTTACGAAAATGCTATTCATTCATTGAGCATACTTTTTAGAATATTGAGGTCTTGAATAAAAATCATCATCAAAGTCATCGATTGGAGAGAGAGTGAGTCAAATCCTAAACTTACGAAAATGCTATTCATTCATTGAGCATACTTTTTAGAATATTGAGGTCTTGAATAAAAATCATCATCAAAGTCGGCAACTAATAGTTACTCCAGCGGTCTATTTTATAAAACATCTCCAACTAATTCATACATACCAATAAGAATTAGATACCAAATTTGCCATAATTCAAGTGATTCCAATGTTATCCTTACTAATCACACTAAACTCCAATATTGTATTAATTTCTAGGGTAAAGGGTCAAATCTAGCACTAAACTATTGCCAAAAGTACACCCCACATAAAAGTGAATCTGGTAGCTCAAATCTAGCACTCATCAAGTACAAATTGGGTCAGATGTAGCAAAACCGTCAATTTTGACGGGTTTGACCGTTAAGTTTGACCCGAGTATGACACGTCACCTGCCACGTCATTCAAGTTAGGCCACGTCACCTGCCACATCACCCAAGTTAGGGCGATGATGATGTCGTGGCAGGTGACGTGGCATAACTGGGTGATGTGGCAGATGACGTGGTCTAACTTGGGTGACGTGGCAGGTGACGCGTCATACTCAGGTCAAACTTAACGATCAAACCCGTCAAAATTTACGGTTTTGCTACATCCGACCCAATTTGTACTTGATCAGTGCTAGATTTGAGCTACCAGATTCACTTTTATGTGGGGTGTACTTTTGGCAATAGTTTAGTGCTAGATTTGACTCTTTACCCTAATTTTTACCCTCTCGCTCTCATTCTCTCCAGCCTTGTCAAATATGGGCATTTATGGAAAAAATGTTTAATGCTCATTGAAACTATCAAAACATTTTATAAAAAGGACAAAAGATATACAACAACAAAGTCTTATCTCACTACATGGGGTGGCTACATGAATCATACGATGTCATTGTGCTCTATCAGTAACCAACTCTCTGGGTATATCATTCACCAATAGATCTCGTTCGATAAGTTCACCGAGTGTTTACTTTGGTCTCTCTTTCCCTCTTTTAATTGGATTCTAAGTTGTTTGGTCCACCTTCCTCACTAGTGCATCTATAGACCTTCTTTGGACATATTGAAACCACCTCAGACGATTTTCCACCAATTTCTCGTATATGGTCATTTTGAATCTTATCCATTATTGTATGACCACAAATCCATGTCAATATCCTTATTTTAGTTACCCCAATCTTATGCTCATATTGTCCCTTCACAGCCAAACATTCACTACCATATACTGCTGGCATAAGAAAAGACTGGCATGCTTTTCTAAAAAATGAAATCGTAGCCTGCTAGGTATCATACCATCAGTCTGTGAAGATAATTTTGAATGAACTTAGGTATGATATGCAATCAAATGCTAACTCCCCCGCAATAATCAGATCAATTAACTGACATGCAGATCTCGCTCCTATGGATATTGTTTAGTAAACTCTAATGCGAACCACAGGCTGCCAATATCTGCACTCCCATGATCAGGTTTGAATCTCATATTACTATTGATTCTCTTTTTTGGTGAAATACTATCCTTTATTATTTGAATAACTGATCAGTATCATCTTAAATCAACAATATATAAGGCACTCACGGGGTGAAGCAGCAACAACTCTTGCATTAGTCTTCAACACAGCATGAGGAAAAGGTGATGGAAATATTGGGAACAACTTCAGTAATTCATATATGCATTGACCTGCAGCACGCTGAAGAATACACAGTGATTCTACCAACCATGTTATTGAAACTGATGTTTTTCGCGACAAACCACCTTATACTAAAATCTTACCAACAAGGCCCCATACACAAGCCAAGCTTCATGCCTCTTCATTGCATTTTTCTGCTTCTCAAGAAGCATTTCTGGTTCAAGAAGTTGCATATATGGTTCCAGATTTGGCAATACAAGAAGGCGAACCTACTTACAAGGTCAATGTCACAATGTCACAAAATTTGTCAACTAATTGGTAAAATTACTGATAAACTGTAAATAGAAAAAAAGAGCAGAAGGTAACAATAACAAAAAGTAAAATGCCAAAAGTAGACTTTGGAATGTAGTTGAATTGGAATTATCATGCCTTAAGTATTAAATAGACCAATTAACAAGTGCAAGATTGATTTACAAAGCAGTCAAGCATTAGAGATAACATCTGTAATTCGGCAAAACAACCCATTTTTTTCTCCCGCATCTTTTCAGTAAAATAATCTCATCCATCCAGACATCTCTAAAAGGAATTTTAATTAGATATACCAATTACCAAATAACAGGAAAGACTTTTCACAAATGTCAAACATCGTAAATTGACTCTCCAAAACTGGCATAATTGTATGATTATCCTATTTCTAAAAATAACTACATGGATATTTATTGGATTTCCATTTAATTCATTTAGTTTAAAGCACTTCCACAGCTGCTGGAGCATGTCAAAGCACATACCACATTGGGTCCTAGAGCCGCCAGCCCTTGAATTGCACCATAATGTTGAGTCAGCGCTTTCTTTGGATCCAAGAAAGCATTTAGCAGTGTCTTTGTGAGGCGGGACTGGAGGTTACTGTAAACACCTCCAAATCTGCACCACACAAATATTAAAGATATAAATTTGCATTGCAGTAAAAAAGATCACAACATGCATGAAATACAAATATCTCTTCAAGAAAATGCATATAGAGCCAAAATTAATTATTTCAAAGTACACACTTTGAAGAGCATAAATATAAACAGAGTAATTCAATTGAATGTAAGTTCAGGTAAGTTTACTGATCTCAAATAACTTGGAACATACTTCAAAGTTCAAACCGAAGATACCTAAAGTCATTGACAGTCTTTGAAAATCATCTACTAAAAATATTATTTTCTACAGACTTTTATAAATAACTCTACAAAAACGTGGAACTAAAAAGCCAATCATGCTTCCAGGAAGTTATTTCAGGATTCAAAGAAAGGAACAAGCCATCTAATGGATCATCAAGGGGACTACTCAAGGGTATCATATTGAAGACTTCTGGGACTGGGAGTTGTGTTACCAAGTTAGATCAATGCCGTTGAGAGCAAAAGGAGGTGTGCAAGCCCACAGGAAGGGCGGCTCACATTTGAGCTCATGTGAGAGACCTTGCTAGTTGTGGTACAGTATCTGAGATCAAAAACCTTGATGTGATTTTCTGGTAAAATGAGTTTCATTTGTAACGAGAGAAACACAAAAGAACACTTTTTGATCTTCAGGGAAGCATTGAAAAACTCAGGGATGACTGATAAGGGGAAACATTAGGGATTTTATGTTGATACTTTGGAGCTTTAGAATCCATCTTTTTAGAAGTCTTACAATCATCACATTTTATTATATTCAGGAGTCTATCTTGCGATCAAACAATTTTTGAGCACACTAAAATTAATATGTGTTATTCTTCAGCCCCCAACTTCAACCAATCATAAGATTGCTTTGACCTTAAATTCCATTAGCACTGACACACTTTCTACAGCATATAAATTATAACTAAATGAGGGTTTCTTACCTTGTGCATATTGAAGCAACAAGCTTTGACGTAAAGTCTCGAAGCTCCCAATGATTGTCTGCCAATCCACTGCCCAACCTTTTAGCAACTAGGCAGGTCGCAACAGATGGCATCAACTGGTGAAGCTGACACAAATGGAAGGAAGGAAAAGGAAGAATTAATCAACAAGGTAGGTTGCAACTGATGACATCATTCATTTTCTTTATTGCTAACCAGAAATGAATCAACAAAGAATTCTCTTGCCTCTTCTAAATAATGTTACAATTTCCTTTAAGGAATAAAAATACTTGGAATCAAGATGCTTCCAACATTCATATTCTAATGAAACCAAACTTGAATCAACATTCATATTCCAATAAAAATACTTGTGAACTCTAATTTCATTACGGTGTTCAACAGTGTGCATATTCTTGTGAACTCTAATTTCATTAAGGAGATTAGCTATTACACATCATGAGATCACAAATGATAGTCAACTCTACCACCTCAACATTCTACTGAAAACAAATATATCAAAATGCGAGTGTTGAATGTAATAAAATTGATGTTAAGATATTTAGAGACTTGAATGCTTGCTTATGTATGATTCAGTGAGTGGGAGCAAGGCATGCAAAGGATTATAACTAATCAAAAGTCAACTTACATATGGTTCAACATGGATATGAGGGTTTTGGAGGAGGCTCAAAACAACTCGCATCAAGGCAAATAGGCGAGCATAGTCACTTAAACCACGAGAAACCTGACATGAATGGAGAAGCATCCAGTTCAAATAAGAACTGGCACCATAAATTCTCTCAACCAAAAACTATGATTAGTACGTCAAATGTTATTACCTCATCAGCTATGAAGCATGTGAAATAAGGAACTAATGGATGGAGTCCAGAATCAGTGGCCAAACTAACTAATGCTTCTTTAAAGAGAACTGAATCGGACTTATTTTTAACAAGCTCAGTGACTTTATCAAAGTAAAGCTGCAATGAAAAAAATTTCAAATAAACTACAGGTGAAGAAACAAGACAGATTGTAGTTGCTAATGTAAATCAAATACCTGAAGTTCCCTGGATAATATGTGCTTAACAGGTAATTTTATGTCAACTGGAAGGCTAGCATCTTTTTGTTCAGATTTTTTGGCATCAGAAGGAGCTGAAATTACTGCCAAGGGAAAAAAGGAGAATCTGGAAATCAGGCCAAGCTTTTGGGAAAAATATTCTTAAAAGGAGCAATGATGCCCAACCTTAAAAACAAGGATGTAAGACTTAAAACAAGAACTGAATATTAGACTTGGTTACATGAAGCTGTTACAATGCTTTTATCCACTTGCATGAATGCAGATCTTTAAGGAGCAGCATCTTACATCTCTACTTAGTTTTGTCAACTCCCATTAAATGAAAATATTGCCCCTTCCCTAAAGGCTTTCAGTGGTAATGCGTGACTCAAAATTAAAAATCAACTTGGTATATTACAGCCTCTTGTCATGTAATCTTGCATAAAAAAAAAATTGGGAGCAGAACATGCCGCATACCAAATGGCCTGTAAAAGTATGTATGCACAAATATGCATACATCATTATATTTACTAGGATTTTCAATGACTTAATGTAAGACTTTTCCAGTTGAAAGCCTTTACCGTCACGTTTGTGATCATGATTTTAAAAGTTTTCCCTAGTTACTCCAACTTGCCACATTAAAAAACTTTATGAAACTAAAAGCT
Source organism: Mimosa pudica (assembly GCA_029929735.1). Classification (NCBI taxonomy): domain Eukaryota; kingdom Viridiplantae; phylum Streptophyta; class Magnoliopsida; order Fabales; family Fabaceae; genus Mimosa; species Mimosa pudica. The sequence continues at coordinate 869,829 of JAKELP010000040.1, read as the reverse complement.
TATGTGACATAATGAAAACTTCTTGCTTTATATTCACTTCCATATCATGGCTCATGTCTGTGATCTGACTAGTCATAAACAAACTGGGTAAAGGAAAAAGACGATGCCATAACAACATGCTAACATCAATCAGCAGAAGTTTCAAAATCAAAGTACCCAACAATTATGCTTTCCAGGCTTGCATTATATGCATGTAAACAAAGATATCTAAGTTTGGGGGACACCTTCTATAGGAGCATTTTCCGGAATAGCAGGCTGTACACCATCAATAGCAAGCCAGTGGCAACTAACCGTAGCATCAAGTGGTGCTTTAGGTAATGGAGCTTCAATAACCTAAGGTGCATAGATTTTAAAAAAAAAACTCAGCATGATCATGCACCATATCAAGTTTAAATACATTTGAAGTAATAAGGAAGCAATAGTTCCTTACATCTTTCAAATCTACATCCTTGTCATCAATATAGAACAAGTCCCTGTGTCCAACAGCTCTTTTAAACCGTAAAGGACCCCCAGAGGCAAATCCATACACAGGCTGCATACAAAAAGCCCACATGCAAATATATTAACTCTCAATCAGCCAATGAAATTCAGCCAAAAATAAAACCCTAAATAATTCACAGTTTCATTGCCTCCCCACATCAATCATCAATCACTAATAAATAAGGAAGCACTCCTACTGCAAGGGCTGTAAAATGCCACACAAGATAGAATTCATGATCAAGGCTCTTCAAAGAATTGAAACAAATGGTTAATACATAGATATAATTTAATAAACTGCATAAAAAGAATAAGAGGCAATACATCAAAATTAACAACGTTTGGCAACATCCATTTCCTTACAATAATAACATGAAGGAGATCATATGCAAATATATTACTACCTCCAGTCCTAAATATAAGACATAATTGACTTTTTTTGGAGAGATTAAGGTTGCGAAATAGGCTATTAAATCATGACATATTTGATACTCCCTCCGGTCCTAAATATAAGACTTAATTGACTTTTTTAGAAAATCCTATAAAAAAGCAAAATAAGTTAATTATAAATTGATTTACCTAATTTTTTCCCTTAAACTAGTTTATTTTACCTATAAACTAATGATTAATCTAAAAATATATCATCATAATTTAATAACATATTTTGTAACCTTAACATCTCCAAAAAAAGTCAACTAGGTCTTATATTTAGGAGCGGAGGGAGAATATTAAATCCCAATCAGCTAATGAAATTCAGTCCAAAACCCTAAATACATCAGAGGCTGGCAGTGAAATAATGAAGTACTCCAACTAACTAACTACTTACTTCAAGGTTTGTCAAGTTGAGAGCAGAATCAAGATCAGCAGCAGTCAAAGTAGTTCGCTTGGAATGGCACATGCATTTGATAGCTTCCTGTTGAGATAATGAATATAAAAGTAAGATTATGAAGCACATAAATAAAGTATGAGAAGAATATAAAAGGAGGTAGGTACATGTACCTGCATAATGTATCGCATTCGGTATTCGACGTCGGGAGCAAGAGAAAGCGCGACATCAGGGCACAGATTATTGATCCCTATGCTTTGCGCAATCACCTCTATCGTCTCCTTCGGAACAATGCTCATATTCAATTTGGAAAATCCTTTTTCGTTTTGTATCCAAGGCGAGAGATAAATCGTTTTTGAGATTGGTGAAATTTTATTTTAATAGAGTGATAAATTGCAGAAGCGAAATAAAAAGAGAGGCGTGTGTTTGTATGTAGACGATTTTGTAGCTTCCGTCCCGTGCTTCACTGTGATAAGAGTGGTCACTCGAAGCTGAAACTAATTTGAAGGTAGGATCCAGATAGGCAGGGACGATAATACGGGTCGGGTCAAGGTTTGAAGCAGAAAAAACTGGAGTTTTTTTTTCCACCTTTTTCACAAGTTATTATTGAAAGTATATTCTTTAGAAGAACTTTTTCAGTTTTTCCCGAAAACTATTCAACAAAACTATATCCAAACAAGCTCCGGTCTGTATTAAAATGTTTGTCTCCACAATTCAATAATTGTTGATAGCAACTAGTAGTTGTCAATATCAATTTTGAGTTGTCAACCATAATTATGTTTTTAAAGAGTTGTATTGAGTACTCAAGTAGCTGTTCCCTAATGTAAGAGCCCAAAATTTGAATGGTTTTGGTCCCTAATGTAAGAGCTCACCCCACATTCTCTCCTCATTTAATGCATTTTTTCCTACTTTACCCTTAACTCTCTTTCATATTTATTAATGCTTATGTATTTCTCTCTCTTAAAAGTACCATAATAAATATGGGCAATTTTGGAAAAGAAGCATTAACTCCAGACATCCAACTAACATTCACATGTTTTCTTAAGAAGCGTTTTTTTGGCGGCTGACTCTTACATTAGGGACCGGAGGTAGTATTACTTATGAATGATTAATCATTTAATAATGCATATGTTTCATGAGACTTTAATATGATTTGATTGCTCTTTGGAACATGATTGTGATGAATTCCTTTATAACAAACATGATTGTGATTTTCTCTTAGATTCAAACAAATCCCCCATTTGGCTAGCACTTTACTTTTAAGTGGTTGATGTAGTGGTTACTTCACTTCACTTAAACAGAGGTCTCAAGTTCGAGCTCTAGGAATGCAATTTTCCCATTGACTAATACTTTACCTTTAAGTGGAGGCCCCAGTACGGATTTAGATCAATCTGAGCTCGTTGAGCTCCCTGTGACATTGAAATTTTCACGGGATATAAGATTAAAACCTCAAAAAAAAAAAAAAAAAACCCTCTAGGACCAGAACCGGGATTTTGGCTCCTGAAATTTTTCGGTACTGATCCTGGGAAATTTACCAGTCTCAAGACTTCTGAGTCTGGGGAAATCCCCAATCTAAATTTTCTAGGACCGGGACTACATAGATACCCCAAGTGGATCCACAATTTACAAAATAATCAATAGTCTCCAAAGGCCTCACACCTTTAACCTTATCATAGATAACAGATAGATCAAAACATAGTTGGTTCAGATCATCAAAGTTGATGGCAAACGAGATGAATAAGCCCAAGTATGCCAATTTATTTTTGTCCATATAAAAATAGCCGAATAGGCTGCACAAAACATGCAGAATATCTTAGTTTTTGGAGCCTTCCTTGACGGTCTCACACATAAACTATAACCTGAAAAACATTGAGAAACGGGGTGAGATATAGAAGTCTTAATAACACAGTCTGACTTATCATACATGCAAGTGTGTGCAACAGTACAAGTGAGGTGTCAAGAGGGTAAAGACAAGGCTCATATCATATAATCATACACTTCACATGTTTATAAACACAATAACTTCAACAAATCTCTCCCTCACGAGGATTCACAACAAACCAACCGTAGGTCTATCTCTCTTATTAGAAAGACATACAACCCGAGTCGTGTAGACATATTCCATACAAGAGAGTGAACAGGAAGCCACCAAGGCTTATACTATTTGAAGGATAATATAGCCAAACAAGCATCCCTTTCAGGACAAATAACCACCCAATAAGCCAACTGGGGGTCTTATCAAATGATGTCGTGTTTTCCCCATCCCTTAATCGAACATAACATCAATTCATAACAAAATGATACATAACTATATTGGTTAGCTCATGACAATGTCATGGTTTTACACAAACTAATACACATTTCCAAATCCCCCTTTTCTCACAATTTAACTTCAATTATATATCTCATGATATTTTTCTCAAATAACTTGGCATTTTCTCATAATCATACCTCGCTACAATAATTTAACTCATTTACAATAGCAGAGACCTCTTACAAGCAAGACACAAGTGGAAACTGTATAATGTGTATCTCTCGGCAACAAGAAAATAATTACCAACACAATTAGTGTGTTTGGCTCGGCTTATTTTGAGAAATAAGCCGGCTTATTTTGGATTTTCAAAGCCAAAAACTCAAAATAAGCTGGCTTATTTCTCAAAATAAGTTGAGCCAAATACACTAAATATCTCTCGCACTCAATACCAATAATATGATCAATTCACGCATCACAATTTCATCACACATTAAATTGACAACTAATAACTAATTAAGTGAAGTTACAACAATTTATAGACTTAAATTCCATTCTAGAATCTCTATTTGTACTAAGTCACAACTCACAAGTCACTATCCCAATACCATAACTAGGTTTTTCTAATACTCAACAACTATTCCAACTCCATTGACAACTCTCAATCATTAAATTGAAATTCAGAATCCAAAATCCACTTCTAATATGCCTATTACACAATTTGATTCTTATTGAACATTTTGGGCCGATTCAACCTCTAATTTTACGCTCAATAACACCAATCAATCATTAAATATCATTTCCAAACACTATATCCTCAAATGTCAACAACACTTAGCTCAAATCTTCATATAATCTCAAATTCAATGAAAATAAACCGATCAAACATTTTATCTAACTCAATAGGCTCAGTTTAAACTAAAGATTCAGCCAAAATAACCTCTTGCATTTTAAATCTAGCTCAAACTTGAAATGCGTGGCTGTCACCCAAGAGGGGGGGTGAATTGGGTGGCAGAATAAAACTTATGATTTTCTCCTTTATAAAAACTTTACTCCTTGTGCTTGATGAGAGTGACGATGGATCATCCCAAGCACAAGTGAGTATACAGTGGTGTGGTGCTTGGTGTGAGATTTAAATACGCAGAATATGCACAAGTGAGTTTATCCTGGTTCGGTCACTCCTAGACCTACATCCAGTCCCCAGGCTCCACCTGAGATTTTCAATCCACTAACCCTCTTGTTTAAACCAGGCACAAGAAAGCCTTTACACTTTTAGGTTTTACAAGCACGGGTTCACCTAACAACCCACAGGTTTTACAACGGGCTCACCTGCAAACCTTACAACCACAAGTTTTGCGGGCTAACTTGCAACCTATGGAGATTTAGAAAACCTCTAAATGCTCCCCCTTACTATTGTAATATAACAATTCTGTTCTTCAAGCACAAGCTTAAGAACAGCCTCTGTTAATTAGAGGATTTAATGATATGTTCACTCTATGAACTGATTTTGATAATCACTTAAGTACAAATGACTCTCTCTAAGAGTAGATGATGTTACTCACTTAAGTACAATTGAATTACTCTCTAAGAATGTTACAACTCTAGATCTGAGAGTAGAAGATGAGAGGAATGTAGAAGATAATACATCAGATAATATGCTCTGTTCTTCCAACCATCTTCTGAATGTAGCTGTTCCCTTTTATACTCGGCTTCTTGGGCGGCAGGTTGAATATGAACGTTTGAATATAGCCGTTAATCCCATGTTACCGTTGAGAAGTACATCTTCATTAATGCTTAGCAGGGTTGACTTGCTTTATCTCTGAAAAGTAGTCCTGACACCTCTGCTCTGACAAAAGCATTCTGACTTCTGTGTATGTGACGTTTACTCTTGTACTCTTGCTGACGGATGATCATCGTTCATCCAGAAGAGGCAATCTTGCTCTGCAAGAGTCCCAATGCCAAGAGTCTTTCCATCCGGAAGCTCATTTGCATCCGGAAGTGTGACCAAGTTCTGCACATACTGGTTAGTCCAACATAGCAATATATATAATCAAATATAGTAAGAGCTATACATGCTGTGGGAAGCTTGTTTGCTAAGGGGAGTAGTCTTACTTAGACTATGTTCTGACTTAGTGTATTATTTACTTTGAACGTTAGTCCTCTTAGTCTGTGATGTATCCGGAAGCACTTCTACATCCGGAAGTAAAACCACTGGATGAAGGATTTTGTTTACTCTTACTCACTCTCGCTCAGTGTCCTTCAATCCAACAGTCAGCGCTAGTCACTATGCTATCGGATGCACTTTCACTTGACGAGGTAGACTCACTGACGCTTAGGGTTATATCTATTCTATCAGTCTGCGCCAGTCAAAATCTATCAGGAAGCAATTTCACTTGACGAGGCTGATTCACTGACGCTTGGGGTTATTCTATTTTATCAGGCTGCGTCAGTCAAAATCCAACAGGAAGCAATTTCACTTCCGGTTGAATCATAACTTAGTCTTAAGGTTTTGTGTACCTAATGCTCATGGACTAAGTTATTTCCCTAGTGAGTTACTCGCTGCCGCTGGGGGATAAATCATTCATCTGCATGCGCGAGTCCTAGTCTATCCGGAAGTAAATCCACATCCTGTTGCACTCATACTTGGGATCCTATGTTATCCTTTTGCTTTCTAAGTACTTGTCCTATTCCTTTATATTTTAGTCTTCATCAAAACTTAAGATTCTAACATTCTCCCCCTTTTTGATGATGACAAACCTAGTTCTATCAATTAAGTTCCTAAGGAAGGATTAGAAAAAGAGTAAAAGCAATGGATAAGAACAAGTAACTTGAACAAATATTATTGACAAGTAAGAGTTACAAGTCAGAGTATACAATCAAATAACAAGTAAGAGTTACAAGTCAGGTGAAGAATATCTACAAGTAATTATCACTAAGCAGGTATGAAAGTATGCATGAAAACAAAACAAGAAAATCTCCAAGTTAAAACGAAAGTTTGGATTTGGGGTTTTGTTTTGGATTGGGGGTTCAGACTTGGTGTCTCTTTTTCCTCTCCCTTTCCCTCTGTCTCTCTTCACACTCTTTCTGGAGTCTGGCTACCTCTGCCTCATGCACATTCTGGTCTATCTGGGCAATGATATTCTGAAGCTCTTCTTCCTCTTTCTCTCTTCTGAGCCTTTCAGATTCAATGGACTCCTCGAATGCCCTTTTCATGTTTTCTACTTCTTCATACCCAGGGAACCCTGTAGCATCATCGAAGTAGGCGACCTCTCCATTGGGGTAGTGAACAGCCCGAATCTTTACGTTCCATACAGGGAAGTTGGGATCCTCCTCAACTTCCTGGGCTTTCCTTTTCCCTTTCCCCTTACTCTTCCCTTTGCTCTTGCTAATCGGAGGAGTAGGCATGGCACTTGCTCTGTCAGCATCGAGGCAGGCCATCTGACCGAAGGAGAGTTTGTCCGTGAACCCATACTTTTCATATTCCTCAGGAGTCATGTCTTCAATTTCCAACTTGACCTCCTTTAGAATAGGAACTGTTTGAACTACTGGGGTTTCAGGCTCAACTTGGGCAGATGAGGTCTCTTGCTCAGGTTGGTCTGATGGAGTCTCTTCCTCACTCTCAGCAGTTTCAGTGGTGGCAATAATTTTCCTGGTCCGCTTCTTGGCAACGGCCTTCTTTCTAGATTCACTGAAGGTGACTGCTGGCTCAGATGAGGGAGGAGGGGCAGATGATTGCTCAGACGAGGAGATCTCGGACTCTTGCCCAGTGGATGAGGGGATAGGCTTGGCTATCACAATAGGAGGGTGATTGATCTTCTTCAGTCCCCACTTCATCATTATCTCCTCAATATCCTTTCTACTTATCTTAGTTGGAGGAGGTTCTGATGAAGATGACTCTGGCTGTGAGGGATTTTCACTTGGCTCAACAACAGCCATTTCCAATTGTGATCCTTGCTCAGTCACCCTCTGCTGCTGCATGAACCGGATGGCTTCCCCCCTTATTAGATTCTCAGCTCCACCCAACCTTTGGGATTCCATAGCACGGCGAAGGGCAGCCCGATATCTTCATCAACCCAAAGTGATGGCTGGCTAAGACCATTCCTGGTGTCCATATGTAGGTGGAGCGCAAACAGCATATCTCTCCCCCTTTTGTCATCATCAACAAGGGAGAGGGCCAGGGATGGAGCGGATGAGGTGGAGGGTGGAGGTTCAGGGCCAGATTGTGTTGAGGGTGAGGTTTCTGGGGAGGAGGTAGGGAGGTTAGGCTCGGGGGATGAGGCAGTCTCGGGGAACCAGCTGAGATTCACAAAGAGTCCCTCAAAGGGATAGGTGGAGGAGTATTCAGTGAAGGTAGTGGAAGGGGTGAATGGGGTAAAGGGTACGTGAGGATCCTCAGGGATTTGCTGAAGGCGTGGGTAATCTCGTAAATAGATGTGGCTGAGGGGGTGAATGGCAGTTTGAAGTCCAAGGTGTTCGGCTAAGGGGTTGGATGGTGTGCGAGTGGATGAGGGAGGTGTAGATGGGGAGTTTTGTGGAGATGGGGAGTTGTTGGAGTGTAGGGGTGATTGGCTAGGAGATTGTTGGTGTGTGTCTTGGGTTTGGTGTTCATGGTTGGGTGAAGGTTGGGATTGGTGAGCATTGTTTGGTGATGGAGGGGATTGATGGTCATTTTGTGGAGGTGGCTGAGGTTGTTGAGTGTTAGGAGGAGGAGGGGGAAGTTGAGGGTGATTAGGAGGAGGAGGAGGTGGGTTTTGAGGAGGAGGAGGAGGAGGTAGGTTACCTTGAGATGGTTGGGGAATTTGTAGGTGTTGAAGAATGAGATCCAACTTTGCATCCACCCCGGCTATGTGATTCTCGATTTGGCCAATTCTGTCCTCAAGCCGTTGGATCCGCTCCCCTTGCTGTTGGAACCCAGCATCACACTTATCTTGGAGAGGAGCCATCAAGGAGTCAGTCAGCCTAAAGAGGAGCTCTTCCTTTACTTCCTCAGCAAAGGCTCTGACTGATGCTGGCACTCTTGCAGCACGGCCTGGCCCAGCGTAGGAATCAACTTCCTGATCCCCTGCACCAGATGAAGAGGGGATGGAAGTCTGAGAGCCACTGCTTGTCTGTGATCTTGAGCGAGTGGGCTTAGCAGGCTTCAGATATTTGATCCCCATCTTGCTAATGTTAGTTGCCCCCACAGGAGCACACTTGACATTTTCTTCCTCCACATCAGATGTCGCCTTTATCAGTTTCTTCTCAAGGAGGAAGGCAAGGATGGTGGGATAGGGTAGATAGCCTGACTTGTCATTAGATAACCATCTCTGAAGCTCAAGACAAATCAACTGCCCCGGGTTGATTGGCTGCTGGGAGAGGAGTCTGGGGAACCATGGGTTGTCCAATTGTGTGAACTCATTGAAGTTACCCCCCTTGTGTGTCATTATCCGGGAGTAGATGTAGTACAGGAGCCTGTGAGAGTCAGACATTTTGGACACCTTCTTCTCTTTGGTGCCATACAGCTGCTCGAGTTCCTCCTTGCTGTACTTCAATGACTCAGGGTACAGCCACTCGTTCATACCCTCATCTGTGATTCCCATCAACTCATTCAACGTCCTCCAGGTGAATCTGAAGGATCTCCCCCGTACAGTGGCAGTGAAGGAGAGTTTGTGGATTTGCTCCTTTCCATCAACCTTCTTGTATTTAACCTTGCCTACGAGGGATTGACAGAAGGCTCGCAGGACGTTGACGTTGTAGTCCTGGTTGATCCCCAGCCAGGGCATGTATTTCTCCAGATATGGGCGAAGATGAGAAAACCCTAGATCATCTACCTTACTCAGATCTACGAACAACCCGTTGTTGAAGTAGGGCTTGATAGTCTCAAACTTCGAGGCAACAGGTTCTAAAGCCCCATCTCTATAAACTGAAGGGTCATCTTCTTCAACCCTTTGCCTTTTGCAAGAAGACTCTTCAGCGAATTGAACCTTCTTCTTCTTTCCTTTTCTCTTGGCTTCCTTCGCTTGCTCATGCCCAGAAGCCTCAGGCTGTTCTGCCACTCTCTCAGAATGTCCAGGCTGGTCCTGGACTTGTTCATTCAGCCCTTGCGTTTGCCCAGAGATTTGAGGACGTTCATGATGTTCTTCATGGTGTTCATCATTTTTCCCAGAATTCCCAGAATGTTCATGTCGAGTTTTTCCAGATTTCGACTTGTGCTTCTTGGATGAAGAGGTTTTCTTAGTAACTGGGTTGGTTTCATGTGATCCGGCCATTTTTTTTTGTGTGGGTTGGTGATGGAAAGAGATGAAATGCACAAAGTGTATGGAAAATGCGAAGAACACAAATGAAGATGAAGAATGTGTGCAGAGAAAATGTGTGGGTGAAAAGTTTGCAAGTAAAAAGTGAAAGTGAAAAATGGCACCTTATTTATATGCAAAGTTACCAAGGGTAAAATGGTCATGCCTTTTCATATGAAAGCAAACGTTTATACATTGGGTAACGTAAATATTTAATTGAAACGGCGCACCTTATGACATGTGTCGCTTCATCTTGTCAGATAAGGCACAATGTCTCATGGAGGAAGATGAAGCGTTTTCTGAAATGACATGTCCCTTGGTCTGGCACTGGCGCTCTCTTAGTTTCAACATCCAGTGTCAGTGAGGTTTCATCCGGAAGTGGTTTTGCTTCCGGTTGCAATTGCTTAAGATTTAACATTGAGGACCTTCATCTTCCATACTAGGGGCCTTTTCACTAGGGGACCTGCAGGTGCTAGCGGAGGCATATGCACTTGCGGATGGTCAGTGGAAAAACTTAAGATTTAACATTAGTATACATGCTGAGTACATTCCAAGTCATAAACTTATGCTAATCAGTTCAATATAATAATCTCAAGAAAACGTGCTTGCTTGTTGGTTTGGTAAAACAGAAGTATCAATAATGTGGAAATAGACTTTGAAAGTTAGTTCAACAAATATGCCTTAAGGATGTTTCAAGTTTACAAAACAGCCAAATTCTCAGCATATGATCACAAGAATAATTTTCAAATCTTAGCTCAAGTTCTTTCAAATATACTTAATATGATCTCATTATTCTTAGGATATCAACAAGCTTTAACTTAATCCAGATTGTACTAAGCTTGTCAGGATATACAGCTTTTAGTGAGTAGATATTCTTAATAGTTCTTTCCAGCCTAGTTATCTACACTAACTCAGCTTCTATCCCATTGGCATTTGCTCTTGGATTTATCAGATTTTGCAGAAATTAATTCAATGCATTTCCTAAGATTCCTAATGTATGTCCGACAAGAGAGACTATCCATTAAAATATACAACAGAAGGAGTAAGGGATAGAAATGCTCATATATGATTGGCGAGATTTCCTCGAGATATCAGTACAGCCAGTCACTCTCATCTTGATAAGGAGTAAACATGTTGACACAGAGAATGGAAGCCTCTGGAAACTCCAGCTCAAGATCCCTCAGTTGATTCTCCAGCTCCAAACACATGCACAGGAGCTAGTGGTAACAATATACTCAGCCTTTATGAAAGTGACCAACAGGTCTGCACCTTGCTAGTCCAAGACACCAGACATCCTCTATGCTGGCGGAAGTGGATTCCCTTGTGAAAATTTGAGATTTAACAATGTATGCTCATGTGATCTTTTCACTAGGGAACCAAGGGAAGAGAATCTCATCACACTTGGACCCATTGCCTCTCTTGTTGTTAAAGCTTGGGTAGTCTTCTTTCTTGAATTCCACACACTCGATTGGCCTCAGGAAGCTCTTTATCCCGATCTCCATGCATCAGTCATCAGATGTTGTTGTATTCCTGTGACTAACATGAATTTCACCATTGGATCTTAACATGCTCCTTGCATTCCGAAAGGACCCATTTTTCTTCTCCATCAACTTGCACGGTTATTGACTTTTGTGCATTAGGAAGCAGGCATGAAGGTCGGCTCATCAAGATATAACAAATTGCTCAGCTGAAGCATAGTCTTGAGTCTTGCTGTTGCTTCCGATCTTATTTCCCAAGGAGATCTTCCATACTTATCCTTGGTTTGAATCACTGTCTTATGAGTGACAGAGTTCATAGGTTTTCTCCATGTTGATCGAGGGATCCTCTCTCTCTTGTTCTTCTCAGGATAGTTGAGTGGGACTCTGTGATAGCTCAACCTTGAGACAGAACCTTTGATCCTTGTGGTTGTGCACTGCTTCTTATGATTGGACCAGGTGGTTGCAGCAGTGACATCACCACGAGTTCTTTTCTTTGGGGCAAGAGGAACTCTTGATCTTTCCTGCACAAGTAAGGCACTGGAGGGGAGTTTTGGTACCCATTTGTACTTGGGTCCTACACGGTTAGCACTGGACCTTACTTGTCCTTTGGGGATCCATACATATTTGTTCCTTACATTTAAGTTTCTTTTAAATTTGCATGTATGAGAAATATGACCTGTTCTACCACAATAATGACAGATAATGGGATGATATTCAGAATAAGATTTCTTATCATTATTGTATTGGTCAGTTTTCTTTTCAAAGACACTATGTTTGTTAACTTTTGAAATCTCAGGGTCTTTTGAAAACTCTTCTTTTAAGAATGGAACTTTGGACTCCTTGGTTGTAGAAGAAAGGTTAAGTTTCTCAAGTTCCCTATTCCTTTTTCTCAGGCCTAGAACTTCTTTTGCAAGTTTACAGAATTCAATATGTAACTTATCATAAATGTCTTGCAATTCAGAAGGTTCAAGTTCAGGTACCTTATTTTCTTCAGTTTCTGAATCTTCTAGGCACAGATTGACACTTTCTTCACTGATGCTAGCTTCCTCTATATCACCATCCAGTAGCTCATCAAAGGTAGATTCACAGGGAGCACATAATGAGCTTTGGACAGCCTTTACTTCAAGAGATTGATTAGAAGCATACATAGTGTCAAGAGTGTTCCAAATATCTCTAGCCCTAGAGCAATGTTTAATTTTCTGGAAATCATTTTCAGATAAACTTTTGTGCAAAATTTGCATTGCTCTAAGGTTTAAGTAAAATAAATTTTTCTCCTCTTCAGTCCAATTTACTTTTGGCTTGAAATCAGAGTCCTCTTCAGTCCAATTTACTTTTGGCTTGAAATCAGAGTCCTCTTCAGTCCAATTTGCTCTAAGGTTTAAGCAAAATTTACTTTTGGCTTGAAATCATTTTCAAAGACTTTTGGCTTGAAATCAGAGTGAACAGGAAGCCACCAAGGCTTATACTATTTGAAGGATAATATAGCCAAACAAGCATCCCTTTCAGGACAAATAACCACCCAATAAGCCAACTGGGGGTCTTATCAAATGATGTCGTGTTTTCCCCATCCCTTAATCGAACATAACATCAATTCATAACAAAATGATACATAACTATATTGGTTAGCTCATGACAATGTCATGGTTTTACACAAACTAATACACATTTCCAAATCCCCCTTTTCTCACAATTTAACTTCAATTATATATCTCATGATATTTTTCTCAAATAACTTGGCATTTTCTCATAATCATACCTCGCTACAATAATTTAACTCATTTACAATAGCAGAGACCTCTTACAAGCAAGACACAAGTGGAAACTGTATAATGTGTATCTCTCGGCAACAAGAAAATAATTACCAACACAATTAGTGTGTTTGGCTCGGCTTATTTTGAGAAATAAGCCGGCTTATTTTGGATTTTCAAAGCCAAAAACTCAAAATAAGCTGGCTTATTTCTCAAAATAAGTTGAGCCAAATACACTAAATATCTCTCGCACTCAATACCAATAATATGATCAATTCACGCATCACAATTTCATCACACATTAAATTGACAACTAATAACTAATTAAGTGAAGTTACAACAATTTATAGACTTAAATTCCATTCTAGAATCTCTATTTGTACTAAGTCACAACTCACAAGTCACTATCCCAATACCATAACTAGGTTTTTCTAATACTCAACAACTATTCCAACTCCATTGACAACTCTCAATCATTAAATTGAAATTCAGAATCCAAAATCCACTTCTAATATGCCTATTACACAATTTGATTCTTATTGAACATTTTGGGCCGATTCAACCTCTAATTTTACGCTCAATAACACCAATCAATCATTAAATATCATTTCCAAACACTATATCCTCAAATGTCAACAACACTTAATCTTCATATAATCTCAAATTCAATGAAAATAAACCGATCAAACATTTTATCTAACTCAATAGGCTCAGTTTAAACTAAAGATTCAGCCAAAATAACCTCTTGCATTTTAAATCTAGCTCAAACTTGAAATGCGTGGCTGTCACCCAAGAGGGGGGGTGAATTGAGTGGCAGAATAAAACTTATGATTTTCTCCTTTATAAAAACTTTACTCCTTGTGCTTGATGAGAGTGACGATGGATCATCCCAAGCACAAGTGAGTATACAGTGGTGTGGTGCTTGGTGTGAGATTTAAATACGCAGAATATGCACAAGTGAGTTTATCCTGGTTCGGTCACTCCTAGACCTACATCCAGTCCCCAGGCTCCACCTGAGATTTTCAATCCACTAACCCTCTTGTTTGAACCAGGCACAAGAAAGCCTTTACACTTTTAGGTTTTACAAGCACGGGTTCACCTAACAACCCACAGGTTTTACAACGGGCTCACCTGCAAACCTTACAACCACAAGTTTTGCGGGCTAACTTGCAACCTATGGAGATTTAGAAAACCTCTAAATGCTCCCCCTTACTATTGTAATATAACAATTCTGTTCTTCAAGCACAAGCTTAAGAACAGCCTCTGTTAATTAGAGGATTTAATGATATGTTCACTCTATGAACTGATTTTGATAATCACTTAAGTACAAATGACTCTCTCTAAGAGTAGATGATGTTACTCACTTAAGTACAATTGAATTACTCTCTAAGAATGTTACAACTCTAGATCTGAGAGTAGAAGATGAGAGGAATGTAGAAGATAATACATCAGATAATATGCTCTGTTCTTCCAACCATCTTCTGAATGTAGCTGTTCCCTTTTATACTCGGCTTCTTGGGCGGCAGGTTGAATATGAACGTTTGAATATAGCCGTTAATCCCATGTTACCGTTGAGAAGTACATCTTCATTAATGCTTAGCAGGGTTGACTTGCTTTATCTCTGAAAAGTAGTCCTGACACCTCTGCTCTGACAAAAGCATTCTGACTTCTGTGTATGTGACGTTTACTCTTGTACTCTTGCTGACGGATGATCATCGTTCATCCAGAAGAGGCAATCTTGCTCTGCAAGAGTCCCAATGCCAAGAGTCTTTCCATCCGGAAGCTCATTTGCATCCGGAAGTGTGACCAAGTTCTGCACATACTGGTTAGTCCAACATAGCAATATATATAATCAAATATAGTAAGAGCTATACATGCTGTGGGAAGCTTGTTTGCTAAGGGGAGTAGTCTTACTTAGACTATGTTCTGACTTAGTGTATTATTTACTTTGAACGTTAGTCCTCTTAGTCTGTGATGTATCCGGAAGCACTTCTACATCCGGAAGTAAAACCACTGGATGAAGGATTTTGTTTACTCTTACTCACTCTCGCTCAGTGTCCTTCAATCCAACAGTCAGCGCTAGTCACTATGCTATCGGATGCACTTTCACTTGACGAGGTAGACTCACTGACGCTTAGGGTTATATCTATTCTATCAGTCTGCGCCAGTCAAAATCTATCAGGAAGCAATTTCACTTGACGAGGCTGATTCACTGACGCTTGGGGTTATTCTATTTTATCAGGCTGCGTCAGTCAAAATCCAACAGGAAGCAATTTCACTTCCGGTTGAATCATAACTTAGTCTTAAGGTTTTGTGTACCTAATGCTCATGGACTAAGTTATTTCCCTAGTGAGTTACTCGCTGCCGCTGGGGGATAAATCATTCATCTGCATGCGCGAGTCCTAGTCTATCCGGAAGTAAATCCACATCCTGTTGCACTCATACTTGGGATCCTATGTTATCCTTTTGCTTTCTAAGTACTTGTCCTATTCCTTTATATTTTAGTCTTCATCAAAACTTAAGATTCTAACAAAACTCTATATTTGCTAGCCTAGTGGGTAAGAAGGATTCAGTTTTCTCTCCAAGCTTTATCTCCAAGGCAAATAGATTAGAAGCGTCCTGGTGCTTTCTGTGTCACCGAGGCAAGTGACAAAATATTTGCCCTTTTGTCACCCAATTCATCAATACATCATTAATTCATTCATACATCCATCATTCTCCCCAATTTCATCCTCAAATCAACATCATCAACTATAAATCATCATAACCAACCAATTATTATGGAATCCCAAATCTTCAACAACATACAACTCCACAGCCTAATTGAACACTAAAAGCCTCAAAATAACTAATAAGGCAACCATTCAAAATAATATCATAAACTTTATTAGTCATAAAATTAGTTCTTTTAAAGCCAAACCAACTTGAATAAAATTATAGGCCAAAAAACAAACATGTGATCATATACTACAGTCTAACAAAAATATTAACTTCTGAAAATTTATTGCATATCAGACATTTAATAGAATAAAATGTAGAAATTCATTCTCTAATCACACCTATCCAATGGTTTCCCCGTCCTGAGGAATGTTAATCTGACATTGTTTTTGTATTATTGCTGTTGAACTGCTACCTTCTGTACTAATCGTCTGCAGACCCTAAATAATATAGCATTGAATAAAAAATCAACAATAAAAAAAGTTTGAGAATGATTTAATTTGAAGAGTTCATAGAGAATTTGACACACCAAGGATGATAAATTCCCCTGTTCTGTGCTGACTTCCTGTCAAATGACTCAAACAATCCAAGTCAGTACAACACAGATAAAAGGTAAAAAAACAAAGCTAACGGGCATGGACCTTGAGGATGAAGTGTCACAGATGACAAACATAAAAAGATTGGAAATCAGACCTCTGAAATGTTTCTGTTTCGATCCGTGAGGCCAAATATCGATTTGCCCAGACGTCTAACTCTTGATATAGTCATGTCCTGCAAGCGAAATTTAAAGGAAAAGGGAGAAAAATCATGTAATTACTACCTTCAGTCTAAACTTGCTTGAAGAGTTAATCTTAGTCTTAAATGCAAGACATATTTCTAATAATATTTGTCAATTTTTCCTAAATTACTCTAACAACGCTCCAATAACCAACTAACAATAATAAAGTAAGAGAGAAAGGAGACATCAAAGAAGAATATTAGGGGTGTTTTAGAAAAACTTTACATACTGAATTACTGACTAACTAAACTAATAATCTTAATCTACTCAATTAGGTAAATACTAAATAGGTCAGACATTTAGTAAGTATTGGAGGGAGAACATGTGTGCTTGCATGGACTCGTGTAAATCAGAAACAAATTCTATTAATTATCCATGCAACTGCAAAGTTAAATTAATAACCTGTTTGCTTTCAGCAAGCTTGAGCTCTCCTTCCTATCAAGTCAAGAAATAGATTAAAGTCACAACATAGACAATGATTTCAAATTAATTAGATACTTGAAAAGGATCAAGGAGAAATATAATTTCACCATCCTGGGAATCTTTTCAGAGATGGAATTAATAGCACCCCCAATTTGTGAAAGGCCTGACTTCACTTCACTCACCTGTATGAAAATAAATAAAATATTAGCGTGCAGTAACTTACTTCCATATAGAGGACAAAAACTTTACCGTTAGGGAAAGACCTGGCTCCTAAAATTGACTGCAGAGATGGTCCAAAATGAATATTATCATGCCAAAGTAACAATGTCATTTTCCATTCAAAAAAGGCAATCCAGACTAAAATGTAGGATGAGCATATTGATCCTATTAGTCACAATTCATTGATTCTGAGGGGAATATTGAAACATGGTTTATCCAACTGATCGCATATTTGAAAGTTTTGTGCTTGTATGATTCTGCAATCATACAAGCACAAGAGATGGAAAGAGACACTCTTGGTGAGAGGAGGGGAGAGGTAGAGAGAGAAGAGAGAAACTGAGCAACACATGTATCCATATCAATCATAATCTGCATTATAAATAGGTACATGATACAATCTATTTATAATCATTGGAGAGGGGACAACCTTGACTATGTAGGCAACACTCCTACCCTTCGAGTCTGGATTAGTCAGTTGTCAATAGGCGTCGGATTACCGGGTGGTGTATAACAAAAAAAAAAACATAAATAGGTACTTGATACTATCTATTCATAGTCAACAACGCTTCTGACTATTTCTCATATCTATGACTACCGATTGAGTTATTCTGTCATTTATTTATTTTAAACCATATCACCCTTCTTTGGATCTTACATCTTGTCTTAATTCATTAATATAATTGCCCGCGTTATAAAGAAAACAATCATATCTTACATCATTAGCATTAAGCTGGATCAACTCATTTTGCTCGTCAACTTTCAGGCTCAAAGCTTCTACCTTCTCTGTCAAACACCTTTCAGTTGGCTGCACATATAGATCAGACAAAGTTCTTCAGTTACTAACATTGATGTAAGAGGGCTATATTGATGCAACTTACAGCTATTCTTTCAATTAAATTCCCCAATCGCTTTCTTGCAGAAGATATAAATCCCTGAAAGTGAATGAAAAATAATAAATGCATTAATATCATCGTTACATACAACTATTTCAAATTGAATTGCAGATATATAAATCAACTTGAGATTAGATTACAGTCTCACCTTCCACCAGATGTAAAAAAATAACCCCATAGCCATGCCTACTAATGCAGCAACTGGAAGCAAGTAAGATGTATAGCCCCCTATGTTCAAAAAAATCATATTATAAACTTTTCATAGTTAAAAAAAATATTACTTCATCATATAAAGTCACTCCATGCTGTCATAACATGGCAGAAACAAGTGGGGTGATGAAAGTAAAAACACTAAAATTGGCCACACTTATAAAACAATGGATGTGTTTTTAGGCATCATCAATGAATTTAAGGTGACTAATACTATGCAGATTGATGCAAGGAGACCCGATGGTGATTGAAGATACTGCCTAAATTGTCCAGCTACTCCAAACCAAAAACTATCAACAGCAACAGCAACGAGTCTTATCCAACTAAGTTACCAAAACTAAAAGGTCATTTAAAAAAATGCATTTGCTTCAGCACTGGTAAAGATAAGTTGATTCTGAACTATTCCCAAATGGGTCTATTGTGAGGTGAAATGGTCATTTGAGGCCTTCAAAGCACAAACCTAAGGCAAGTAATTAGTTCTTAATCCTAATAATGATCCGGCCTAAACAACTGACATAACTATTATAAGGGGAACCATGGATACCAATGGGTAGTTGGTGGAGCTGGTAAGTGGGCTACAACCCCCGTAAGGATGAAAATGCTTATTCGAATCCAGGGAAACACTCTCATTAGGAAAGGGGACAACCTTGCCTATGTGGGCAACACTCCTACCCCTCGAGTCCGGATTAAACCGGGCGGTGATTAACCAAATTAAGGGGGAAACCATGGATAAATCTAGCTAATGTGGCTAAAGAGAGAGGGAGGGGGAGTACATTTCAATTAGCAAGATGTGTGGGTTACATTTTTTTACAATGCTCATTAATTGTATTATTGAGAAAATAAAGACACCAGAATTATCAAAATGTGTGGTTACATCTTTTTACACTGCTCACTGTATTGTTGATAAAGGAAAGATGTTGGAATTAATCATATATGCATTGGGTGGTAATCTTGTTTCTTTTTCGTAGGCCAACATCCAAAATATAAGTTGTAGACAATACTGTAATAAGGATCTTGAGCATAACAATATATAGTAAACTAAGTGTTATATTTTTTCCCTGGATTGGGATCTGCAAAATGTTGTCTGAAACTTAATCCATTGTTATAGAGTCAAGTCAAGTCTTAAATCCTGAATATCAGTACAGTAAAGTAGACTCCTCCTAACCCCAGCAAGAATCTTTATATTAGATTTGCCACTCCTATACACCCTACTCAATTAACGTTGCAGGCACCCTGACTCAGACGACAGTAAGAAACATTTTGAGCTTCACCCTTTGAAAGTGAAACAAATCCAGCAAAAATGGGAGTACTTGTAGTAAATTATGTACAACAATTCAACTCTTTGTTTAATAATCATAGCTGACTCTTGGAAGGAATGATGAAAGGCAAAATACAAAATGTGAAAAATGAGGTAAACTGAAACACAATTCATTCTACACATACCATCATTACAAGAACAATGGCAGTTGAAAGTGGCTGCAGCTGCAGTATTGGATAAGGCCAGCTCTTGAACTATTTGTCGAATCTGAGGTTAAAACATGCAAGTTTAATGTGAAATGATTGATATATTCCTTGTAAAAGATATAAGTTTTATGATGAATCCTGCAATTCAACAGTAATCAATTCAAAGTTATTATAGCCAATCCTTCAAATAGATCATCATAGATGCTCCTGTCTTGTTCATCACAAGGCCATTTCATTTAAGCATAGGCTCAAATATTAGCTATGGTGAAGTAACTTGCTGGAGTAAAGACAATATGTCCAAGAAGTTTACAGGTCTGAGGTTTTGCAATCATTACATGGTTTTTGCCACAGTCCCTTTAAAAGATGATTGTTTTCACTTTCTATTAGTGGATCTCTACAAACGGCTCTTCTTTATGTCCATTTCTATTGTTTGTGCAAAAGGGCTTGTAAGACCACCCAAAGATCAACTTTTTAGTGCCTCATAATAATGAAAAACGGTGAGAATTTGACAAAAGCAAAGAAGGCATAAAAGAAGAGAGATAATTGTGCAATACCAGAGCAGGGTCACATGGCTGAGCTGCATTAGCATTTGTTGCTGTATCAAAGGAAGGGGAGATTGTGATGAGTTAGTGAACAGAACAAGGATGAATGAACTAAAGGAATGACTAATGAGATGGTATAAATTAAAATGCTTACCAGCTACGGCAAAGATATTGGCTAAGATCACCATCATTCAATGTCACTCCCAGTTACTGCAAAATTCAACAAATACAAGACCAGAGGAGCCGCACGCTTGAAGGAGGAAGGAAGAGAAACACAGAAAGAGACTATATATATATATGCAACGTTGTTTTGACTTTTTAAAGCTGCGTCAACTCCAACGTTGTTTTGACCATTTAAGGCCTCGTCAGATGCTAGAACTTTCCAAGGTATTCATGGATTCTTCGACCATCTCAATGCTGAAGCGGGAGTTGCTCTTTAACTAAAAGCTTTTACTGTCAACATCTGCAATTTTTATGAATATGTGAGACAAAATCAAATGACATGAAAGTCAAAGTACTGTTCATGATACACGAGGACAAAACACACTTATGAAATACTGTATATGTAAAAGTTAGTTTTTTATGTAAAAGTTAGTTGGTTATAGAAGTTAGTTGGTTGATTGAAATTAATTCTTTTTTCCAATTTTACCTCTATTTATTTAATATCATTATTAGAGAAAGATATGGAAACATTAATAGATATGAAAGATAGTTTCAGGCAAAATAGAAGACATCATTAAATAATGAGAGAGTGTGAGGGTGAACACTTGTATTTTGGACTAAATTATTTAAATTTAGTGCTTTTATAATTGGGATTGGAGGGAGTATTATTTTTAAGTTATTATAACTCCATCCATATATAGCAATGTGTAAATGAGAAGAAATGATATATCCGGCCAGTAAACTAACTCAAGAATTAACATCAGCCAATTAATCTCTGTCGCATAAATATAAATAATAAAATAAAAACCAATCAAATATAACTTCCTGCTTTACATATCGCTCGGCATGAATTTTATAACTATTAATAGATGCTGGCACATAACTGACAGCTGAACCAGTCCACAAAGCGATGTGTATATAAAGTGGTACTAATGAGTGCATTGATTGATGAAATCATTAATACAACTTCGGTTTTCTTATTACTTGCGGGTATAAATATGATCTTGACATTGGCTATTGGTCCCGCTCCCGCCTTCTAACAAATTCCCATAGCTATTAATTAACTAATGCAACTTAAACAAAATTAGCAACTGAAATGGTCGGATTCCCGACAACTTAAAACAATCAAACAAATAAATAATGAATGGAATTGATTAATAGTGTGGGAGTTATTTGTATGAATGTAAAAAAAATTTAATTGTTTATAGTGAAATATGAAACATTAGACACGTTGTATACTTATTGTATTAAAATTTGGATTAGGGAAGAACAACAACAAATTAAAATATGAGTAATAATTAATAGTTCATTTATAGATATGAGATGCAATTGATTTATGTTTGGAGAAATTAAAAAAATCAAATGAGTCGCTTAATCATTGCGTGTTTTTTTGCATTATTTGATTATATGTTTGCCTATATGTCAGATAAATTAATTTTTAAAAAATACACACCCGTTGATTGATAAGTATCTTGTTCAAAATTTTTTTAGTTATTTTAAGAAAAAATCAATTAAATCTTATATTTAGAAATTCTTTTACACCAATGCACACTACTTAATTTATAAAAATCATATTTTCTTGAGAATGGTGAAATAACAATAATACATTTGACTCGACTATGAGGGAGATCTAATCTAAGGATATCTTTGATGAGTATTTTCTACACCCTCTCAGGCTAAATTCAAAATGTCATCTGGTCTTGATCATCATATTATTTTGATATTTTTTAGAAATTAAGGATACATAATTATTTTAAAATTTCTATAATTATTTTTTTCTTCAAAACTAATTTATTTTTTTTTTGTAAATTAACATATAATATAATTAAATGTGATATATGTTATAGTCCAATGGTATAATTTACTTTCTTAAATTTTAAAAGTAAAAAGTCAAAGTGATATTATATTTAGGACAAAAGTACATTCTATTTATTAGACCCAAGTAACTTTTCTGTCAGCATTAGACCCAAGTAATTAACCAATAATTAAATTGATATTAATATTTCCTACACCTATCACATAAGGTTTAGTGAAGTTTCGTTCATATAATATAGCAACAATAAAATGCAAAAATCTTATTATTTAAAAATCAAGATTATGGTAGACTTTATTTAAGTGATCGAACCGACCTGCATGGATGAGCTATATATAGTAAACAAATTCGCGGTCTACACACATATACATATGATATGAGACGGGAAAATTTTGATATATTTAGGACCGGAGGGAGTATTACTTTAATGTAGACAAGAGATGTTGTGCCCTAGTATTTATATAATTACATCTCTCCCTATAGAATCTCTGATTCCTTCATCAATCAACCCCCGGGGTGCACTGTTACGATACATCTAGTACTGGGTTTGTTTCCCTTCCTTGTTTGGATGTAAATATTGTATACTTTTTTTTTAGAATTGAGATCACTTTACACTTCCCATGGCAAAAAGTTCTTAAGAATGTGAGTTCTACAGAACCAAGCAGGCATTACCCAGGCAATCATCAATCATGGTTGCAGCAAAAGGGCTAATAACACACCTAGCCAATGATGTCCCTTCCAAGAGGAATATTAACAGGGAATGATCTATGTATTCTTGTTCTAGAGATGGGGCCCTTTTCATTGGCAAAACTTAGACCACCTTTCTTTGTGTCTGAAACTAACTTCTCAGCTGTGTCTGTTGTTTCAGTAATGAATTGCAGCCCCTAAATAATATTGAATCAAGTCACCAATGGACAGAGTTTGAGAATGATGAATTTGAAGAATTTATAGAGAATCGGCGTACCTTGAGAGGTGAATTACCCTCAAGAGCCTTCGTTGAAGGGTTTGCAAGTTCTGCACTGACTTCCTGTCAAATCACTCCAACAATCAAAATTAGCACCAAAACTTAATGGGCATGGACCTTGAGGATGACAAATATTAAGAGGATCAGTATAGACAGATGAAAGATCAAACCTTGAAGATTTTCCTGTTTGGCTGCTCTTTAAATCCATCTGCTAATTCGCACAGATACCAGAGACCTGAGTTCGTTATGTCCTGCATGAAAATTTAAAAAGCAAAGTTGATTGATAAAAGCACACAAGTACGTGTACATTCACACATGTAAACCAGAACATATTGTAGACTTTGATGCTTAATCTGTGTGATAGCAAAATTAAATCAATGACCTGTTTGCTTTCAACAAGCTTGAGCTTTCCTTCCTGTCAAAATAATAAATTACATAAAAGTCAAAACTTTAAGAATGTGATTCTTCAAGTTGGTCGGGTGTTTATAAATGGTAGGGGAGAAAAATAATTTACTAGGCCCGAAATCATTTGATGGATGAGATCAAAATCGCCCCCAATCTGCGAAAGGTTTGACTTCACTTCATTCACCTGTGTGACAATAAAAATAAAGCGGGAACTTACTTCCATATATAGCCTGTAAGCCTCACATGCATTATACAATTACTAAAGAAACTGGCCCTAGTTAAAACTGAGCTCAGAACCAGTCCACAAGGAATACTAATGTTATGAAGAACAAAACAAATTTCAAGTTGAAGTTTCCCACGCAAAATGCACCATACCAACTTCCATCTTAGCAAAGCAATTGAAACCATAAAGGAGAATGGGACTATTGATTCCATTTCCCATCATTCACTGATTCTGAGGAATAACATGAAAAATATAACTACCCAGACTCAAAAGAAAATCAACATATCTTACATCATTTGCAATATGCTGGGATAACTCATAGTGCTCTTCAACTTTCAGATCCAAAACTTCGAGTTTCTTCGTCAAATGCTTTCTAGTTGACTGCATAGACAGTTTTTTTTTTTAAACGGAGTATTCAGCAATCAAACATACTTAAGATGGTAAAACACTTCAAATTAGAAAATTTATGTCAACATATGCAACTTACAGCTAATGTTTCATGTACATTCTCCAACTGCTTTGTCACGGTTGCAACAGCATTCGCCATGTTACGCTTTGTCACAAACATTACGTCAGACATTGACAATCCCTGAAATATAGAGGGAAAATAGGATGAATGCATTAAGAGCATTGTTACATTATACAACATTATTGCTCCTATTTGAATTGCAGACATATAAATAAACTTGTAATTAAGTTATACTCCCACCTTCCACCACATGTAACAATATCCCATAGCTCCTACTGCAGCAGCTGGTAATATGTAAGATGCATAACTCCCTATGCGCCAAATAGATAGATAAAAAGAACACCTTTCAGATAGAGGAAACTCATTATAACAAAATCACTTTATAATTTTATAACATGAGAGTAACAGGCAATTTTCTACATCCTTGATCCAACATGGTGATCCATCAAAACCCAAAACAAAGAAAATCTAACGACTTTATTATTAACTTATAAGGCACACATATTGAAGTGTATGAAAAGAGATGAAAGACTGTGAGGGGAATAATATTAAAACATGCACGAATAAGGTTGTTATGGCAACACATAGGATTTTGCAGGCAGAATCATTCAGGAAAATCTAAAGCTTCTCCCTTTTCAAGAAAAACAAACTTAGCAACAAGCCAAAAATGATCCATTTAATACCTATAATTATTATGATAAAACTCTAATTTTCATCATTACTTCTTCCTCAAAAGGAAAAAAGAAAAAAAAATGTCAAACTCACAAAAAATTGTGATAAACTGAGACATTATTCATGCTACGTACCATTAGAGGAAGAGTTTCCATTGAAAATAGTTACAGGATTGGATAAGGTCAGCTCCCTGATCTCTTGAGCTAGTTGTCGAATCTGGAGTTGAAACATGAAGGTTTAATGTGGATTAATTGATATATTCCCTCTAAAGATATACGGAGTAACTTTTATATGAATTATTCTGCAATTCAACAGAAATCTGATTCAAAAGATATGGGTTAAAACAAAAAGGCTTTGCACTTCAAATTTATCACACAGATGCTTCCGTGTTGTTCATCTAAAGGTTGCTTCACTCGGGCAAAAGTTCAAAGGTGGGGCTGATATACTTAACTTAATCACCAGTCACCACCATTAGCCATGAACAATCATGTTGTCACAGTATAGGCATTAGATTGTTCATTTTCCAGATTTGGAAAATCTGTTTAGCTGCTTTGATCAGAGTCAAGTAGTCAACTTAACATCCGAGCTTACAGACTACAAGAACCAATTGGAACACAAAGCTCACACATCACAAGCCTTGTAGTGTCATCAATCGTTCTTCACCCTATCTTATCTGGAAGAGGATTATTATCATGTACTCCTAGTAAATTTCCAGGAATGTTTCTTTCTAAATCATAACTTGGATAGCCGGATAGTCACATTCCTTCTTTGTAAATTTCCAGAATAGTCAACTTGGCTCAGCAGTAAGCTCACTGGTCGTGGGTCTAAGGTCATGAGTTCGAATCAGTAAAGAAAAACAAATGTAAGCTGCCTAATATATTCCTTCTCCAGCACTCTCACCAAGTGGGGGATCGAACTGGGTTGACCTTTTTCAATGGAAAATCTACTGTTCTCTCTCTAATTACATCAAAGTCCAAAATAATTTCCAAAAAGAAATACTACTACAATTCTGGTACAGGCCATTGATGAAAGCGTAGGTGCAATACCTGAGCAGCAATGGCAGCGGCGTCATATCGGCCGGGCGAAATCTCAGCTTCATCGACACCCTTCAACAGTTCCTGAAGCTGTGCAATGAGATCAGACAAACGCCCACTCCTCAACACAACAGAGCCAGTCAAACCTACAATTCACCCAAACAAAAAAAGACATGAACTTCAGAATATAGTTATCATCAACCATGAATATATGCATCAATCCGATTTGTTTGGGGGGTGAAAGGTAAAAGCTTTAAAAAAAAGTGCTTTTTGTTTGAAGTGAATTTGTAAGTTGATGAAGAAAGCATAATAGTTGAGGGATTGATGAGTAAGATAGAAGAAAAAAAGAGGAATTAAGAAGAAGTAAAGGGTTATTGATTACCGGCTCCAACGAGTATGAGAATTTTTGAGGTTTGAACGCCAGCTTGTAATGCCATTTTTGGGGAAGCAAGGTCAAGCCCTCTTCTCTCTTTTCTTTCACAGAGAACAACACGGGTGTAGGTGTTGCCTTGGAATGTTTTATTCTTACCATTACTCTTGTCGGATATCAATTGAAATACTACTTTGTTTCCAATTAGTGAATTTTCCCAATCAATGATCGATTAGCCAACTAGTAGTAGGTTTTATATGTTTAATACAGTACTAAATAGTAGTTAACTTCATGCACTATTTCATTTCCTTTTCTTTTAAGAAATTATTGAGAATGTGTGGTCAAACTGTTTTGTTGGTACATAATTGATAAGTTCACATGTAAATTCTGTTTGACTGCGCAACATTGCTTTGGTTTTTGATAAACTATTATACATAGCTCTCCTAAACGTTTTTTAAATAAATAAGTTAAGTCACTTTCCAAATTTTAAAATGGTCAAAATTGGTCATTTTGAGTTGCTAATGGTTGTTAATATTTATATATAATAAAAATAATTGTGATTTTGAAATTACAAGATATTTTTCTATTTTTTCCCTACCATAACTTACTTTGGTGACATTTAGCCAATATTTTTTTTTATTGAAAATGATTTCAATTACCCTCACCAATTTTTTTAGGGTTAGCCCTAATTTGAAACTGGTTTCAACATTTTGTCTTGGATGTAGTATAATTTATCAAAATTTTCCTGAAAATATTACAATTAATCAATTCACTATATATATATATATATATGTCTTTTAATAGTAGAATATAGTAGTATTGTTAAGTTTTTTTTTTGTTAGTCACCGTTTTAATCCAGACTTGAGGATTACGAGTGTTACCCACAAGATAAGATTGTCCCCTCTCCTAGAGAGCGCTCTCCGGATTCAAAGGTATTGCCAAGTTTTGAAATGTTCAAATTATTTTTTTAAAAAAATCTAAAATACAATTGGTATGAAAACAATCGAGTGAGATTGTCCCTAAGCTAATTTTCATTTGTAAAAAACTCCTATTGTTCCCTTCATATAAGAAATTGTCTAAACCAATTAATTTTAAATAAGACTCCGTGTCACATATAAAGATCACATCTCTAAGGCTCAATTCTCTTTCATATTTATTAATGTTTATATATTTCTCTTTCTTAAAAGTATTATAATAAATATGGGCAATATTGGAAAATAAGCATTAACTCCAAATACCCAACTAGCATTCACATGTTTTTAAGAGTTTTTTAGCGGCTGACTCTTATATTAGAGATGGGAGGAAGTAGTTGATTATTAGTAGCATCTAGGAAGGAAGAAGAGGGTGGGCAAATTTGTCTTTTCCTATTACCGTGACCCCTGCCACCGCCAGATTGCAAATGTGTGTACTCATCTTCTTCTACACACACCGCTACAACCTTCAATGTTCTTCACATCACAAAACCACTTCCAGATTTCGCAACCCACAAATCAAAATGATTCCTTTTCTCTTCCTTCTTCTTCTATCCCCTCCCTTCATTCATGGGCATCCTCAAATTCAGCCCTCCGATCAATCTTCCATGTCTTTAGTCATAACTCAAGAGGGTCTTAATTTCGTCAAAGACTTGCTTGTAAACGAGGCAATTTCCTCAATTATTCCACTTCGATTGCCCAACATTCAAAAAACTGTCAAAATCCCAGTTTTGGGTAACGTTTTTATGATGCTTTCCAATATCACTATATATCAGATTGATGTTCCTTCCTCGAATATTAAGCTTGGGGATGATCAAATTACGATTATAGCCTTGGGTACCACTTGTGTTTTGAGTATGAATTGGTATTACTCTTACACTACTTGGCTTGCTCCTATCGAGATTAGTGATCAAGGAAGTGCTTCAGTTCAGGTACATTATTAGGATTTCCACTATATTTGTGTCATTTGGAAGGCAAATTTCCTATTTGGGCTTTACTTCATTAGTGTTAGTCCTGAAACTATAAAGTAGGATATGGGTTTTAGGCTTTACTTTCATTGGTGTTGTTCATGAAACTATAAAGTAGGATATGGGTTATAGGCTTTACTTTCATTAGTGTTGTTCATGATACTATAAAGTAGGATTTGGTTTTAGGCTTTACATTCATTAGTGTTGTTCATGAAACTAAAAAATAGGATTTGGATTTTAGGCTTTACTTTCTTTAGTGTTGTTCATGAAACTATAAAGTAGGATTTGGGTTTTAGGCTTTAATTTCATTAGTGTTGTTTGAAGAGCTGGCTTAGCTCAATGGTAAGCTCGCTTGTCATGTGGGTATGAGGTCGTGGGTTTGAATTAGTCACTTTGCAAAAAATAGAGGTTAGACTGCCTAGTATATTCCCTTCCTCAGCACCCTCACCAAGTAGGGACTAGAACTGGGTCGGTCCTTTCATTAGTGTTGTTCATGAAACTATAAAATAGGATTTGGGTTTATTAGTTTCTTTCCTTTCCACATGGAATGGTGGATTTGGTGTTTACTTCAATCTATGGTAGTTAAGTGTCTTTTAAGTGTACATTATCCTAGCCAAAAGAGTTTATACTTTTTTTTTTCTGTGTATCCTGTTTCTTGACTCAGGTTATAGATGATGCATATTCCTTGTTCATATTGTATGCTTCTGTTTGTTTAGTTTTTTGCATAATGTAAACAAATGGGAAATTGACAAGTTTTAGTGTTGCGAAGGTTGAGGACATGGGAGTTGGACTTAAATTGGGCATGGAGAATCAGGAAGGATCTTTGAGGCTGATCCTCAATGACACTCACTGTGACCTAAAAGACATTTCAATAAAATTGGATGGAGGAGCTTCTTGGCTTTATCAAGGGTATGACCATATTTTTCTGGTTTCTTGTGTTACTTAGTTTTAGAAATCTTGCTGGCAATGGTTGTGCCATCTCCTTTTACAGTTCTGATTAGCTGTCTTGATATCCTTTTTCCTCAATTTTGTCTAGAAATCAGAAAAATAAGTTTGCAACTAACCAAATATGTTTCAAAAATATAAGATGACTGCTATTGAGCCATGTACAAAATAATCCGTTTCAGAGCTTGAAATGCACATAACGAAAGGATCTCTATATGGCCTTCATATGTGCAGCATGCCGTTATCTGTTGACATATTTTTCTTGTGCATTTTTTAAGGGTTGTCTTGTGAGTTGTGGCTCATACTTTTGCTTCCCATTTGACAGGATGGTAAATGCTTTTGAAGGGCAGATTGGATCAAGAGTTGATGATGCTATCACCAAGAAACTGAAAGATGGAGTTTCAAGACTTGATTCTTTTTTCCAAAAGCTTCCAAAGGAGATTTCAGTCGACAATGATGCAGCACTTAATGTAACTCTTGTTGGCGATCCTTTGTTGAGTGATTCTTCAATTGGATTCGGAATAAATGGGTTATTTATCGGAAGAAATGTTGATGATCCTAAATTTTGGCTCAAGAATCCAAAACTTACTGTTTCCTGCACAAATTCTTCAAAAATGCTTGGGATTGCTGTGGATGAGGCTGTATTCAATTCTGCATCGTCCTTTTTTTATGATGTATGTTTGGTTTTTTTATGAAGATCATTTTTGGTTTCAAAGTTTTTGTGATCTCTTAGTAGTAAGGCATAGATGTTTGGTGTGGAATAGGAAATAATTTTCTTTCTTCACTCTTCAGGCAAAATTTATGCACTGGGTTGTGGACAAAGTACCGGATCAGTCTCTTCTGAACACTGCAGGGTGGAGATTTATTGTTCCCCAACTGTACAGAAAGTACCCAAATCATGACATGAACTTGAACATATCTTTGTCTAGTCCTCCAGCTGTTGAGTTCTCAAATAATAAAGCTGAGGCCAACATATTTGCAGACTTAACTATTGATGTAAAGGAAGGGGATGAAGTAATACCAGTGGCTTGCATCTCTTTGGTAGGTTTATTGATTGAACTGATCATATTTGCCATATTAGTTTGTTCTTGAGCTTGCCTTCAACAATGCATATTTACTTGGGTTAGATCAATTCTTTTGCTCTTTTGCTCAGAAGGGATTTAAAATAGAGCATGGCATGCAATGAATGACCATAAGAAGAAATTGTTTGAACTTCAGTGTTTCATTTTAATACTTTTGATGGGACGTTCTTGAATAGCTTTCTTTTATTTTTTTATCACAAAAAGAAATAAATATAGAAAAGTTAGCCTGAACCAGCTTTGACTATAAACTCATCTCAAGCTGTTCATGGGTAAAGCTGATCAATCTCCCACTGCGTAATGGGCCTGATCACAATCCTTGGGTGTTTCATGGTTATGAAGGTAATTATTTTCAGTTGATAGGGATTGGTTTTGGGAAATGCAATATATACTAGCTTAGACCCTTTGATTTTTATAGTCACATGGTCGACATCATGTTTATATTTTTTTTCTATTTTTGGAGTCACGACATTACCCCCTATTTGAGTTTTTCTGTTTTAGGCATAAGACTTCCCTCTCATGTTTGTGTTGTAAAAGTGGCCTCACAGTGGGATGCTTTGGTATGTTTCATCCTGTTTTTATAGGTAATTCGAGCTTCAGGTTCGGTCAAAATCAATGGAAACAACCTTGCAGGCTCTATTGGATTGGACGATTTTGCAATGTCATTGAAATGGAGCAACGTTGGTAATCTGCGGATGTACCTGATTCAGGTGCCTTTTTCTCATTCAAGATGCATACTCTTAATGATGATATTTGACTGAGTTGACCTTTTCATCTTCCAAGATGCTCTCTTTTACAATTAGGTTTCCCAACATTAAGCATCCCAGTTTAATCATCCAAAACTTGTTCCTAATTGAATCTGTTTCATATGGTTTTTACTTGATAGTTTTTTGTGGAAAAATGCATGTTGCGGACAATTTTAAATAGAAAACATCTTTTGACTACTAAATGAGATGCTTAATATTTGGGAGACCAGATTGATAAAGATACATGTGAAGATGACTAAAAAGCTGATTCACTCATTAATGTAGCTTAATTTATTAATGATATGTGTGTTTTATCCTCTTTGGACTGCAGCCAGTTGTGTGGACAGTGATTCAAACTGTGGCTTTGCCATACGCTAATTCACATCTCAGTAAAGGGTTCCCCTTGCCCATTATCCGTGGCTTCACCTTACAAAATGCTGAGATAATCTTGTCAAATTCAAGGGTTACAGTTTGCAGTGACGTTTTATTTGCAGAACCACATAATCTTATATTGAAGTCTTTCACCTATCTTGAGTAGATGGGGTTTTGTTATTCTTTTCAATCCATAACCTGTACATAGTCAGAACAGAGAACACACTGTATAATATGTCTGCTTGTGCAATTTCTTTCTTTTTTTTTTTCGTTTGAAGGGTGATGATACAACCTTCATGCCAAGATGTACAAAACGAAATCGATGTATAATGCTGCTTGTGTATAACCTGCAAGTTTCAATACCGATTGATTTTTGTTGTTTTATGAAAAGCAGTACTCTGAGTAGTCTTAAATTATCATATAAGGTTACTTGAATTCTTCTCAGTTCCATTGACCTGCTTGATTTTGACACCAGCGGAAAGAAACGCCTTTGATGAATGAATGCAAAGTGTAATGCTAAAAAAAAAAACTCGTGCACCATTAGCTTACACCTAATTACAGCAGAAGAATATGAACATAGAAGGAACCAATGATGGTGAAAATGTTTTAGTTTGTTCGTGCGGTTAGCTAATCCTTTAATAGAGTGATCACATTGCTGAAAACATGTTGATAATTTAAGTCATCCTTAAGTATGAATAAATAATTTTACTATTTGTAGTTTATTTTTACAAAATATATGGGGATCAACATTTAAAATAGTTGAGATTATACAAATAAGCTGTATACTGTTAAAGATTAAATATTAAGCATTAACTAAGTCAAATCATAATAACCAAATAATTAGTTTTCCTTTTTGTTTTTAGTATTTTTTTCGAAGTTACAATATCTTTATTTTTCCTCTTTGGAATGGAAGTTCTTAATTACTACCTATAGGCTATAAATTATAGCACAACTTGAATTATAATTTATAAACATGCAAAAGTTTTTGCCAATTTAGTAACAGTTATGTTGGCAAAAACAGGACTATATGAGGCTGTCAACGCAATACTAGAATGTGAGTGATAAAAGTGCATCCACATCTCATCATCATAGGTAGGATAGTGGAGCTAATATACCCTCTAACTAACCACCCAAGATTACTATGCACCCTGAACTAAAAACAGACTCATATTTACACTTTTAAAAAATAACTCGAGTGGACGGTCAATTACAGATGAGCGTTAATCTGCTCATGAGGCCGTCACGTGGGTTAAATTTTTGCCACGTAGGATATGTCATGTGAGACCCACATAAAAAAGGGTAATGAACCTAATCTACCTTCTAAGTAACCACCTAGGAGCACTAGACACCCTAAACTAACAACAACAGACTTATATTTCCACTCAAAGTAACCAAACCCCTAGTGGACGGTCAATTATGTTAGACTGTTAATCTGTCCATGTGGCCGCCACACGGGTTAATTTTTTGCCACGTAAGATATGTCATATGTGGCCCACATATAATAAAAAATTTAAGCGATGACAGCCCCACCCCTCCCCCAACACATGGGCAAAATTTTTTGTAGCCATCTATCTACAAAAGATGTAGTTGACTTCTGTGGAGAGAGAGTATATTGGCTTTTTAGCCATCCAGTTAGACTGTTACCTACACATTTAAACGATAAGGACAAAAGTAGCCTTACCCTGTTAGTCTGTTACCCTCCCTCCCAATATCTTCCTTCTTCAGGCAAACGCTGAAGAAAATCTCATAAACCTCTTAAACCCACAAAACAAAGATGCAAATCTGTTTAACCAACTCATCCTTAAAAACCCCATCGCTCTTCCCATTTCACATACCCATTTTACCCCCAAAGCCATTCACAATTCCAGCACAGAATAGCAATAATAATACCCAGTTGAATGCAGTGAAAAGGTCCGAATATCTATCCGAAATAGGGAAAGCAATCGACCAAGAAGAGCAGTACCGCATAGCTCGCTCTCAGGTTCTGCGTAAAGGTGTAGACTTGGAGGGTTATGTGATTGAGGGGCTCTCTGTTGGTGGCCAAGAGACTTGTGTTATCGTTCCTGAGTTTAAGTGTGCTTTTGATATAGGCAGGTGCCCTTCCAGGGCCATTCACCAAAACTTTGTTTTCATTACTCATGCTCATCTTGATCACATTGTAAGTCTCTCTAATTTAATTCTTCTTCATGTACTCTTGTCCACACAAACACTAGCCGGTTTCTTTCCGTTGACATAGTTAGACTTTTTTTGGACAAATTGAAATGTAAATAAGTTACTTGTAAGTTGTTTTGCTTGGATTTTTTTTTTCTTTGAATTAGTTTATTTTTACTTGTAAGCTAATATTTAATATGATAAAAAATGGGTCAATCTATTTCTAGTCCCCAATTGGTAAGGGTGGTGGAGAAGGAAATATATTAAGCAAACTTACCCCTGATTTTTGCAAAGAGACTGATTCGAACCCACGACCTCAAAGGATCAACTTGTGATTAGTCTTAAGGACTCTCCTAATTTGTTGGTTTACTTCCCCTTTTTGTGAGGAGTTAGTGAATGGTAAATTTGTAAATTTCAAGTCATGTAGTAATCTGAATCCATGGTATTGTTTCTTGAAAGAAGCAGCATTTCCGTAGATTGAATGGGAGAACCTGTGAAATTTCTTATCCCAAAGGCAAACAGAACTATTACTCCTAGAAGATGGTTATACTAATGTATGAGACATACTACACTATGATTTGTGTCAACGTATCTTGTTAACTTAGATACTTTGTTGGAAAGCTTAAGATTTTTGGATCTAATCTTTGTCTTTGTTATCACTGATCACTGAGTTTTAGTCTTGGTTTTCTATTCAAGTACTTGCTTGCGAGTTATATGGTTTTCTTCTCTATATGGTAATAATTGAAAACTTTTAACGTAAACATGTATTGGTGTTTAACGTTGTAGGGAGGGCTGCCAATGTATGTAGCTAGTCGTGGTTTATACAATTTAAAACCCCCCACTGTATTCGTGCCTCCTTGCATTGTGGAAGATGTCGAGAAGCTGATGGATATACATAGGACAATGGGCCAAGTTGACTTGGACCTTGAACTAATTCCATTGGACATAGGTTTGTTTCATTGTCATACTTCAGTGTTATGGTGTTACTCATTTATATTTCAGGAAAATGTTAAAGAGTTTTGATTGCAGGGGAAACCTTTGAGTTACGCAATAACCTTGTTGTCCGACCATTTCGAACGCATCATGTTATACCCAGCCAGGTATATTTGTATCTTATTAGAGTTTTTATTTTTGCAGTGGACACCTATGAGTCGCATCACTTATGGCTTATGAAGAATGTAACTTAGCAGAGTTTTATATTTCAATATATCGGTAACAGTGGAAAATAAGAGGTCCTAAAATTTGATCAACGCATGACAATTGTGTTTGACTATGCCAACCTGTGCATGCACATTTTATGAAATAATTGGTTTTAAGTCACTTCACTTTTAATACAAGAAAATTTCCAACTTGGAATTATGCAGGGTTATGTAATATATTCAGTCAGGAAAAAACTCAAGAAACAGTATATTCACCTCAAAGGGAGTCAAATTGAAAAATTGAAGAAGTCTGGTGTTGAGGTTTGTAATGACCACGACTGGTTTTGTTCCAAACCTTTTATGATATTTGCTTCTAAATGCAAAATCTCCATTCTAGATTACAGACACTATATTATCTCCAGAGGTGGCTTTCATTGGTGATACAACCCCAGATTTTATGCTCGACCCACGCAATGCAGATGCACTGAGAGCGAAAATTCTTATAACTGAGGTAAAACAAGATCAATTTATAATTTATGAGGGCCATTATTCTGTTTATATCTTTAGTATACTTGCAAAGTTGTGAACTTGATCATCTGAAGTCGTTTCTAAATACACAATGGCTGTAGATGTTTATTAGCTGAAGTGATTGATAAGAAGCTTATATAATCAAACATTGATGGTATTTTTGGGATACCATGTTTATTATTACTTCTTACAGTGTTTAGTGAGTTGGAACCTTGCGTGGTTTTGCTAGTTTGAAATTCTGTATATAAATGACTTAAAATGTAGCTTGTTTTTGAGATAAAAATGAATCTTTCTTCCCTATTTCAAATATAAAAAGATTTTTTTTTTCAACAGATAGTTACAATGACCCAATAAATATTGCAACTAAATAGAGAAAAGTGGTTAGGGTCTTTTTTTACCCCTTATGATAGGGTCTTTTTTGATTTTGTAGTTCATGTATTTTGGTCAGTTGATGACATTGTTTAAGCAATCACTTGTTAACAGGCAACTTTCCTGGATGAATCATTCAGCATAGAACATGCTCGGCAACTAGGCCATACGCATATATCTGAGGTAATATGAACTATGAAGTCTGCATACTCTTTTAGGTCCATTACAGGCAGCTTGACATGATTAAGGTGCATGAAGATGAATTGTTGCTTCTCTAATCTCTTGTGCCTTCCTTGTCTGCCCTAGGGGATAGGAATTTGTTTTTATCTCTACAGAAGTCAGTCTTGATTTTATCATTGTCATTTTGCGGCTAAAAACTTGCAAACGAAGTCAACTTGCTAATTTTTAGTAACATGTGTGATGCTTTGAAGCCATTTTCCCATATTCAAGCTAATGAAAATGAACATCTTATCCTCCATGATTATTTGGTACTGGCCTTGAACAGTTATTGAGTAAGTTCCCTCATTACATTCGTATTGAATTTGCAGATCATTGGAAATGCTCAGTGGATTCACAACAAAGCTGTTTTATTAACTCATTTTTCGTCAAGATACAATATAGAGGTAACCTTGTTCTTTTTCCATGTGTACTAGACAATGTCAAAATCCTTATTATTTTCTGAAATTGATATTTTTGACATATTTATTTTTTTACATGCTTTTGCTGAGCCCAAATTCTGTCCATCTTTAGGACATTCGTCTAGCTACATCAAGATTACAGTCAAGGCTATCTGCAAAAGTGGTTCCTCTCACTGAAGGTTTCAAATCAAAGTATACTTAAGTTCAAGAGCTATCTGAAGTCCCCTGAGTCATGAATGCGATGTGGTGGCCGGTATAAAAGAAGGTGTGAATAAGCAACACATGAATTTCAGGTGGAGCGATTTTGAAGGGTATGTTTTGTAAGTATTGGAAGTCTAATTCCATCTCTGCACTGGTATTAATAGATTAGCAGCTAGTGCATAGAGGGGTGTTATTATTAGTTGAATTATGATAGCATTTCACAGTTATATTGTAAATTATGGTGTAATCATTAGTTTGCCATTTCATATAAGCCAGCTTTAATGTGAGTGGTTGAATTTTAGTGTTCATTACTCGGGAACTTGTCATTATTGAAGCTGTCCGACTACCCTCTTTTCTCATTCTTACAACTCTTCCTTTTCCCTTTCAGTCTGCTTGTTTTGTTTAGTAATAGGGAATTGATCTTGCACTTGAAAAATATGTGAGACTATCTTATTTCAAAGTTTAAAAATGATTTTTAAAAATGTTCCCAAACTGCCATTAGCTTTGTAGTTTTAAGGCATGAACACTCTCTTGTAATCGAGACATCATTAGTTTGCTCACATTATTAGGCTGATCACCAACATCAAACCGTATAGTGTATAGTGTCTGCCCTTTAAATCTATAAAAGAATAAAAAAAAAAGTTAGCTCTCAAATGAGTGTGAATTCATTGTGATTGCTACTGATCTCAATACACAATATTTCATCTCCATCTCCCTTCGTTTATTTTGCCAGCTTGTTTATGTCCAATTGTGGTTGCCTTTTGGAATTGCCAATGATGTCTTTTCAGATTTAATTTTCAATGGCATTAAAATTATCGAACATGCAATCAATGACTAGGAGATTGCATGTTCAATTTGGTTAGTAACATTGCCTACCTCTTTATAATTCAATGAAGTACTCTATGTGAGCCCCACAAATAGAATGATAATGCCACTAATATTCACCAAAACAGGGTAAAGACTGAAGAGTTTGAGAGTTTGGTGCTCACCAGTGAGCAGTGACATATTGGTGAAATTTGACCATTGACCGGTCAACAATTCAGCCAGGTCTCAGTCTGCTATTGTCGTAAATGGGCCTCTAGCATTAAACAAAAAGGCCTATAGCATTAATACAAAAGGAAAAATTGTTTGATTGATTCGTACGTCTTAAGACAACCAGGGAAATTAATTGTTTGCATAAAATTTGTCGCAATTTTATGAAATACTTCATCCGTTTCTAAATATAAGATCATTTTTAAACTTCAATTTGTTTTTAAATATGAAACACTTTCTAATTTTGCCAAATTTATTTCCAAACAAACCCCAATAGTGATTATCTAAAATGAACAAGTAACAGAGGGAGAGTGGAAATAATGAATATGATTAAGGTATATTAGTAATATTATATGCTAATAACTTAATTAAAATTTTTAATCTAACAAAATTAGTGAAAATGATATTATATTTAGAAATGGAGGGAATATATAGTTTCATTTGAACTACTTTTATTTATTACTATTGTTTTGAATTTCAAGAGATTTTTTGTATGAAAAATTTAATGGGATTTCTAAAGAGAGTAATTTAATAGAAAATAGTAATGACTAAGAAAGAAAAAATTGATTTAATCTTTATATTTAAGATATGAAAATTTAATTAACCTTTTTTTACATTTTAGACAATAATGAGTATTCAATACGGAAACTTAATGCTAAATCCAGGTCCTAAGAAAAGTATCCTTTTTAGTGAAAACGTAATTTGATTGCAGCAAATTAAATTTTCAACATATGAGAATCTCTATTACCTCGTTAGTGTAATTTTCAAAGTTTCTATTTTTAAGATTGATGTTGATGGGGATTATGATATGTTATATTGTTATGAGTTATGATATTATGACACACAACATGCACTTGTTTAATCTCATTGTCTATAATAGGCAAACTAGTTAAATCATGATAGCTTACACGAAAATTCAAAGATTTGATTTCTTTTATCTAAAAGCCGATGAACATCAAATAACAATGTCATAATCTTATGAGCAAAATGATACTTCCTCTCATCCTAAGTATAAGACCCTATTAATTTTTTGGAAAATCTTAGAAAGTAAAATGAGTTATTTATAAATTGATTTACCTGATTTTTTCTTGAACTAATTTATTTTACCTACAAACTAATAAGTAATCTGAAAATATATCAAATATATCGAAATTAACTAACATATTTTGTTTCCATAATCTTTAAAAAAGTCAATTAGATCTAATATTTAGGACCGAGAGAGTACTAAATTGCCAACAAAGTTTACCCCGGTTGGTAAAGGTTTTGACTCACAATTATGTGCTTCTATGTTTAAATTTTGCCAATATGAGTACCTTGTTAGTAGAAGATATCTAAGTACTTATGTTAGCATTATTTGAGTTTGGAGGATTGAGCTGACCCTGGTGAGTCCCCACGATTCAATGTACCTAAACTTTTTCTTTTAAAACTGATGCTATATTTAGTTTTATATTCTATATCTCATGAAAGAAACATGATTAATATTATCACAAAGTTGTAATAAAAAAGGCAAAAGTTGTCATTGCTAGATAAAAACTCTTGACTTTTTCTATCGGCAAATGAATAAATACACCGAGCGTGAAATTAAAGCCTTTTCATGTGTGAAGACTTGAAGGGAAACAGGAGTGGATACCAGAGAGTATAAGAAGAGAGAAAATAATTTTTTTCTAATTTCAAGACTCAAGTTTTTTTTTTATAAATCACAATTCTAAAAATAAGATAAAAATGAGATAAAAAGTTTTTTACAATATTACAAACTAGAATGAAAAAAGAGAAATTGAAGGAACATAAAAAACAAGATGCTCCCTCGTAAAATTACAAGGAAATTCAACTTTATTTGAAAGTAAGAGTAGCTGATAAAATATTTGAGCATATAATAGGTAAGACTCAAGTATTTAACTCTTGAAAAATGGTAGAATATTAAAAAAATTGGTTTTAATAATAGAAAACTGTAGACTTGGATAGATATGGAGAATACTTCCAAAGGACATAGAGTGATAGAGAGAAATACTGCCGCCTTTTGATCATAATATTATATCATACTCTAATATCAAATATTTTATAATAAATTGCTAAAGAGATAATTATCTAGCATTTCTAATTATTCATTATTTCATATCTTATCAATGAAGTTCAATTCTTTTGACGAGATTAAGGCATGACTTATAGGAAAACCCTTGTAAATCACAAGTAGGGATGCTACATCTAAATAAGATCCTTTGTCATCTAATAGGTGACAACCAATCCTTATTATGGTAAATAATAATAATATTAACATAAAATGGAGGTGGAGACTAGGGAATGCAATCATTCCAATAAATGGAAATAGATTTTAATAGTACTACTTACTATAGTAGGATATCCTATATGCAAATAATTCCAAACGGTCAGTAATATAAGAGCCAAAATTTGAATGATTTTGGTCCATTTCTCTAATATAAGAACTTATCTCACATTTTCTCTTCGTTTAATGCGTTTTCTTCCTGATATATTCATTGAATGATTAAACTAATGATTATTGTTAAGGTAGTTATTAGTACATGATATTATTAATCTACCCTAAATATATATACCTTTATTCTCACTCTTCCTCCCTCGCTTGTTTATTATAGATAAGCATTATTAGTCTTATTTGGAAAAATTTGGGAAAAATTAGAAATCTACTTATATTTAGGAAGAAATTGAAATTTGAAAGTAATCTCTTATATTTAGAAAGAGGAGGAAGTATGTTAGTTTTAAGTAGAATAACTTAGTTTTGTGATATTATAACTCTAGAAATTTAAACTAATCAA
This sequence comes from Mimosa pudica, assembly GCA_029929735.1. Lineage (NCBI taxonomy): Eukaryota > Viridiplantae > Streptophyta > Magnoliopsida > Fabales > Fabaceae > Mimosa > Mimosa pudica. Next base: position 829,490 of record JAKELP010000040.1, on the reverse strand, counting down.
TTAATTTTGCATATTTAATTTATCCAAAAAGTCAAGATAGTCTTATAATTAGGACCAGATTGAGTATTAATTTATTAAAATATCAGTTCACAGAAGTTACTTTTTTTCCATCTATAAAACACTAAAAATAGGAAATAATAATGACTTAATAGGTAAGCCAGTGAAGAGAGAGAGAGAGGAAGGTCACAGCATCATGAATATATCATATCAATCATGAATTTATCCAATCCCTATTCAGATTCATGAAAGATCATCTTTTGATACGTTGAATGTCACCCCTGAATGATTAACTTGTAAAAAAAAAAGACAAAATAAAAAAATAAAGGCTAAAGTATGTTTTTAGTCTCTTAACTTTGGAGAAAATCATGTTTTGGTCCCTTAACTTTGAAAAATGTGTTTTTGGTCCCTTAATTTTGGACAAAGTCATCTTTTTAGTCCTTTAACTTTGAAAAGTGTGTTTTTAGTCATTTTAAATTCAGTTTAAGTATATTTTCGGTCTCTTAAGTTTGAAGAAAGTCATGTTTTAGTCCCTTAATTTTGAAAAGGAAGGGACTAAAAACATTTTTATCCTTTTTTCAAATGACTAAAAACATTACTCTATCCAAAGTTAAAGGAAAAAAACATATTTTTCAAAGCTAAGGACCAAAAACACACTTTCTCCAATATTAAGGGACCAAAAACACACTTTTCAAAGTTAAGGGACCAAAACATGACTTTGTGCAAATTTAAGGGACTAAAAACATACTTTAGCCAAAAATAAAAATAAAAATAAATAACCCATAACTAAAAGATGTCACTCCCTATAAAAACCAGTCCTGTATTAGTCTTCTTGTTATTCACTTCCAATGAGAGATCTAGGAGAAAGTGAAAGCAAAGCTCCCATTTTTCTCTCCTTCACTTCCTCACGTGCCTCTTCATCCATCTCATCAATCATTATATCAATCCACCGCCACTGTTTACCGCATCATACATAGCATACATACATACATAGATATCAGTATTATTTTTGTGCCTTCACTTATAAAATCTCTCATCGGAAGTGAAAAAGTTTGGATTTTTATTGGTTCCCCTTCTCTTTCGCGCGAATTAAATTGTGGGTTTTGATTTTTGTGGGATTTGGTTGTTGGTTATTGAGAATGAGGAAGAGAGAGAGGGAAAATCCATGTGGGGTATGTGGGCACTATCACAAATATGAGGAAGGGGAAGTTTGTTCGATTTGTGGGCATCGTATTCCTGTGGAATCTGAGAGAACTTCAGTGAAAGTTAGTGCCTTTCCTTCTGTGATTTTGCCTGAGTTTCTTTACTTGGGTAGTTATGATAACGCTTCTCGTTCTGAGCTTCTTAAGACTCAGGGGATCTCTCGAATTCTCAATGTAAGACTTCTTTTCCCACTTTTTGAATGAAGCTTTTTTGATGAATCTTTGATTGGTTTGATTGGATTGTTGTTTCTTGGCATTTGATCTGTTGTGCTGATTAATGAATGTTTGACTTTTTTTGGTTGTTTGGGATTGTTATTTCAATGTCTTGTTGATCAACTTGTTTGTGATGAATCTTTGATTGGTTTGATTTGATTGTTGTTTGTTGGCATTTGATCTGTTGAATCCTGTGATTTTAATCTGATGATATGATAGCTAAAGAGAAGATAGTGATGCAAAACTGTTTTGTGTGAGTTGGCTTGTGATAATGTGGTTTTGGTTATTCTTCAAAATTTATCTTTAGTATTAAAGCATCAAGATCCAAGAGAAATAGGCTTAGAATCCAGGCTTTTCTTTTGTATGGCTTGCAATGATCTTGAGAATCATGTTAATAATGGGGGCTGTTCAAAAGTAACAGTACCTTGATAAGCTAAGCTTGAGGAATGAAAAAGATCGTTTTTTTTTTTGTCACTAGCGAGTTCACATTTGAAAAATCGATGCAAATTGCGAATCAGAAGTTAATTTTAACTGTTCTGGACCAAATTATGAGTTTATCTATCATATGTACCTTTTGTACTTAATTGGCCAATCAATGAAGATGATGCGGGGTCAAACATATAATAGTTTTTATTGTCCAATGATGTAGCTCAAATGAGCGCATTTGTATCCATTTAATTAATTAATCTTTCAAGTGTTACATTTGTTATTTCTCTGAGTGAAGTAAATAGCTGGAATTAAGATAAACTGGGTGGCAGGTTGTAAAATGGGGATGGTTTGTGTTTTAAGTCCTCTGCTTTGTAGTTGAGTGGAGTTCTTAGCATAGACATTAGAAGTGAAAAAGGATGTTACCTCACTGATTCCCTTCCGTAAAAGCAGACATGATGTAAAACAGGTTGAGAAAATAGACTCATTTAGAATAACTTCTGATCAGATTTGGTTTAAGGTGAAGGGATTGAAAACGGGAAGTTTTAGGGACAAGAGGTACAGAAACAGTGAAGGCAGTGTGAGAAACAGAGAATTAGTGGAACAGGCAGAACAGAATTGGTGAGGGGAGCAGAAATCTGAAGGGTGAGAGAAGAACCAGAAGGGATGGGGATTTGAAAAAGAGAGATCACATAGCTCTCATAATTTCATTGATCAAGTCTGTCTAATCTAATACATATGATGCCAAAATGCTAACTTTACTTATAGACTAAACTTTCCCTACCCATGAAGAAATCAACTTCCTCCCTATGTAGCAACTAAAACATAAAGTAATAAGTTATGCAAAGCAAGATAGGTTTTTTCCCTATATTCACAAGTTCTTCTCATATTTCATGACATAATTAATCTACTTGGCTTTGATTGTCAGGCATTAATGCCGTTCAAAGTAATACTTCATCTGTTTATTGAAACAAATTGATTGTTTTGGTTTCATGGTAATAAAACATCATTAAAGTGACAAATATGATGGCTTGGAGATTGTATCTAGGAATTTTTGAGTCCTTACATTTTATATGACCTTATTCTATGTGTTTGTGCAGACTGTTCCTTCTAGTCAAAATCTCTTCAGAAATTCTTTTACCTATCACTGTCTACCAGACGAGAAAAATTTGCCATTTGATGATGCGATTCAGTTTTTAGGTATGTTTTTGAATACATTAACTTTATTACAAGGTGTTTCATCACAATTGCCTAACTTGTATAGTCTTTTATATCACTGCATAATTTGCTGCCTGCTAGTGAGATAATTCGTTGTAAAAAGCCAGGCTCTTGTTTTTTGGGTTGGTCCAAATATGGCCATTATAATTGTGTAATCCAGTCACACCAAATGAAAACGGAAATGTTTCATAAAACTTTTGTTTTGACAACTAAACTGGTTGATTTTTATCGGTTCTTGGTCGATTTTTGACTGGCTAGTTTTGTGGTCCAAATATATGGGAACGATAGTTATCTGGTCGGTCTGGTCTAGGGTAGTTTATAAAAATATGCTTAAGATATGCATGAAAATATCAACCTAGATTTAAATATATATTGATTTTCAGAGTCATTAATCATGTGGTTTGCATGTTAAATTTGACTTAGCTAAGGTTCATTGTTGTCCTGATGAAGTTTTATGTTGTGTCAATGATGTTCTTTAGAGCCTTTGTTTTCCTTTCCATTTTTTTGACTTTTAAACTTGTAAAATACGTTTTTCCTTGCAGAGCAATGTGAGAAGGACAAAGCCCGGGTTCTTGTTCATTGCATGTCGGGGAAGAGCAGGCAAGTTATTGCTACCAATATCATTAATCATGGCAATGAAATATTCTGCTTGCATTAGTTTCAAATAATTTTGCGGTGGACCAAGGAAAAGTGAATGAGAGCAGAAATAGTGTAAAGGTGTTTAAAGGGGATACGATGAAGACATGAGAAGTGGCAACTATGAAAAATGTATTAGATCTGTGCCAGTTACAATTCCCATGACTAATATACTCTTCTGGCAGGTCCCCAGCTATTGTGATAGCTTACCTGATGAAGTCCAAGGGGTGGAGACTCGCCCAGAGCTACCAGTGGGTAAAAGAGAGGAGGCCTTCTGTAGAATTGACTGAAGGTACTTTTGCTTTCTAAATCTGGATTTGTTTCACAATTTTAGATAATGATTTAATGAACAATACATTTTGGTAAGAATTTTAATTTTGTTCACTTAATTACTATTAGTGAATATTGAACGAGATCTATTGGTGAATAATACTCCTCAGAGAGTTGGTTACTGGTAGAACATAATGGTGTCGTAGATCCATGTAACTGAATCCACGTATTGGGATAAGGCTCTGTTGTTGTTGTTGTTATTACTTAATCACTATTAGTATCTGTAATTTTGTTATATATTATCTTGCATTTAAAAATATTGTCTTCTGAGTTTTATATAAGCCCTTACACACTAGACTTGGATTAGTTTTTTATTGAATAGTATTGATAAAATTCTGGTCCAATACCCTTTCTCTATCTGGTTTGGTTAATGATTTGGAAAACAAGTCTGATTTGGTTTACACTTGCTCTTGGCCCTTCATCTAATCTTTCTGGAATGGAATGTACTGGCAGAAAAATTAGAATTTTTTAACATTATAGTTCTTTCTTTCCCTTCTGCAAGTCGTCAAGGATATTGGGATCCATATCATGTCAATAGATGAGCAGGGGATGTTATCTTAAATATGCACCCTTCCTTTCTGATAATGAGTTTTGTTTACTTCTTCCACTCCTTTCTTTCTGATCCTTCCTTTCATGATGTAGGTTTTTACCAGCAATTGCAGGAGTTTGAACACAAGATCTATGGATCGGTTGACACCAGTGGCCCTCCTTTGTTTGGGTTCTCAGCTCCAACACCACCTCCCATTAGCTTTGGCTACCCAAAAGTTAATGATCCAGCAACTCCTCTTCCTGCCTTCAGCAATCCTGGCGCCACCTCAATCTTCGGCCAAGCTCCCTTAAATGCACCCCCGACTGAGTTTACCTTTGGAGCTGGTCAGGCTCAAAACAGTGTGATAACAAACCCGTTTAATGCCAATCCACAGAATCTATCTGGTGGCGATACCCCAATGGATGGTTCTTAATTCCAGCTTGACGAATCCACAATGACCGGTATGACAACTTTGATGAGTTTAGTTATGTGCAACATGGTGGTGGGGGTAAAATGTTCATACATTGTAACTTCCAAGATTTGGCTGGTGCTTAATTTACAGGTTTAGTTTTAAAGGTTTTAAGTGTTTGTTATCAAGTTTTTCCATAAAAATTTGGCAGGTAAAGGAAATCTGTTGAAAGATCCAGTTATGCAGTATAAAGTTCTTATAAACATTAACTTGTCATATTTTTATTGTATAACTTGATAGCAATCACTTAAAAGGTCTACCAAAATTTAGGATTATGGCTTGCAGGCTGTCTTGCTTCAAATTTGGGATGGGAATTATCACAAGTGACCGAATTACAGCATGCTTACTGTACAAGTTCATCCTCTATTGTTTACTTCCGGGTCATTTCATAATTTCCTGGTTGTAGTGATGAATTACAGCATACTTACTGGCCTGATATGCCTCTTCATTTGTATAACCATAACCGCACTTAATTTTCTGGCTATTATACATTGCAAGAAGAATTAGAAAAGATGAAATAGTTTACCGTACTCTTTTCCTACTCATAAGCTTGTGTTACTCAGGCAGCTATATTGGCATGCAAATCTGCACTTGCTTTCTGATTTATAATTATCTATATTATGAGTGTATGCATTGCATGGAATCTAATTAAAATCACACACACACACACACACACACACACACACACAGTTATTGATGATTGATAAAGATAATAATAGTATCATTAAGGATGTTCAAATATCTGAAAACCAATGACCAATGATCAATGTAGATTGTACATTATATAGTTGCTTGTAGATTTTATCATAAAAAAAAAAAAAATAGTTGCTTGTAGTTGTTTTATCCTTCTGAGATGCACCGTACTCATTTACTTATAAAATATTTGTCGAATAGTTAAGGGACATGTTATTTATTTAATTTATGTATGGAAACAATATGAAGTAAGAAACGTATCCTCAATAATCTTGAAATATAGGAAGAATATAATAAATTATAGAGTTATTATCATATATGTTTTTATATTGCACTTTTTTTTTGGTTTTGTGTTCTCATTTTTCCTTTAATACATCATTCTCTAAATTTAAATAATTACGTGGACTATTTTACTAAAATATAAGCTTTGAAACTATAGGAACAAAACCAATAACAATGAGTTACAAATCAAGCATTGTGTTACTTGAAATTATAATATTTAAGTGTTTCTTTATACCATTTTGTGAATAAACTAGATGGGTAAAGCATGGTTTACATCAGGCTTTATACCTCACTTTACTATGTCATGGCGGTTCTTGTCATTATTTCTCAAAACTTTTCTTTTAATTATTTAAATTAAAAGTTGGCTTTTGAGATGGAAACTTTTGTCAAATAGATAGATTTTCAATTAATTTTTTTTTTCACGGTACTGTAAGTGTAATCTTCATCTTATTAAAAAAATACAGTAGTTTTATGTCTGAACCTTGTTCCAACAAAATTAGCAAAGTATATCGTATACAAGAATTAATTGCCTGATTTGGTTAAATTAAGAAAATTAATTGAAACAGCTGCGCTAATAGAATTATGAAACTAAATGCTGACGTCAGTTGCCAAGCCATAGACAATTTAGCTAATTAAACCAGATGCTTTTTATAAAATAACTAGAGGCATGATGATTACAAAAACCTTCATTAGCTTGCATTTATATCTCAACTTCATAACACATCACATCACGAAACTAGAGTTCCAAAATGCCATATACTAGCTGCATGCACTACACAAATCACACTTCATTTCTGAACAAAAATAGACACACATCACTCTCATAAATCCTTTATATAGCTTTATTCCACCACCGCTAAAATTGTTATATATAGATAGAGAAATGACATATATATTGGAAGTAGTACATCTAGCTAGCACATTCAAAAGTGAGTAATATTATGTAGAGTTTTTCATAGGAATTCATCCAAAGCATTCTTGATAACGTAGTTGGCAACAATGCCATTGGTTTTCTCAGTTGGATGAAAAGAATCCCAGAAAACGTATTTAGAAGCATCTGAGCAAGTGAACATGTACCCCCTCCTGCAAGCATACCCCATCTCAAACATTCCTGTTGCACAACATGCCACTGAGCTGGATTGGAACCCTGTTCCATCAAAACAAAACTTCCTAGTCAACTCCCAAATATTTATCTCTAATTAATCTTAATCTCAACATAAATGTATAATGGGCACAATATTAGAGAACCACACTCTTTTTAGTAAACTGTTGGAGTTAGGAAGTCCAATGTCGTAAAGTGGGACAATTGCACCTAAGTCCCAAATAGAAGACTTAATTTTAAATAGGTCCCAAAAAGTTGTTAATGACTACCATTAACAACTGCAATAGTCTTCATTAACAAGTGCTAATAACTCCTTGGAACCTCTTCAAATTAAGTCCCTTATTTGGGACCTAGGTGCAAGTGTCCCTAAAATAGTTGATGCTTTCAATGCGAGTTATTAGTCAAGTACATGCATAGGGCTTTGAGATGGGAGGGATGAATTGATATGAGGCCAATTATCAAGCGTTATACCATGAAGTGTGGACCCACTAGGAAGTCAACTTTCAAGTATGTTGCATTATGTTTCCTTGAAAACAAGACCTTATAAATCCTAAATCCATCTCTTTATTTTTGACAGCTAACTTTTGAGATGCATTACTCCAAAATACTTGTGCTATTTACAAAAACATAAAGAAGCTTACCATATTTTGAAGGTGTTGTTATGATGCTCAATAAGATAGGGTATGGATTAGAAAACACCACTCTAATCTCTGGTAGCTCCTTGTTCAGCTTCATGGTCAACTTTTTGAGCTTACTGTTGAATTCCAAGGCTATGTTATTGTAACTAGGAATACATTCATTACCACCAACAAAATTTGTGGTCCTCTCTAATGGTAAGCACCCCATTGGAGGTAGGCCTCCTAGGGAGATCTTCCGGGCACCAAGGCCATAGAGTCTCTTGATGAAATTCTCAGCAATGCCAGCAAGGAAATTCTCATATTCCCGTGGAGTGTACTCTGACGACCGGCCGGGAAAGGTGTAGTAATTCTCAAGGAAGTCATTTGTCCCTAAACTCATCATGTGTAACGCTTCACTTATGGTTTGGTTTGCCTTGCTTTCTCCAACATATGCTCTGAGCTTGTTTTGGTACTCTTTGTAGTACTCCAATTGCCTCCATAGAGGTATCACAGACTGAAAATGACAACAATAATATACAATGATTATTAGACTCAATTGACTAATTTAAAAGAAAAATTAAAGTATCTAGCTTAGTTATTATTTTCAAGACATATAAACTGACATATAATCTAATGATATACACGTAAATATTTCAGAACGCAAAAATATGACATGGGCTATAATTGAATGATTTATTTTGATAGTGAAGACAAGAATGAATTAGTTCATCACCAGAACTTCAGAAGTGGCATTGTCATAACCGGTGGCGGCGGAGGCAAAGGTGACGCCGGTGGCGAAATCAGAGATGTTATACTTGGGATCCAAGTAAGCTGGAATGTAAGGCTTCAATCCTGCAGCCTCAGAGATAAAATCTGTGGGAATTCTACCATTGCTAAACCTTCCAGTAGGCTTACCACCTTGAAAGTCCCTCCCATATGGCTCAAAGTTGCTCCTAGCCACTGTCGGAATAAAGTTGTTGTTTCCAGCATCCACTGATGAGTCACCAAACACAATGATAGCCGGAATCTTTGCACCACTACTGGCTCTAGTGACTAGGAGTGGCAAAAGGAAGCAGCACAAAATAATGTGCATGCATGAGGAGGTTGTTGATGGTTTGTTTTGTTGTTGGCCTAGCATTGTTGTTGTTGTTGTTGATGTTTTTTTTTGTGTGTGTGTGGAGCTGTAAGTGACTGTGATTTGTGAGATGTGAAGAGAAAAGAGAGGGGTAAAAAAAGAGGGATGGGAGAAGGTGAGATCATAAATTGACATGTTTGTGTGTGGGGATACATCAATTAATGCAACTTTGATCTATTGATGTTTGGGCGGAGGAAGTTGTTGAAATTCATAATTGCTCACACAAATCAAACCACCCTACCATTTTTCATGTTCACTATGCTACTACTACTAATTCATCAGTGTGACATGGTTCCATTTTTAATTAATTGTTCTTATTATCAATAATAATCAGGATGATCGATTGTCTTCATATCAATTCCTTTTGAATGAACTCGGGTCCATTTTTTCACTCCCATGTACTCTTTCAGGTCCAAAGTATACCCCAAGAAGGTAACTATATATGGAAAAGATGATAACTTATTATATACTCCCTTCCCTCTTTCCCATATTATATACTTTACCTAATTTGAAGGAAAGTACTTAAGTTAGGTAATTTTATGTGTGTTTCTAATAATGCCCCTTTTTATTCCTCCTCCCACCTAAACTATGTTTGTAAAAAAGTATACAATGGTGTAAGTTATTTGCGTAAAGATGGATAAATATATGAGACAAAGCGGAAAGTGACCTTTTAAATTAGGGACTAATTGAATATTAAAATTGACCTTATATTTATTGACAGAGAGAGTAGTAGATTAAATTTGTATTGATAATAAAGAAATATTTTAAATAACCATTGATTATTAGAATTATGTTTGCTCATGAATTAACACACATATATAACATACCGTCACAATATTTTTAACTGTAGTGTTGCTCCAAGAGACATCACCATAAACTTCACTTTATGGTCTATATATAATACTCTCTACTTTCACTCAATCTGTAGAAACACAATGCAACAAAATATCACACCTTACAATATACAACATCGAATCTATTATCTTTGTATTTAAGTGCACGGAAGTATTAAATTAAATTATCATTTTGTAATAAATGTTATTATTGTTATTATAATTTGATTGTTGAGAATATTTTCATTGTATGCTACGAGAAATCCATTGTCAATCTAACAGACTTACACTCTGTAGACTGTAAGGTATGAACAAGCTAAGTGAAGATGATTTAAACCTAAACAAAGTTCTTCCTCTATGCACTATTTTTTGTTTTATCACTTATCCTTATGCTCCTAGAAAAATCATTGCTACTTAACTCAAGTTTTTAATTTAACTTAATAATGACGGGTTTTTAATTTAATACTTTATTTATTTTTTGGTAAACTATCCTTTTACCCTTAAGAGAAAATAAAGAAACTATCTCTATTTAAGGTTTTATTCCATATTTAGTGAGAAATATTCACATGTATCAGAATTTATTTTGTTTGGTATAATACTTTTGATTGAGTCAAAAAATGATAAATGATTATGGATTAATAAGAGATCACAACTTAATTTTCCCTACATGTCAGCCATACGTATGTGACATATCACAAATTAAGGTATAAGGAAGAGTGGATACCTTCATGCTGGTGCTCAGACAGGGATTTGTGATGTCTCTCTATTATCAGTTTTTATTCTCACTTTATGGTTTAATTTTAAATATGTTTTATATTATTTGGATATCAGTAAATCTTTGTAATAGTTAGATATTTAATTAATGTCATTTAGCCTTTTATCAAAAAATAAAAGAGATCACAACTTAATTTTCCCTACATGTCAGTCATACGTATGTGACATATCACAAATTAAGGTATAAGGAAGAGTGGATACCCTTTATAAATAGTAACAAAATATAAATAGACATGCATATCCTTGATTGGGGTAATACTTATATATAATTGTTTTAATTTGGTGATTAAAGATATTAAATAATTTACTTAATTTCAATTTGTGACATGCCAATATGGAAGGTACAAATTATATACTCCCTCATTCCTAAATATAATATTACTTTATCAAACTTGGAGAGATTAAGTAAGGCATTCCAATGAATTAGGATTACATGAAATTTCCAAAATACCCTCACCTAAGTTTTAAAAATATCCTCTCACCTTCAAACCACTATTTTTTGGGATGAAGGGAGTATAAGGGTAATTTAGGGAAACTAAAGTCAAATTAGAAAGTGATCTTATATTTAGGAACAATCTCTCCTCCCTAAAGTGATTTTATATTTAGGAACGGAGGGAGTATTAATTAGATAAATTAATTTGAAGAAAACAACAAATATAGGAGATAAAATAATGGAGCAAAAAAATCTTATATTTGAAATCAAAACACCTCCCAAACTAAGTCTTACATTGATGAGGTTAATAACGAGCTGTTATGTATATATTATAGGCACTAACCAATTTGTGATGGATTAAATTATTTATTATTGGTCAACATGTATGTTTAATCATCACCCTCCTCATTGTCGTATTATTATTTATTGTTTATGGACTGTCTTGTTTTTTTGTTTGTTTTGGAATGAATGCTTTGTTGAGTTGTTCACTTCCAAACACCCAATTTCCATTAGGGGGTGGGTACACCGCCATTAATTACACAATTGCATTGCAGATTCTGTTATATTCACAAATCACAAGTAACATTGGTCATAATTATATTATTAGTACATATAATTATAAATTATATGTTGCTTGCACTTTATACTAATGTTAGCTATTTAGATTAAATATAATTATAAAATACCTTTATGGTCCTTTTTACCAGTTCAGCTTGGAAACAAATTTTTGGTCAATATTACAAGTCCATTTAGAATGTAATTGATAAAAGTGTTAATTTTTTTTGATCCTATTGGTAAATTAAATGTGGATACAGAAGAGAGGAGTGAAACACAAATGTATCGTACAAGATAGTTTGTATATCATTCATAAATGATACAATAGAAAAAACTGATTAATTTAGAGCTCTTTAAATGAATTGACAAACTTTCCTAATTGTTACATGATATTTATATAAATTGACGTTATAAAATGATGCTCCCTTTTTTGGCCGGACAATGATATACCATTTGATTCTACTATCAATTTTTCATCGGATTCACAATATATATTATATATTAGAGGTTAACACCAAATTCACAAAAACAATAAACATTAGTTAAGCTATTTAATTAATGTATCTTAATAGAGTTGACCTGTTTTACCTTAAACAATGTACTGATTTCCAAACATGCATTACTTATTTTCTCTATTTGTCTCTCATGCATGCAATGCAAGGATCCAAAGTAAAAAGAATTAGGCATTAATTATCTTATCAGCCTCTTATATAATGGACCAAGCTATCCTTTAAGAAGACATCTCAATTATAGTGTCAAGCAGCATTTGAATTTTTTTTTTGGCGTTGTAAACAAAATTGTCAATAAATGATCACTTACGCCATCTGTCATCTACACTAAATCTGTTATATTTTCATGGCAAAAAGAGTTCGTCAGTTTTAAATTTCATCAAGCCGAAAGAATATGGTTTTAAAATACCAAGAATTTAGTTAAAAGAATAACTCTCTTGTATTTAAAATTAGAAGATCAGGTTGACATTTTTGGAAGATTAAGGAAGTTAAATAGGCCACTTAATTTTAACATATATAATTGTATTATATGGTAGTTTATAAGCAAGGTAAATTAAATTTGAGAAAAAAAGGAAAATATATATTTTAAGTGATTAATCTTAATTTTTTTTTTAAAAAAAGACAATTTGATCTTATAATTATAATTATAATTAGGATGGGGGTACAGAATGAAACTGTACTTGTGTAAGGTGGGAGATGGGTAGAGAGACAAGCTGGAGATGTACATGAGAATGAGGACCATTCTCGAACAAACATGTACATGGTCGATGAACAATAAAGCTGCTTTAACAAGAGATGCATATCAAGTGTTTCAGTTAATGCATCTATCTACTTCTGCACTTAATAACTCCAAAGGCTTTTCATAATTTTCTGGGCTCCCCAATCAAATCAAATATTATATATATATATATATATATATATATATATATATATATATATATATATATATATATATATATATATATCTCGTATTCGTACGAAATTAAAGGCCAATATGCTGCTTCACGAGTAGTTATTGTCCCTTAATCAATAATGGTTCTATCTCTGATATTTATTACATAGGCACAATATGCTATTCATATTTTCTGGGATTTAACAACTTATTACAAATTTAAGTACATATACATTATTAGTTGTTTCTTTAAAAGAAAGATATGAACAACTTGAAACGCACACTCACACAAGTGAGGAGATTTAATGGGCCTAAAAGAACAGAAATTATGAATTAAATATGATGTAAAATAGAAAAAAAAATCATGTTTTTGGTATGAAGAACATAAAAGATGCGAGAGAATTAATGATGCATGTGGTTGCAACCGTCCTTGAAGAAACAACACTCGCACACTCTCATAAATTTTGAAGGCCTTTCTAATTCAATTCTCCCACCAGAAAAGGAGGTGATCCCATATTTCTGTCTCTTTCTATTAAGTCCCACCACCTTAGTTGTATCTGGCTCAACATCTGGTTGTGTTTGATCCAGAACTTTGAATTGTTGTTCATGATCTCTTGTCAGTGTAAAAGGACCGTTGTTGACAAAATACAAGATGTCAGGAATCATTGATGAAGGAACACTGATTACTTTTTTTCGATGGAACACTGATACTTGTTCTTATAAATTAAATAATGATGTTTCTTTAAGTTTCTTGGACTTAAAAAAAGTTGGGCTGCTTCAGCAAACAAACCGAACTTTGCTAATAGGAAACGATAGTCATCATGATTTTATGTGCTTTCGTTTAGCACATGACAGGGCCTCAAACAGAGCTTAGTGATTCATGTTACAATTACTAACGTTTAGGGTCTAATTCCCAAAAAATATGCCAACACAATCAACATCATTCACTTCACTCACATATATACATGCTTGTTTTAGTAATGCAACATTGAGTTGTATCATTAATGGTAGTAAGACTTAACATAAATTTTAATGAGTATTTTTCTTAAAATGATAAACATTGAGCTGTATATAACTCCTTAAATAGAAAATAAATGAATAACATATTTACTATTAAAACGTTGATGTGGACGATCATGTTTGTTATATGAACTATGAAGGACAAGAAAAAAGTGATGAAAGAGGAAATAATTGGTTTTTCTTAACCGATACTACTCGGTTTAGGATCTAATCCCCTTCATAAAATATCCAATCACTCAATAACTAACATACTACCCATGGTCCTAAATATAAGACATAGTTGACTTTTTTGGAGAGATTAAGGTTGCGAAATAGGGTATTAAATTATGACATATTTGATATATTTTTAGATTATCCATTAGTTTATAGGCAAAATATACTAGTTTAAGGGAAAAATAAGGTAAATTATCAATTTATAATTAATTTATTTGGTTTTTTTAGGATTTTCCAAAAAGTCAATTAAGTCTTATATTTAGGACCGGAGGGAATACAAGCTTACATCACTCTAAATACAAAGCAACATGCAACTTCTGCACTTTCATATCAATCGATCATAGTGCACTCTCAATACCTTTAGAATTTGAAATCGTAAAGGCCTACAATCACATCCAACCACAAATCTCAAGCTAATAACTTGCATATGCATACGTATCATGAATTCATAAAATTCAAAGCGCTTTCTGCTTATTCCATCTAATCTTTTCTTTTATTGCTTTCCATGATATAACTCACATGAACACCAACTCACTTTAACTCGCTTCAATAATTTAAGATTTGAGTATGTTAAAAAAATTTCAAATGTAAATTCCCATCATTTTATCAAGTTTCTTTAAAAAGAACAGACAGTATCATCTAGAAGTTAAAAATGAGATCAAATTTGAGACCTCCCACTTATAAGTGATTTCTCATATCATCACTAGGTTATTAGTTTATAAGGCCATTGACATGCTGCTCTGAATTGAAGGGATGTGCCAAAATTTGGGCATTCATTTATTTAAACATCATTTCATCAAGTTATGAAGCTCTGAATTTGAGCAATTTTTTGAGGATGGTGTTAAGATTTGGAAGCTTAATATCCTGCATATATGCATATCATCAGTTGCTTCATCATTCATATGTGAAAAGAGCTTCACCTTTTGTGTTAACTAAGAAAGAAAAGTACAAGCCCAAAGATTAAAGGCTTTTAATAAAACATATATAAATGATTTTCAACCAATATGTTTCGATTTTCCTACTCATAATTTAGATGAATGTACCTGAACCATCAATTTTTTTATTTGATTTTTGTCATCAATGATTAATAAACATACATGAAAAATACAACCAATGCAACTTGTCTCAAATGTTTCCTGCAGATATTTTTGAACCCTTTACATATTAAAGCGACAGAGTAGGTTGAGAATAGAATCAAAGATTGTTACAATGCTCCACCTTCAAATAATTTAATATATGTAAGTATGTGTTTGGACTTCGTTATCTTGTAACTTGATTTCCTCCAACTCTTCGCAGTTGCTTACGATAAGATATTCTAGCTAAGAAAGACAAGAAGCCGCTGTATTTTCCCCCAATAAAATTCAATCCATTACTCCCACTCTTTTAAGGGATAACACTGATCAATTTTACATTATTCTGGTATATGCCTCTTTCAAGAGAAAATAATTTAGTTCCTATGTAATCTGATAAATTATAATGGTATAAAATAATCTAGTACTGTTTTGAGTTTATGGGTCTTTTGTAGTGTATACTGTTTTGAGTTAATAAGTCACAACTTGTTCAAGTGGAATAATAAATTAAAATTATATTGTGAACACAATTACACAATGCAACACCCACGACACTTTAATTTAAATGCATCAATAATCATAGCACTCACATACTCTCCAATTAATCACCAAATTACACTTTAAATGTCTGAATACTCAAACACAGTTTTACAATCAAACTTCAAATCCCTAACTAATAAAATGCACATGAAAACATATAATAATGCATTCTGCTTCTTTTCATCTGCTCTAATCCTTCATTGCTCTCCATCATTTGGCTCATTACCTGTATATCAACAAATATTTACCGTCCAATTTACATCTTTTCCAATTTCACAATTATAACAGGAAATTAGGTTTGAAATCGATACTCTGCTGAAAAGAAGCTTTCTAAGTTGACATTTTCCTGAGAAAATAAATTTATGTTTCACAAAAACTTAAACAGAGGGAGCATGACAAATAGTTAAATAATACCTGTGCTTTGTGTAGAAGTGGCTTGGTGGAGGGAGAAGTCAAATTTTGGACATTCATTTACTTCCACGTCTTCATCATTGAGTCTTGGAGCATTTAAGTTGAATCCCTTGCAGAAGTGAGTGAGGGCTGGTAAATTTGAAAGCTTCAGAGTTCGTAGACGTGGAAGCTCAATTTGTTGCGTATTTGCATCATCAGTTGCTTCACCACTTGTATGTGAGAAGAGCTCCTCCATTTGTTCAGCTTCTGACACCTCTATAGATTTTAGGAATGGATGGAGAATCCCAACGGAAGCTGTCCTGAAAAGGCATTTCAACTTGTGGAAACCCTTCACTGTTATCCACTTCAATTTTGGAAAAGAGTTGGATAGATCCTGTTGAGATTCTTCCATGATTTCCTCTAATTCCTCACATTTTGTGATTCCCAAGAAATTCAATTGTGGAAGGCTTCCCCAAAGAGACATGGACAATAAACATTTCACTTTTCTACATCCATGCACTGTTAACCTTTCAAGATGTTGGAAGCTCAGATTTTGGCAGGAAGTGAGAGGCCTGAATATGGAAATGAGCTCATGAAGTTCTTGGAACGGTATTTCATTTAAATGAATGAATCGTGGATACAAATATGGAAGTTGAGTAAGGCGTTGGTCGCCGTTGTCGGCAGCAGACTCTTCTCCCTATGCAAAGCAAAATGAATCACATTGGTAAACTAAGAACGGAAAGGAAGCCAAAAGATGTAACACGTACATTTTAACAAAACACGTTACTAAAACCACTTCCACCATATATGTTCATTGTTTTAGTGTTAATTATGAATGAAGAGAACAAAAACGGTTTCAAGGCTTTAGGTGTGATAAGTGTTCAGGCATTATTAATTTTTTTCCACATGAATTTTTGTTGTCCTATACGTGTAACAGGCAAAACCAACACTAAGATAAAACTTACTGGTGCTTCTATATGACTTATAATCATGCTCCCAGTTGCTCCCATAATTGAAGAAAATTTTGGGCAATTCTTCATTTGGATGAAGTGAAGTCGCGCTCCAACAGGTAACTTAAACCCTTTGCCAACAATATGGACAAGACTTGGCAATTCTGTTAGGATTATGTTTCTCAAATTTGGAAGGATAATTTCTTGGACATCGTCACTACTACTTCTGGCTTTACCCGCACCTCCGATAAGCTCCTTCAACTCTTCACATTCTGATATGCTTATATCGCATAAATGTGGGAGCAATAGAGTGGCAGAGGAGGCTGAGAAAACACACTTGAGCTTGTTGCAATGCTCCACATCCAAATATTCCAATTTAGGAAAGCATTTTTGGAATTCAACATCTTGTGTCACAATTTCCTCCAACTCCTCACAATTATTAATGACAAGAGTCTCAAGCATTGGGAGGTATTTTGCATGGATGCCCTCATTTCCAAATACTCATTTGAATTTGTTACATTCACTTAGTTGCAATTGTTGAAGATGGGTAAGATTGGGAATATGCAAAGGAGATCGGCATATCATTAGCCATACCTCAGGGAGACCCTCCAATCTCAACTCGTCTAGTTTTGAACACAAGAGCTGCATATTCAGAGACAAGACAAAAGACAATTCAATTAATTGCTCCATGCATTTAGCATCATATATGCCTTAAAATAACAATTCACAAGTGATGTTTATTAGTTGTGAGCCTGTGACACCTCCTTCCTCACTAAAATTTTTGACAATTTTCAACAACTACACGTATTTGAGCACCCCCATTCATACACTTCACTGTAAAATATAGTATAAAGTGGTCATTTTCAAAATAATGTTAAATAATTTATTAATATTAATGTATCTAATTAATAAATTCATAAATAAATAAAACTAATAAAGTGACATAAAGTGCGGGTTCAACATTTGAAAATTATTTTAGGGAACAATTTTTACAATAGGGTAAAGGTGCAAAAATATACACTGTAAATAAATTGTAAAAGGGGTTCCTAGAATCATGGTAATTTTGTGGGTGCAAAAATATACATGGTAAACCAAAAACAGGTACCTCAGCATCTTTGTTCTTTGCTCTCATGGTAGAGGTGCCCCTTTTACAATTTACCATGTATATTTTTGCACCTTTTACAATTTACCATGTATATTTTTACCCTAATTTGATTTATCATGTATATTTTTGCACAGTCAAAATTACCATGATGTTGGGTGCCCCTTTTAAAATTTACACTGTTTATATTTGCACCTTCACCCTTCCCAATATGCTTATAGTGGGATCATTAGCAACATGTAAAAAAATTGGCTTGCTCATAAATAAGGCAATTTAGAATTGTTGAAAAGCAAAATATATGACCTCTTGTGACCAAAAAAAATATATCACCTCTTGTCCTTCCAAAAAATAATGTTTAGATGCACATAAGTTATTAACTTGTAATAAAAATTTGTTGGATTCTCTAAACTACTTTATTTATTCATGTAAATTGGAACTATCCTTTGGTTTAAACCCCCTTAATATTATTTAAAATCAATATGATAGGGGTAAAATAAAAAATTCCTTGCATGTTTTTTATTGATAAAAATTGTTAGGTAGAAATGCCCATTTAGCGTAGCTATACCATAAATATTTTCATCTGAAATACAAAATTGATTAAGAAGTTGAAAAGGGAACAAATTGAAGAATTAGAAAAATTGAGTGAATACCTAAAGAA
Source organism: Mimosa pudica (assembly GCA_029929735.1). NCBI lineage: Eukaryota > Viridiplantae > Streptophyta > Magnoliopsida > Fabales > Fabaceae > Mimosa > Mimosa pudica. The sequence goes on along the minus strand of JAKELP010000040.1, from coordinate 810,702 downwards.
GGAAACTATAGGATAGGGATAAACCTGGGCAGAAATCCATGAGACTTGGCACTTGTCCTAGAATTAGAGACTTTAAGTTCGGTAATACATCCTCTGTCATATCGTTCCAATTTGTCCCCACTGAAAACAAGCATTTTAACTTGTTGCATCTCTGGACGTGAAGACTTTTCAGGTTTGGAAAAGATATTTGAGAGGACTGAGCATTTGGTGCGCCTTGGTGCTTCTCTTGTACCTTTGTATCAGACACTATTTCCTCTAATTCATTGCAATCTGATATTTCAAGAACTTATAAACGTGTCATGCTTTTGAAAATCTCAAGGGAGCAAATAGTTCTCAAATTGTTGCACCCACTCACTGTGAGTTCTCTAAGATTTTGGAGGCTTATAATTTCCATATGATCACTCCAAACAAGCTTCAGTTGATCAAGATTCTTTAATACCAGAGTGTCAAGAGGTGAGACAAACTTTTCTTGGGAACTCCTCTCATTAAATACTTCTTCTTTAAGTGAAAATAGAATTTCTTCAACAGTACAACCTTTAAACTCAAGTTTCACTAAACTGCTAAACAATAGTGGAGCTAGAGCCCTGCCATGTAATTGGTTTTCCTACAACTTCAACATTAGACAGATGAAAAAAAAGTCACTTTGGTTTTTGCAAAATTTTCAGAGATGTTAAAAAAATTGTCAAATAAAATATTTTGCTATGGTTACAAAAATACATACCACATCTATATTTGAACTACCTATGATGTTAACACGTGAAGTTTTGAGGTTGGGACATCTCACACAAAGCATTTCTCTCAAACACGGGCAACTTGATCGAAATTTTTCAGAGAAAATGCCAATCAAATTCTTCAAGTCCTCAAGTTTGAGTGATTTCAGAACTGGAAGCTTTATTTGTACCACCTCGTGATTTTCGTCTTCTTGCTTACCAAAAACATATTTTAATTGAGAAGCCTTCTCGATGTACACCTCCTCTAATTGCTCAAGCCCTTCAACACAGTAGTTGGAGAACACATACTGTAACTCATCACAATCTTCAATATTCAAGCTTTTCAATTTTGAGAACACTAAATATGAATTTCTTGAACCTGAAATTATTTCACTGTTTGCATCATCGTCATCCTCCTCTATTATAGTCTTCAATTCACTACAACCTTTTATATATAGCTTTTGTAGCAGCAACACAGCTTTGGAAACACACTTTGGAAATAGTGATGTCAGCATAGGACAATCAGATATATATAGTTCTTGTAACTTCTCAAAGAAGCTACTATAAGGTGGACCTCGCCATATTTCTCTCAAATTGGACAAAGACTCCAGCTTTAACTTGATTAACTTTGGCAAGAATGAAGATTGTCGTTGGAACATATCAATCATATCAATATTTGCATCGACAAGGCATTCTAAATTTGAGCAAGAATAGAGCCTTAGTTTACTTAACTCATTCATCCCTCCTACAACTTGAACAAAGTCGGGTAGAATATTTTTGCAACATCCCTCAAGTCTAGCCAAATAAACAACTTCAGCTTGTTGCAGAAGATACTTAATAAATGGACTGAACGCAGAGATGTTAAACCCTCCCAAGGAAAGAGCTTTGTTTTGAACATCCATTAAATCTTCATAGCCATACATATAAGGATCAATGTTTCCAATTTCAAGTTTATATCTCTTCAATCTAGGGAAAACATCATCATTGGACAAACTTTTGCCCAGTTTCAAAGTTTTTATACTCAGTCGGATGCTAGAAGCATATAACTCTTGTAGTTGTGTGCATCTTTCTATTATTTTAAGACTTTCCTCTTTGATCCAAGATAAATCTAAGAGCTTCAATTCACTCAACTCTTCCAATCCTTGTGGCAGCTCCTTAAACCAACTATCTTTCAAGTCAAGAACTTCAAGTATTTTGAGGCCCAACACCCAAGACAAATCACCACCTAATTCCCATTCTCGTAATAGCAGAGTTCGTAAGTTAGTTAGCGAATTCTCAAAGCATGACAATAAAGAAGGAGATTCAGTTGTTGCGTAACGTTCATAATAAGCGTCGATTTGCATGACCTTGAGTGTTCCCATACCTTTGAGATTTGCTTTTAATAATTCACATTTTCCTATATTTTTAAGCAGCAGAATCTCAAGTTTTGGAGCTTCTAATTGTTGAGGAAATCGAGTCTTTTGATTGCACCAAGAAGTGAGTGCATAACAATTTTGTATAGAACTACTTGCTGCCACCTTCATATCCTTCTCAACATTCACCGCAATAGTGCGCTTTTCTTGAGATGATAACCATAACGCTACATCACGAACTGTGTCATGCATTCTTAAGTGGTTTTTCCTTTGACCAGAACGCATTAGCAAACAAGAATCTACAAGATGATTTATGCATGCACTCACTTTGTTTCTTGCATCCTCAAGAGTGATCAGTTCTTCACACATGCCCAACCCTATTGTGATTCTAAACAAAGCTTCAATAGAGATTTCTGCATCTTCTGGATACATGCAGCACATCAAGAAGATTAACCTCTCCTCGTTGCTCCTCAAGTAATCATAACTCAATCGTAGACAAGAAAAAGCATCTCTAATGCCTTGTTCCACATCAATTGGTTTCGAATCCCTCAATCTTCGTAATGCCTCCTTCCAATCTTCTGTAGACTTTTCTTTCAAAGAGGCTCCTACAGCCTGAATGGCAATAGGGAGTCCTTTACATTCTCTAACAATTTCTTGTGCCACATTATCTAGTGATTTGTCCACATTACCAGCATGTTTTTGAAACAATCTCCAAGATTCCTCGTCGGATAATAGATCCAAATGAATCTTCCTCTGACAATCCATTGAAATGCATACTTGTCGTAGTCGAGTAGTAAGAAGGACCTTGCAACCCACATGATTATCTTGAAAAGTTATACCAATATCCTTCAAATCGATCTTTGCCCACACATCATCCAATATTATAAGAGTTCTTTCCCCACTGCCTAATCTCACTGACAAACGTTTAGCTCTTCCAACATCACTTTCTTCACCCAATGTTAAATTCAAATCATCAGCAATTTGACCTTGAATCTTTTTTATATCCACAGTTTGGGACACGGTGGTCAATATAACTCGATCAAAAAGGTTTGACTTCTTAGCCAAGTTGCCTACTTCTGTTACCAAGGTTGTTTTGCCTGAGCCCCCCATTCCATACAATCCAATCATGCGAACACCATCATCTCGGAGAGCTTCCAACAATTGATCTGAAACCAACTTTCTGGATTGGAAATCCACAAAATTTTCACATGAAAAGTAATTTATATCTGGAAGTGGGGTAGCAACACAAAATGGATTGAATTCACTTCTTTCATTCAGATTCCTTGTTGCCTCTATCATCCTTGTCATCTGTCTACATAGACGATATCTCCTCCACGTAGGAAACCTTCCTTGAAGGCAACTCTTGTTGTCCTTCATTTGCTGCTCCAGTTTCTGCAGCTCATCCATATGGCTTTCCACTTCAACTGACCACTGATTAACAACATCAACAGCCTTTTCAGTTCTCTTAAGTGCTTCTTGGACACGTGTTTGAACTTCATCTTGCTTTGATGACAGTTTCTTCTTTTCAGTTTCAAGAGTTCTTGTGATGTTGGCAGCACAAAACACATACCGCCCTTGACGTAGCACTGGACCCACCGAATATTCAGCGAGTTTGGCAAGAACATACAGTACAATCTCTGCCATGCAAGCTAGAACTGGTGGTAGTATATGTAAACATTATTTTAGAAAAATTATGCATTTAAAACTTACAAAAATACTAAATAAATAAGTTTTTATAGTTCTTTTTTTTTGATAAAAAGATATAAAACAATTGCTCAGCAACAATTACTGAGTTTCTACAGTAAGACAACAAACTCAAATCAAAGACCAATAGGCTATGAATCAGATCTGGAGGGTCAACATAGACCAAAAAATCAACATTCATATCTTGAGCTACTCCCGCAAGCATATCAGCAACACAGTTGGCATCTCTTGGGCATATCTTAAGGATCACTGTCCATTTCTTTCTCAAAAAACTTTTAATTTCCTGCAAAACCTCGAAATCTGAATGACAAACTGGAATCGTCTTTTGCAAAATATTAACTAATTCATGGCATTCACTCTCAACAATCAAACTTTGAACTTTCTTCTCCCATGATAACTTGAGAGCCCATAAAAAGCCCCAAGCTTCAGCAGACAAAGAAGACCCAATACCAATACGATATTGAAAAGCCTGTATGAAATCCCCATTATGATCTCTCAACACTCCCCCACACGTACAATATCCTGAACTCAAATTTCTTGCTCCACCAATATTGAATTTCAAATACCCATAAGCAGGACATTCCCATCTATCCAAATTATTTTCCTTCAACTCTTGATTCAAAACAGGTCTGCCCCATCCCAAACAAGCATAACTTCGAGCAATTACATTATATTCACCCCACAAATTATTGTTAAAAACAAACTCATTTCTCCTTAGCCAAAGATTTCTACAAATAATGGCAAACCATAACCTAAATTCAAAACCTTGAATTAAGATTCTTTGCCTCATACTCCAATTTAACCATTCATATACATTAGTGAAGTGAAAAAATTGAACTGCAATAGACTGACGGAGCACTTTCCTCCAAACCTGATCAGAGCCACAACAATCTCTTAAAGCATGAATAAGAGTTTCCTCTGAATCCTTACAGATATCACAAGCACTCGTAGCAGAAATTTTCCTCTCCAACCTCAACTCATTAGTCAAAACTCTATCATGAAGACATAGCCATAAGAAAGTTCTATATCTTTGAGGCACCTTTAAACTCCAAGCAACCTTCCAATCTCTAGATATCGTAGCGTTACTGGGTTTCTTTAGTTGCTCATACACCGACTTAATTGTGAAAACACCATCTGAAGTCCACCTCCAAACCGGGAAGTCTTGACACCCACTTGACCTCAATGAGACCCTCTCAATAGCCTTTAACACATCCTGAACAAAATAGTTTCTAAATTTTTGCCAATCCCAGATACCTGAAGGAGATAGAACATCAGCAACTTTCCAATTTTTTATATCCTCAGGAATTGCCAGAAGTGTAAGTGCACTTAATTTCCCCAAATGGGGAACCCACGAGTCCTCCCAAAAAGAAATCTCTCTTCCATTCACCACACGCCAAGCAATACCTTCCTTCACTGTATTCCAATTGCATCTAATACCCTTCCATGTTGATGATTCTACCCTTCGTTTCTTTACTTCTGGAATCAAGTCTGCCCCTCCCTTATACTTCTCCCTCAAGAATTGAACCCACAAAGAATCTCTTCGACTAATCAGAGCCCAACCAAGTTTGGACATATATGCCTTATTCTGGTATTTAGCCTTCCGGATGCCAAGGCCACCAAATTCCTTCCCAGAGCAAACTCTCTCCCATGAGATAGCATGAATCTTTCTTCCAGATGACGAGCTTCCCCATAGAAAATTACGACAACATTTATCAATTCGATCACACATACCTGACGGTAATGGGACTGTCTGCATCGCATAAGATGGCATAGCCGATCAAACATACAAGTGTTTGACGAGCAGCAAACGATAACATGTTCACCTTCCAGTTAGATAACCTAGTCTCCATCTTCTCCAAAACAAAATTATACGTTGAACTACTAACTTTGTCATGGATAATAGGCATACCAAGATACTTTCCCAAATCTGACGTGGGAGTAAACTCCAGAAAGTCACATATCTCTTTAGATCTAATATGATTTACATTCTTTGAAAAGAAAATCCTCGATTTGGAAGCATTAACTCTTTGTCCCGCACTTCACAAAAATCGTCAAGAATAGCTTTTACTACTCCTGCTTGCTCCATATCTGCCTTAGCAAATAAAATAAGATCATCAGCAAAAAACAAATGAGAGATTGCTATACCCTTTTTAGATATCTGAAATGGTTGCCAATCTTTATCATTCACAGCTGTTTGAATCAAATGACCAAGTTTCTCCATAGCAAGGACAAAAAGATAAGGAGATAGTGGATCCCCTTGCCTGACCCCGCGTGTGGGTTTAAAAGAGCCAGCATCAGCACCATTCCACAAGATGTTCATTAATGGTGTGGTCACACATTTCTGAATAACTTTCTGAATATTCTCCGGAATCTCAAGCTCCCTCAGACAATCAAAAATAAAATTCCATTGGATACGATCATAAGCTTTCTCCAAGTCAATTTTAATTGCCATAAAACCATTCTGTTTCCTCATATTTCGCATAGAATGAATAATTTCCTGAACCAGGATAATATTATCAGAACTCTGCCTCCCTTTTATGAAACTACACTGATTTGGAGCTACAACACGTGAAATAATTGGCTTCAATCTATTTGATATTATCTTTGTAACAATCTTATAAATCACGTTACAAAGACTAATGGGTCGAAGATCTTGAATAGTTTGAGGGATAGCAACCTTTGGAATCAATACTATTCGTGTCCCATTAATATGCTCTATTAAATCTGGCTTCTCAAACATGGATAAAACCAACTTCACAACAGAACCACCCACTGTCTCCCATTGGCTCTGGTAAAATAAAGGATTCAAACCGTCAGGACCCGGGGCTTTCAAAGGACCCACATCAAAAAGAGTCTTTTTGACCTCCACTTCATTTACCCCTCTTCCCAACATTGAAAGAGAGTTATCATCAATCCTAGGATATGTACATCCATAAACTAATGAACCATTATATACCTATGATGAAGTATATAAGTTCTCAAAGAATCTCCTACCCATCTCCATAATTTCATCAGGATCATAAGACCACTCTCCTGACTCCAACTTCAAAGATAAAATTTTATTTCTGCGACGTCTCCCATTAGCTATCACATGAAAATACTTTGAGTTACGATCTCCCTCATTATACCACTTCGTTCTAGAATACTGCATCCACAAAACTTCCTCTCTAATTAAAATCTTCTCAAACTCACTCCATAATTCTCTTTGCGTCAACTCTAGAGATGAAGAACAACCCATACGAGAAATAGTATCATTTAAAACATCCAGCTGCCTCAAAATTCTTTCTTTAGACCTTTGAATATGCCCAAAGGTCTTTCTATTCTAAGCGGATAACTTCTTGGTGAATAAAGAAACAGAAGAATTCCAACTATCATTAATCTTCCAATTATTCTGTACAAAATTTGGAAAATCCTCATGCAAAACCCAAGGAGCGAAAAATCTAAATGGTTTGTAAACTTTCTTATAATTTTTCAAAATACTCGTATCCAGTATAATCGGAGAATGATCTGATTTATATTTCGGCAAATGAACAATATGAGCATCAGAGAAAAATTCATACCATTTTGATGTAACAAACACTTGATCAATTCTACTTTGACTTGATCCTCTTCCCCATGTAAACCTTAGACCCGAAAATCCAATATCAACCAAATCATTAGATAAAACCCAATTTCGAAAAGACACATCAACTCCTCCACCGCTCTGAGAGGAATTATTTCGATCTTCAGGACAAGTAACTGCATTAAAATCCCCCATTATCATCCATTTATCTTCCTCTGGGTTGCATATGGAATTAAGACCAGACCATAAAGATCTCCTCAAAATCATGTTCGGATGACCATACACCAATGTAACAAAAAACTCATTCCCAGTACCAACATCAATCACACCATGAATAAATTGATCCCCCGTGGTCAACACTGAGAATTTTGTTTCATCATCCCAAAATAACCAAATCCCACCACTGAATCCCCTAGCTTCCACAATATGCATATTAGGCCATCCCAACTTACGTGCTAGGCTTCTAGCTCTTGACCCAGGTTGCCGAGGTTCCAACAATGCCAACAAATTAACACATTTATTCCTACACAATTCTCCAAGAAAACGGTGAAAAGGAGCACCTCCCGCTCCCCTAGAATTCCATGACATAAAAATCATAAAAAAGATATATATACAAAGAATGGTGCAATATACGACTTCAAGAAGACATGACAACATCATGCATATTCTCATCTCCCACAAGTATCTCGACATCATCAACAACTCCAAGGGCCCCATTACTTAACCCAAGCACAATATCTTTCAAAGGCTTTGTTGTATGCTCTAGTGCTTTATCAATAGCCCCAGGATCCATTAAATCAAAATTATTCTTTTGAGTAATACAAGTAGGGCGCCTACTCTTGTCCAGAATATCCTTATATACAATTACATCATTCGGCACACTAGGAAAGGAACAACAAGATGAAGATGACCCTATCAACATTTGACTCCCTTGGACCTTTCTTTTTATCATATTATTTATTGGGCATGAAACTTGGCCCCCTCCACTCTTCAAAGAAGCTTCAACTTGCTTGCCTATTTTCTTTTTCCCAAGTGACACATCACGTTTTATCTCACATGATTGGAGATTTTTAGAGACTCGACGATGTGTATCATAGACGACAATATCTTGCTTCTCCATAATTTGTTCAACTGAATCTTCTACATTCAAGGCAACAAAACGAGATCCCTCAACAGCTCCTACATTCTTGGCAATCACCCTACTTCCATACTTACTGTTAATGACTGGTTCAACTCTCGTACGATTCTCTTTTTATGTCGTCGACGTGACCATCGTTCTTTGCTGCCGACGACGACGAGGAACTACCATCCACTCTCCAAATTCATTGGATTTATTTTCATGAGGATTAGCTACAAACTCTGACTTCTCTTCATCTACATTATAATTCGACGACACACCCATATCCTTCCTTACCTCTGTCGTATCATTCTTCTTGAAAGAACAACTCCTCATGTCATGACCATAGCGACCACAAGAAAAACAAATTGAATGAAGTCCTTCATAAACCACCTTCTTCTTTAATTTATTCCATTAATAAGAATAGCTGGTAACAAAGGACGACTCAAATCAATCTCGACACATAATCTTGCAAACCTCCCTTTCGATTGGCGTAACGTATTGGAATCAATCTTTAAAACCCTACCTATTTGACTTCCCACCATATATAAGATACCCTCCTCATAGTAGTCCACCGGAAACTTCGGAATACGGATCCATGCCGCAATTTTTGAAACTTCATTAGCATCCGGGTTAAAGTCAGGCTTCCATGGTTGAACAGCAAGATAATGCTCCATGATCATCCAAGGACCCTCTGTCAAGGCAAAGTCATAATCCTCCTTGCTATGTAATCTAACTATGAAAAAGCCTGAACCAATCTCCATCGTGTCTACATCTCCCCTATATCCCCACATTTTTTGAAGTCTCATGCTAAGGTAATCCTCCCTAACTGTACGACCAAGAAGTCTAACAATCAAAGAGGTTCCCCATTTTTTGGCTAACTTCTGACGGAATTCCGGGAGGATAATGATATTCGGTCCCTTCTCCGTCTCCTCAATACGAATTCTTGACTTCCATCCGTCATCAAACCACCAACCCTCCTCATCCTCCTCTTCTTCATTCAAACTCAGTTCATCATTGACACACACACTCCTATAGGATTTTTTAGGAACAACCTTAGGAGAATCATCTGAACTGAACTTATCTTCCTCAGACATCCAGTCTTCCTTTCTTGGAATAACAGTATTATCATTCAACATCTTAGCTTCCCCAACCCCCACTTTTTTCCTGCTTCTATTCAGCACATCATCTTCCTCAGCAGAATCACTTCCCGCTCCAATTACCACGTTCGCCAAAGTTAAGGCCATGAAAACCTCTCTCTCCTCTTTTCAAATCAGAATCTCAGCTCTCAGTTCGGTTGTAACCAAATTCGTTGCGTGAGAGAACAACGTTATCGTTTCTCCCAAGAAGACAAATCCAAGAAGACAAAAAACTTTATTTTCTTGGAGAGTTTTTATAGTTTTAAAATTTAAAATAGACATGATAGTTTCCCAAAATAAACCATTTTTAGAATGATTATTAATTAATAATTGGGTGGATGAACTTTATTATTCATTTTATACTCCAGTCTTTTTTACCGGTGTATTTTTTTAATAATTACTTGAGTCCCATTGAACAAAAACAATTCTAACTTCTTATCGATCCTGAACATTTATTAATTTTTTTATATCATGAACATTAATTAATTTATTATGCCCTTACTTAAAAGAAATAACCAAATTTTCATTGGAAAAAACTTACCTCAAGTACTTGACCTCAATTACATCCAGTAAGCCAATAAGAATTTGACACATGTTCAACTAACCCACACCACTTTCTCCTTATTTTCTCTCTCCTCCATGTGTTAGTTGTGTATGAGGTTAGTTGGACATGTGTCAAATTCTTATTGGATAATGGATGTAATTGATGTCAAGTACTTGAGGTAAGTTTTTTCCATTTTCATTTATTTATTAATGAACTAATTTTTATTTTTTACCCAACCTTTTATTCTTTAAATAAACTACTAGTTATTTGTACAGCACACAGACTCGGGCATGCAATTAGTGTTACTATTTTTGCGTTAGAATGAAAACTTTAAATCCTTGTGAGTTGAAACATTTACATTAAGCCTAAAGTGCAAAAATGGCCACGTAATTGTCACGAAAGTGCAAAAATGACCATGTAAAATTTTTTGGAGTTAAACTGTCAATCGAATTTTAAAATTGGGGCAAAAATTTCCATCACATCTAATTTTTTGACTTTTTCACTCATCATCCTCTGTCGCATCATCATCATCACACAAGGGCAAATAAATACATAAGTCTACTACATATTTTAGTGAGAGATGAATCGGCAGAAGATGATGCACACAAGTTAAAAAATTAACTGTGCTGGAAATTTTTGCCCCAGTTTTGAAATTCGATGGGCAGTTTTGATAAAAAAATTTACATGGTCATTTTTGCACATTCTTGACAATTACATAGTCATTTTTGCAGTTTAGCCCTTTACATTCAAAATATATAACTGAAGAAATAACAAGAGAAAAAAACACTAACGTCAGCCTCAGGTACAAAAGATGAGAAAGGCAGAGACTTCCAAAGTAAGAACGAACCCAAGATCTGAACTCTCTCTTAAGCCTGTAAGCAAAACTAAGATGAATATTTTTCCAATAGAAATCTGTCTAATTACTCTTTGAGTACATGACAGAGCATGCAGCCTAAATGCAGCAATAATAATACATGGCTATTCTTTATTAAACATGGCTTTTAAGTTAGATTTTTGGGTATCCATAATTCTTTATAGCTTAATTATTTTGTTAACTACATCTTCTACTAATTTTCATTTACTTTTCAATATTCGTAGCTCTTTATTTTAATGCTCTTTTTGGTGAAAAATCGGAAAGAATGTATTTTTATGGTCATTTAATATATCAAGCTCACAATTTGTTCTCTTATAACATGTTAGTTTCTTGTTTTGTAATTTCTTTTAGAGATGTATACCCTATTCCCTCATGCATCATTGATCATTCTTTCTATCTGTCCTATAAATCTATTACCAATCTTCCTATTTACAATAAAAAAGGGTAAAATTTCGTTTAATGAACATTATTAAATAATTTCCATTGGCCCCCAAGTAAATCTGAAATTTCATAGCAATCTCCTGGGGGAGGAAATGAAATTAAGTTGTGCAAATATAAAAACAATGTGTGTGTGACCCAATCTTATCATTATATAACCATCAATTAGACGGCAATAAAAGTAAACTTCAAAATACAAATGAATATAATATCAGTGTTCTTCTAACATATCGTTAGCTTAGTCAACTTCCTTAAAAATGTTAAAATGCTTAATTTTTGTCAATAAAAATGGTATTAAAATCTGTAAAAAAAAATCTATTCACGTATAACAGTTTGAGTGTCTACTAGTCCCTTCACGAGAAATTTAGTTTAGAAATTAAGAAAAATTACGATAACTCTATTTCGGGTGTAGGAATTATTACGAAATTTTAAAATTCTGAAATTTTGATATCAAATACTCTCTCCGTTCCTAAATATAAGATCACTTTGATTAATTTGGGGAGATTAAGGAAGACAATAAAATTACATGATCTTCCCAAAATCCCCTCAATTACTTACTTTAAAAGGAGGAGAGGTTTTCAATGAAAAGAGGGAGTATAATGGTAGTTTGGGCAAAACTTGAGATAAAATAGGAAGTGATCTTATATTTAGGAACTTATCTACTTCCCCAAAGTGATCTTATATTTAGGAACGAAGGGAGTACTTTTTTTAATATTTATTTTCCGTTCAATTACTAGTTATTATGTAAAAATGAAAGTTTTAGCTACTTATTGTTATTTGAAAGATAAAATTAAATTAAATAAAGCAAATAATTAATAGAAGAAATACTAACCTCGGCCTCGCTTATGTAAGATGAAGACAAGAGAGAGAGAGAGAGGGAAGCAGATGAAGCAAAGTGAAGCCTGTAATAAATAAGCAAAAGCCATATGAGTAATCTATGAACTTGAATATGTCCTTAATTACAACGTTCAATACAACCCAAAGTAGCATATGACAGCTATGCTAGCCTAAACACACAAATATATATATCTAAGTAGTAACGCACTGATTAAGTAGCCTTGAGGTAGAGAATTCAAAATGAGTTTTAAATCAAAGAAAAACAAGAGCTTAATCAGAGCAAATGAAACTAACCAAGCGATGGAAGGGATGGATCAGAGAAAGCTTGGTGTAAGTGTTGAGCGAAGAATGGATAAGCCCTCAGGTTGCTTACTCTTTTCTTTTTTGCAACACCACTTTAACTGTTCAGAAATCCCAAAGGCTAATAATGCTCCATCTCTCAAATAAGATCACTTTAACAAAAGTGATTCAATCTGTCCTTTCCCAGTTTGCTTTTCAACAAAGAATCCAATGCGTATCCAATTCTTGATGCTTCTTCAAGTCCTTCCTGTCTGCCATTCACGCTTTGATTTGACGTGGCTTCCACAAAGTATATTTTTTTTACCTCAACACAAAGTTGGTTTAGTTTTACTTTTGTATTCCGCCAAGACTAACAACGGGTTTTCCTTAAGCTCCTTTGTTGTCTGCAACTGTAACTATTGGGTTCTTCTTTCATTCTGCTATGAAAGAAATTAAAAGGGACGACTCATCTCAACTTTATTCACTTGGTCTTACAAGCTAGCTATTTAAGTTTGTTGGTTAAAACGTTGGGGAATGATTTTTTTCATTGGATATATTTTAAATTATTTCAATAAAAGATAGCATTAGTATCATATTCAAAAAAGAGTTGGTAATAGCATTAGTATTATTTCAATAAAAGATAGCATTAGTATCATAGCATTAGTGAATATTTTGATATATCATGAGTAAAATGATTAAGTTTTCAACTATTCATGATTTTTTAAATATAATTCCTTAAATTCTATAATGTTAAAGCATTAAATCTGGGAGCACTAAGATGATAACTGGGCTCAAGCCCAACTCCGGCTATGGGATACGTGCCCAAGTTCATGCGTCCTTCAGCCGAGAAACTCAATTCCTTGATTACTGGCGAATTCTTTTTTTTTTTTGGTAATCAAAGGGGCCAAGCCCAGAACTAATAAACTACACTTCGAGGGACACCAGTTCCCTCTATATCAGCGGGTTTACATTCCCTGCTAATCCACCATTTTCTCATCCCTCACTCATCCCCAAATACAAACAAAAATATGTGGCTCCCACAACCTCTCTCCTCTCTTCTTCTTCTTCCCACCTCACTTTATCTCCCCTCCAACCTCCATCCCCACCGCCTCCTCCTCCCACCTCAACCGCCACCGCCACCGACATCTCCACCGCCTAACCTCCCAACCGTCGGCCTCTCTCCTCTCCTCCGACCTCCACGTCATCAACCTCACGTCCGTCGACGTCTCCGCCTTTCGGACCACCTTCCTCACATCCGCCGACGTCTCCAAGCTCCTCACGTCCGCCGACGTCCTCTCCAACCAAACTCTCCAGCTCCTCTCTTCGACGGCTCCGCGGCGTCGAAGAGAGGACCTGAAAATCTGAGGTTGAAGGAGAGGTGAGAGGAGTGGAGGAGGTGAAGTCAAGAGGCCGACGGTTGGGATGGTTAGGCGGTGGAGATGTCGGTGGTGGTGGCGGTTGAGGTGGAAGGAGGAGGCGGTGGGGATGGAGGTTGGAGAGGAGATAAAGTGAGGTGGGAAGAAGAAGAAGAGAGTAGAGAGGTTGTGGGGGCCACATATTTTTGTTTGTATTTGGGGATGAGTGAGGGATGAGAAAATGGTGGATTAGCAGGGAATGTAAACCCCTATATCAGCACGCAGTAAGGCCTCTAATTGAGCTGGAGGGGAATTCCACATAAGGAGTCGCGTCCCCTGAGACTTCCCAAGGCTGGCCATCATATCCGCACACCTATTTCCCTCCCTGTGAATAAACTTAAATGATAACTCCCATGGTCTAGCTGCCATTTCCCTTATTTTCCTAAGGGCGTTAGTGCCGCCGGGGACCTCCTCATTATGCAAAATCACATCTATTAAGTCCTGAGCATCCACCTCCACTTCAACCCGGTTAAGTTTCAGCTCCCAACACAGATTCAGACCCGCTAGTAGCGCCGCGGCTTCTGCAGCACTTGGACAACTAGACTCCGTTCTCATAGAGAATCCCCTAATCCATTCACCGACGTCTCCTCTGATCAGACCTCCACACCCAGCACTATAGTCAGTGTTCCAAGCCCCATCCGTGTTGAGTTTGACCCAGCCCAGCTGCGGTTTACTCCACGAAATCCACGTAACATGTGCTGGTAAGAGCTGTGACGAGTCACTGTCACATTTCCTATTGTAGTGTTTCAAATACTTAAGTACAACCGTGCCTACATCAGATGGCATGCTGAACTGCGGATCATGAATCAGTCCATTACGCCACTTCCAAATAAACCAGCACCCAACAGCAAATTTTTCAGGCCAATCTATATCGGTTGAGACGGTCCTAAAATTCCACAGATTACTCCGAAGCCATGACTTCCAATTTAGGTGGAAGAACACTCCCCAATTCTGCTTTGAGACTAGCTGCTTCCACAACATCATAGAGATGGGGCAATCACGTAAGAGATGAAGGTGAGATTCTACCTGTAACTGGCAGCGAGGGCATGCACCATTATAATCATCCCAGTTGGCGGTGAATTCTCTTGTGGATAATTTTTTCAGGCTCACCATCCACATAAAGGATCTAACCCGCTCTGGGACATGCAAACGCCATATTGATTTCCATTCCGGCCTAGCACGAGGCAACGACTGCTGTGTGAGACATTTATAGGCCGAAGCAGTGGTAAACTGCCCACTGTTACTGGGTTTCCAAACGAGTGAGAGCTGATCAGATCCAGAACCGGTCAGATCTGAATGGGCCGCAAAGGAGTCCTGAAGTTTGACAAGAGCCTTCCAAAGCTTAGAATCCCCCTGTTTGGCCACTAAACCTCCTCCGGATATGTCTTGTCTACCATACTTCTCCTTAAGGATTTCAACCCAAAGGCTATCTGGTTCCATCAGCATGCGCCAGTGGAGTTTTAGGAGAAAGGCATTGTTCATGTCACGCAGTGATTTGATGCCAAGTCCTCCAACCGGCTTTGGTAGGCACACCATGTTCCATGCCACCACATGTCTCTGCTTTTTCCTTACAGTATCTCCCCAAATAAAATTTCTCTGACTACGTTCAATTTCCTCAATGATCCCAACCGGGATTTTGTCATGTTGCATTGGGAATTGAGCCATGGAGCTCGTGACTGACTTCACTAAGGTAACACGTCCGGCGAAGGATAGCCGGTCAGCCTGCCAACCGCTCAGCCTCTTCTTAACCCGCTCCACCACAGATTTATACTTGTCCTTACGCCGCTTAGGGAAGGAAATGTCTGCACCAAGGTATCTACCAAGCTCTTGAACTTCCTTGAAACCGCTAGCCCTGCAAATTTCTCGCCTAGTAGATCCGCGGACATTGGGAGAGAAATACATGTAGGTTTTTTCTGCGCTAATCTTGTGGCCCGACACTCTTCCGAACACCTGCAAACAATCAAGAATAATGTCAATTTGATTAGTACTAGCCTCTGCAAAGAGGACTAGATCGTCAGCAAACATCATATGAGAAATAATAGGTCCTCTCCGACTAGCTCTCATGCCTCTCCATTGTTTGTCTCTCACACTCGCATGTATCAAATGGGTGAGCTTTTCCATTCCTAGTACAAAGAGGTAAGGGGAGATAGGGTCTCCCTGATGCAACCCCCGAGATGGCACAAACCCCTCAAGTTTGTTCCCGTGCCATAGCAAGTTGGTAAGTGTTGATTGCATACAGCTCATCAACATGGCCACGAGCTTTTCAGGACACCGAATTTCACGCAACACCTGCTCCATATAACTCCAACTAATTCTATCATGAGCCTTCTCGAGGTCAACTTTGATAGCCATATATCCCTTCTTCCCACTCTTCCTCCTCATCGAATGAATCATCTCATTGACAATAATGATGTTGTCATGGATGACTCTGCCAGGGACAAAACTTACTTGGTGAGGGGAGATCAACTTGGGCATACACTTCTTAAGTCTTGCCACCAACAATTTTGAGAAGCATTTATACACCACATTACACAAAGAGATGGGGCGAAGATGATTGACCTTCTCCGGATGTTCCACCTTTGGTATAAGAGTCACAAGAGTCTGGTTAATTTCAGCAACTTTGGCCGGGTGTAGCCAAAGTTCTTTCACCGAACGACACACACTCTCGCCCACTACATCCCAATTTTGTTGGAAGAAGATGGCGGGGAATCCATCACTTCCCGGGGCTTTAAGTCCACCTATGTGGAACATGGCAGCTTTGATCTCTTCCGAAGTAACCTCCCGGGTAAGCTCCGCCCAATCCTCACTGTCAAGTTGTGGCCAGGAGGTCTCTGTATTGACCCACGGCCTATACAGCTCCTCTTCCGTGAAGAGGCCCTTGAAAAAGGAGTTAACAAGTTGCCCAACAGCTTCTTCCCCTTCAACCCGTTCATCGGCTTCATTCTTCAACATACTAACTCTATTTTTTCTTCTACGAATAGTGGTCTTTGTATGGTAGAAAGAAGTATTTCTATCTCCATCATTCATCCACTGAGTTCTAGCTTTTTGGAACCAAAGCAATTCCTCCCTTCCCAAAATATCCTCCAGTTCCGCAGCAAGCGAAGCTTCTAACTGGTCAAGGAACGGGTTATCTCTGTTCTGGTTGGCTTTCTGAATCCCGTTCAACCGTCTCATCAGTTCTCGCTTCTTTGCTCTAATGTTCCCAAACACAGTCTCATTCCACTCTTTCAAGCGAGCTTCCATCCGGGCAAGTTCCTCCCAAGCTTTCCCTTCAATAGACCAAGTGTCATGAACAAACTTCTTAAAATCTTTGTGCTTGAACCAGGCCGCTTCAAAACGGAAAGGTCTCGGCCCACTAATTCTGGCTACCTTATCAATGGAGATGAGCAAAGGGTGATGATCTGATTGCACACGGGTGCCCACAGTGACTGTGGCTTTGCTAAACATATTTCTCCATCCTGTATTACAGAGACCACGATCCAGTCTTTTATATAGACGGCTGGCATGATGAGTCAAAGGGCCTCGCCAAGTAAATTTTGAGCCCTCAGAACCAAGGTCAATTAAGCGACACTTATTGATGTTATCCAAAAACCGCTTACAATTATTCTCATTAATCGGCGCCCCTCCTCTTTGCTCACTAGCTTCCTTAATGTCATTAAAGTCGCCAGCAAGCATCCAAGGCAAATCAGACGCAGTAGATAATTCAAATAAGTCATCCCAAAGTTTCTTCCTTTCTTGCTCCCTAGGACTTCCGTATATGGCTGTGAAACACCATACTCGTTCCCCCATCAATGAAATTAAACAATGAATAAGCTGATTTGTTTTAAACAAAACACTAATGGTTAGCGAAGGGTCATTCCATAGTATCCATATACCCCCGACATGCCTTGGGCTTCTTCTAAAATATGATAATGGAATCCCATTTTACAAATAACATCCTGGGCTTTATTACCACTACATCGTGTTTCAAGAAAGACAACAATATCCGGTTTCCACCTATTTCTAAGGTTTTTTAGAGCATGACTGAAAGCCTTTCCAGCAGCTCCTCTAGCATTCCACACAACTATCATTAAACAACCAATAATAAATAGAGGAACAAAACAACCTGATCAAATTATGGCTCAGGCAAGCTGCCTCCTCCCTTGGTCCACGAAGCTCCCCTGTGTTGCCTGCAATATCCCAGTAGACTGTACTAGGCCCATTTGCTCCTCCTCAAGTTGCTCCCTTTGAGATTGCACATTACCCGGCTCTGGTGGGAGCTCTGGGTTAATGCCACCACAAACCGGCGGCCTATTGGGCTGTGCGCCCATCTCAGGCACCAATTGCCCTTTCTGTCCAGCAATAGGCCCATTAGAGGCCGAGCCCAAAGTAAGTTCCCCACTGGTCCCATCCGTTTCCATGTCAACAGCAACGTGGGTCCCCCTCATAACTTCTCCAGCCTTAGCTTCTACCTTGTTTATACGCCGTCCCTGTTGTTGACCGTGAGTAGAGTTAATGTCAACCTCCTTTTGTCCCTTACCAACTTCCTCCTCACCAATCCCATCACTCACTCTTTTCTCCCTCATATTTTTTATACTCCTTTTCTGCCCCCTCATATTTTCTCTCTCCACCTTTTCTTGTTTCTCCTTTTTCTTTTCCTTCTGAGTACTCTTGCCTCCCTCATTACCTGCCCCAGGAACCGTGGCCCCACCTCCTTTCACTTTCCCATCCCTTTTATCCATCAAATTGGAAATCTCTCTGAGGTGAACTCTGACAGCCTCCCCCACCTTTTCCACTTCCTCTCTAGTATTCTCCTCCGCCAATACTGCAAACCGAGAGACAAAGGCTGATGTATCCACCTGCCCTCCTAAACCAGTCAACTCAGCTGACTTATTACCTCGGGTGGCGTTCCTCTTGCCTTTCCTGGGGTCATGTGCAAGCATCCAACCCCCATACCTATCCTCTTGACCTCCGGCCACACCTACCCCCACACCGGCGGCCTCCTTTTCCGGTGAGGAATTCTCACTCTGAGAAGAATGAGTAGCAGAAGCTGTTTTCGATGGACAGTGAGTAGCATCATGACCAAATTTGCCACATGAGAAACATATTAAATGGAGGCCCTCATACTCAATCTTAAGCTTGTTGCCATCGACAGTATATGCTGGCAAAAGGGGGGCATTAAGGTCTACCTCCACACACATCCTTGCATACATTGTCCTAGCCCTCCTTAGTGTCATCTCATCAACCTTAATGGCTTTCCCTATTCTATTTCCTAAATTGTAAAAAAATTTCCTATCATAATAGTCACCAGGTAAGCCCGGAAGTCTAACCCACACAGCTACAGTTCTAATCTTTTCATCCCAAGGCATGAAGTTCCTCTTCCAAGTTTGCACTGTCAGGTAATGATTGGCAATTAGCCAAGGACCACCTTCAAGGGCGGTAAAGTAATCATCTAGGCTCTGAAAAGAGGCAATAAAATACCCATTGCCTATATCATTAAGCTCCACTCTTCCGGATTTCCCCCATAACACTTGCACTCTTCTTTTCATCTGCATAAATCCAATTTGACTACCCAAGAGTTTGATAATAAGGGAACGAGACCACTTACTCTCAAGCCGTAACTTCTCATTGTCGTCAAAGTTGATACAAACACCAGCTGGAGTTTCGATGACTGTCACTCCCTCCATCATCTTCTTCTTGTTGCTATCCTCTAGAGACCCATCCCAGTCATCCTCTAACTCGGCATCCATATAGTGGGAGGACTCCGTATGTGTTCGCGGTTTGAGAATGTCTCTATAAGACAGAGACACCTTCTCAGTGCGTGGTTCAGCTGGATGTTCTTCCACCATCCAGTCTTCTACTCACGGCTTCAGCTGCTGGTGGCCTGTAAACTCCCCCTCAAGCCGAGGGGTCTTACATCCGGGTATGGTAACACCAGCTTCAGCGCCTTCTCCCTTCTCAGTCAAACTTTCTTTTTCGTTGTTGACGCCAAACGAGCCCCCTCTCCGTTGACCTCTTCAGTAGTCGAAAGTGGATGAGAAATTTCCCCAAACAACCCCAGATCGGTGGGGCTTTGATCATGAGGTTGTGTTAGAGAAATTTCCCTGCTCTTACCCATTGGAGATCTGTCGCGTTCTCTGTCCTTGCTACCCTCACCTTCGCTCTCTCTCTCTCTCTACTTTTCTCTCGCTCTCTCTCTCTCATCTCTCTTTCTTATTACTGGCGAATTCTTGAGCAACCAGCATCACTTTAATTTGTGTTATTATTCATCATTTCTAATTTCATTCATTGGACTTGGATGTGGTTTCAATTTTTTCCAATTGCAACCAATGTTTTATTTCCTCAATAAAATCTTCAATAAAATCTTCAATAAAATCTTTTTATTTCCTCATATATTAGCTTTATCAATTTTTAGCATAAACAAAATCCTTTGGAAATTTTATCCATTTTTCTCTTATAATATATCAAATGTCACTAGTTTACATTTTTATGTAGAACTAATTATAAAAATAAATATAAAAAGTTCATCACTTCAAGATAGGGCCTCAAACTGAGCTTAATGATTCATGTTACATTTAAGCTCAAACTGAGCTAGTAGGGTTTCTTTTGGCCTCAAACTGGCGCATGTCCCATCACTTTTTAAAATGTATATAATTCCTTAAATAGAATATAAATGAAAACACATTTATTATTAAAAAGTTGATGTGGATAGGTTATGTTTGTTATATGAAGGACAAAAGAAAAAAAGTGATGAAAGAGGAACCAATTGGTTTTTCTTAACCGGTACTACTTGGTTTAGGGTCTGATCCCCTTCATAATATATTCAATCACTCAGTCACATACAAGCTTACATCACTCTAAACACAATGCAACGTCCGCACTTTCATATCAATCGATCACAGTGCACTCTCAATACCTTTAGAATTTGAAATCATGAAGGCTTACAATCACATCCAACCACAAATCTCAAGCTAATAACTTGCATATGCATACATATCATAAATTGATAGAATTCAAAGCGCTTTCTCCTTATTCCATCTAATCTTTTCTTTTATTGCTTTCCATGATATAACTCGCATGAACACCAACTCACTTTAACTCACTGAAAAGAAGCTTTCTAAGTTGACATTTTCTTGAGAAAATAAATTTCTGTTTCACAAAAATTTAAAAAGAGGGAGCATGACAAATAAAGAAAAAATACCAGTGCTTTCTGTGGAAGTGGCTTGCTGGAGGGAGAAGTCAAATTTTGGACATTCATTTACATGCACGTCTTCATCATCGAGTTCAGGAGCATTTAAGTTGAATCCCTTGCAGAAGTGAGTGAGGGCTGGCAAATTTGAAAGCTTTAGAGTTCGTAGAAATGGAAGCTCAATTTGTTGCGTATTGGCATCATCAGTTGCTTCATCACTTGAATGTGAGAACAGCTCCTCCATTTGTTCAGCTTCTGACACCTCTATTTCATATAGGTTTGGAAGGAGAATCCCAACCGAAGCTGTCCTGAAAAGGCATTTCAACTTGTGGCAACCCTTCACTGTTATACTCCACAAATTTGGAAAAGAGTTAGATAGATTGTGTTGAGATTCTTCCATGATTTCCTCTAATTCCTCACATTCTGTGATTTTCAAGCTATGCAACTGTGGAAGGCTTCCTAAAAGAGACATAGACAATAAACATTTCACTTTTCCACATCCATGCACTTTTAAATCTTGAAGATGTTGGAAGCTCAGATTTTGGCAGGAAGTGAGAGGCCTGAATATGGAAATGAGCTCATGAAGTTCTTGGAACGGTAATTCATTTAAATGAATGAATTCTAGATACAAATATGGAAGTTGAGTAAGGCGTTGGTCGCCGTTGTCGGCAGCAGACTCTTCTCCCTATGCAAAGCAAAATGAATGACATTGGTAAACTAAGAACGAAAAGGAAGCCAAAAGATGTAACACGTACATTTTAACAAAACACGTTACTAAAACCACTTCCACCATATATGTTCATTGTTTTAGTGTTAATTATGAATGAAGAGAACAAAAACGGTTTCAAGGCTTTAGGTGTGATAAGTCTTCAGGCATTATTAATTTTTTCCACACGAACTTTTGTTGTCCTATACGTGTAACAGGCAAAACTAACACTAAGATAAAACTTACTCGTGTTGTTAAATGACTTTCAATAATGCTCCCAGTTGCTCCCATAATTGAAGAAAATTTTGGGCAATTCTTCATTCGGATGAAGTGAAGTCGCGCTCCAACAGATAACTTAAACCCTTTGCCAATATGAACAAGACTTGGCAATCCCGTTAGGTATATCCATCCCAAGTTTGGAAGGATAATTTCTTGGACATCGTCACTATTACTTCTGGCTTTACCCGCACCTCCGATAAGCTCCTTCAACTCTTCACATTCTGATATGCTTATATCGCATAAATGTGGGAGCAATAGAGTGGCAGAGGAGGCTGAGAAAACACACTTGAGCTTATTGCAATGCTCCACCACCAAATCTGTTAATTTAGGAAAACATTTTTGGAATTCAACATCTTCTTGTGTCACAATTTCCTCCAACTCCTCACACTTCCTTATTGTAAGACACCAAAGCAATGTGAGGTATTTTGCATGGATTCCCTCATTGCCAAATACACATTTTAATTTGTTACATTCACTTAGATGCAATTGTTGAAGATGGGTCATATTGGAGATATGCGAAGGAGATCTGCATATCATTAGCCAGACCTCAGGGAGACGCTCCAATCTCAACTCGTGAAGTTTTGAACACAGGAGCTGCATATTCAGAGACAAGACAAAAGACACATCAAATTCAATTAATTGATGTTTGAGGGAAGGGATTGGAGGGGAGGATTTAATGATAATTTGTTTGATTAATGAGAGAAAGCGAGTGTGATAATTATTAATTTACCATTTTATCCTTATGGATACATATTTAAAATTGTTGCAAAGCAAAATATATCGCCTCATCTGACCAAAAAAATATATCGCCTCTTGTTCTTCCAAAAAATAATGTGTAGATGGACATAAGTTATTAACTTGTAATAAAAATTTGTTGGATTCTTTAAACTACTTTATTTATTCATGTAAATTGGAACTATCCTCTGGTTTAAACCCCCCTTATTACAATTTAAAATCAATATGATAGGAATAAAATAAAAAATTCCTTGCATATTTTTTATTGATCAAAATTGTTAGATAGAAATGCTCATTTAGCGTAACCATACCAAAAAAAAATTCATTTGAAATGCAAAATTGATTAAGAAGTTGAAAAGGGAAAAAACTAAAGAATTACCAAAATTGAGTGAATACCTGAAGAAGAAAATTATTTGATAGGGATAAACCTGCGCAGAAATCCGTTAGACTTGGCACTTGTTCTAGAATTAGATG
Source organism: Mimosa pudica (assembly GCA_029929735.1). NCBI lineage: Eukaryota > Viridiplantae > Streptophyta > Magnoliopsida > Fabales > Fabaceae > Mimosa > Mimosa pudica. Next base: position 787,369 of record JAKELP010000040.1, on the reverse strand, counting down.
CCGTAGGTTTGGTAATACATCCTCTGTCATATCGTTCCAATCTGTGGCCACTGAAAACAAGCATTTTAACTTGTTGCATCTCTGAACTTGAAGCCTTTTGAGATTTGAAAAAGATATTTGAGGCGATTGAGCATTTGGTGCACCTTGGTGCAGCTCCTGTACCTTTGTATCAGACACTATTTCTTCTAATTCATTGCAATCTGATATTTCAAGAACTTCCAAAAGTCTCATGCTTTTAAAAATCTCAGGGGAGCAAATAGTTCTCAGATTGTTGCACCGACTCACTCTGAGTTCTCTAAGAGTTTGGAGGCTTATAACTTCTATATGATCACCCCAAACAAGTTTTAGTTGATGAAGATTCTTCAACATCAGAGTGTCAAGAGGTGAGATAAACGATTCTGGGGAATTCCTTTCACTAATTGCTTCCTTTTCAAGTGAAAATAGAATTTCATCAACAATACAACCATCAAGCTTAAGTTTCACTAAACTGATAAACAATAGTGAAGCTGGAGCCCTGCTATGCAATTGGTTGTCCTGCAACTTCAACATTAGAAAGATGAAAAAAGGTCACTTTGGTTTTCACAAAATTTTCAGAGATGTTATAAAGATTGTCGAATAAAACATTTTGCTATGGTTACAAGAATACATACCACATCTATATTTGAACCAACTGTGATATTAACACATGAAGTTTTGAGGTTGGGACATCCCACCCAAAGCATTTCTCTCAAACACGGGCAACTTGAACGGAATTTTTCAAAGAAAATGCCAATCAAATTCTTCAAGTCCTCAAGTTTGAGTGATTTCAGAACTGGAAGCACTATCTGTACCACCTCGTGATTTTCGTCTTCATGCTTACCAAAAGCATATTTTAGTTGAGAAGCCTTCTTGATGTACACCTCCTCTAGTTGCTCAAGCCCTTCAACACAGTAGTTGGAGAACACATACTGTAACTCATCACAATCTTCAATATTCAAGCTTTTCAATTTTGAGAACACCAAATATGAATTTCTTGAACCTGAAATTATTTCACTGTTTGCATCATCGTCATCCTCCTCTATTATAGTCTTCAATTCACTTCAACCTTTTATATATAGCTTTTGTAGCAGCAACACAGCTTTGGAAACACACTTTGGAAATAGTGATGTCAGCATAGGACAATCAGATATATATAGTTCTTGTAACTTCTCAAAGAAGCTACTATAAGGTGGACCTCGCCATATTTCTCTCAAATTGGACAAAGACTCCAGCTTTAACATGATTAACTTTGGCAAGAATGAAGATTGTCGTTGGAACATATCAATCATATCAATATTTGCATCGACAAGGCATTCTAAATTTGAGAAAGAATAGAGCCTTAGTTTATTTAACTCATTCATCCCTCCTACAACTTGAACCAAGTCAGTTAGAATATTTTTGCTACATCCCTTAAGTCTACACAAACAAACAACTTCAGCTTGTTGCAGAAGATACTTAATAAATGGACTAAATGCAGAGATGTTTAACTCTCCCAATGCAAGAACTCTGGATTGAAGATCCATAGAATCTTCATAATCATATATATAATGATTATCAATGTTTCCAATGCGAAGTTCATATCTCTTCAATCTGGGGAAAGTATGATAATTGGAAAAACTTTTGCCCTGTTTCAAAGTTGTTCTACTTAATATGATTGTAGAAGCATATAACTCTTGTAGTTGTGTACATCTTTCTATAATTTTTAGACTTTCCTCTTTGATCCAAGTAAAATCTAAGAGCTTCAATTCACTCAACTCTTCCAATCCTTGTGGTAGTTCCTTAAACGAACTACCACTTAAGTCAAGAACTTCAAGTCTTTTGAGGCCTAACACCCATGACAAATCATCACCTAATTGCAAAAATCGTAACCGCAGAGTTCGTAGGTTAGTTAGAAAATGCATAGAGCATGACAATAATGAAGGGTCTCTAACATCAATTTGCATGACTTTGAGTGCTCCCATACATCTGAAATTTGCTTCTGATAATTTAAATGCATCTATATTTGAAAGCAGCAGAATCTCAAGTTTTGGAGCTTCTAATTGTTGAGGAAATTGAGTCTGTTCAATGCACCAAGAAGTGAGAGCATAACAATCTTGTATAGATCTACTTGTTGCCATCTTCATATCCTTCTCAACATTCACCACAATAGTGCGCTTTTCTTGAGAGGATAACCATAACGCTACATCACGAACTGTGTCATGCATTCTTAAGTGGTTTATCCTTTTATCAGAACGCATTAGCAAACAAGAATCTACAAGATGATTTATACATGCACTCACTTTGTTTCTTGCATCCTCAAGAGTGCTCAGTTCTTCACACATGCCCAACCCTATTGTGATTCTAAACAAAGCTCAATAGAGATTTCTGCATCTTCTAGATACATGCAGCACATCAAGAAGATTAACCTCTCCTCGTTGCTCCTCAAGTAATCATAACTCAATCGTAGACAAGAAAAAGCATCTCTAATGCCTTGTTCCACATCAATTGGTTTCGAATCCCTCAATCTTCGTAATGCCTCCTTCCAATCTTCTGTAGACTTTTCTTTCAAAGAGGCTCCTACAGCCTGAATGGCAATAGGGAGTCCTTTACATTCTCTAACAATTTCTTGTGCCACATTATCTAGTGATTTGTCCACATTACCAGCATGTTTTTGAAACAATCTCCAAGATTCCTCGTCGGATAATAGATCCAAATGATTCTTCCTCTGACAATCCATTGAAATGCATACTCGTAGTAGACGAGTGGTAAGAAGGACCTTGCAACCCACATGATTATCTTGAAAAGTTATACCAATATCCTTCAAATCGATCTTTGCCCACACATCATCCAATATTACAAGAGTTCTTTCCCCACTGCCTAATCTCACTGACAAACGTTTAGCTCTTCCAACATCACTTTCTTCACCCAATGTTAAATTCAAATCATCAGCAATTTGACCTTGAATCTTTTTTATATCCACAGTTTGGGACACTGTGGTCAATATAACTCGATCAAAAAGGTTTGACTTCTTAGCCATGTTGCCTACTTCTGTTACCAAGGTTGTTTTGCCAGAGCCCCCCATTCCATACAATCCAATCATGCGAACACCATCATCTCGGAGAGCTTCCAACAATTGATCTGAAACCAACTTTCTGGATTGGAAATCCACAAAATTTTCACATGAAAAGTAATTTATATCTGGAAGTGGGGTAGCAACACAAAATGGATTGAATTCACTTCTTTCATTCAGATTCCTTGTTGCCTCTATCATCCTTGTCATCTGTCTACATAGACGATATCTCCTCCACGTAGGAAACCTTCCTTGAAGGCAACTCTTGTTGTCCTTCATTTGTTGCTCCACTTTCTGCACCTCATCCATATGCCTTTCCACTTCAGCTAACCACTTATCAACGACATCAACAGCTTTTTCAGTTCTCTTAAGTGCTTCTTGGACACGTGTTTGAACTTCATCTTGCTTTGATGACAGTTTCTTCTTTTCAGTTTCAAGAGTTTTTGTGATGTTGGCAGCACAAAACATATACCGCCCTTGACGTAGCACTGGACCCACCGAATATTCAGCGAGTTTGGCAAGAACAGACAGTACAATCTCTGCCATGCAAGCTAGAACTGCCTGAAAAAGAGGTGGTAGTATATGTAAACATTATTTTAGAAAAATTGTGCATTTGAAAACTTACAAAAATACTAAATAAATAAGTTTACTTAGTTCTGAAATTTAAAATAGACATGATAATTTCCCAAAATAAACCATTTTTAGAGTGATTATAAATTAATAATTGGGTGAATGAAAACAAAAGGTTACAAATAAAAAAGCAGGCATTTAATTAACAGCTTTGATTCTGGTAAAAACATAGCTTTGCTGAATAGAGATTTGGCGATCTTATAACTTTTATAACTTGAAGTATCTAAACTTTTTGGGACTTGGTTTATAGACTTTATTATTCAGTTCATCCTCCCTCCATCTTTTTTACCGGGGGATGGTTTTAATAATTATTTAAGTCCCATTTAATAAAACCAATACTAACTTCTTATCGATCCTGAACATTAAATAAATTATTATGCCCTTACTGAAAAGAAATAACCATTACTAATTTCTATTATTAACAACCACAGACGATTTCTTGAATGAGCGTTTTTTAAATGAATTTGAAATTTTCATTTATTTATTAATTGAACTAATTTTTATTTTTCACCCAACCTTTTTTATTCTTTAAATAAACTAGTTATTTGTATACGTCCCACGAACTACTTTATGTTAATACAGCACATAGACTCAGGCATGCAATTAGTGTTATTTTTTTATAACAATTAGTGTTATTATTTTTGCGTTAGAATGCAAATTTTAAGTCCAGCAGAAACATAACATTGAAAAATAACTGAAACAAATAACAGCAGAAAAAAAAAACTAACCTCAGCCTCAGGTATACGAGATGAGAAAGGCAAAGACTTCCAAAGTAAGAACGAAGATCTGAACTCTCTCTTAATTAAGCCTGTAAACAAAACCAAGATGAATAATTTTCCAATAGAAATCTGTCTAACTACTCTTTGAGTTCATGACTGGGCATGCAGCCTAATGCAGCAATAATACATACAAGGCTATTCTTTATCATTCTTTCTTAAACATGGCTTCTAAGTTAGATTTTTGTGTATCTATAATTCTTTATAGCTTGATTATTTTGTTGACTACATCTTCTACTAATTTTCATTTTCTTTTCAATATTCGAAGCTCTTTATTTTAATGCTCTTTTTTGGTGAAAAATCAGAAAGAATGTATTTTTATGGTCATTTAATTTATTAATCAAGGTCACAATTTCTCTTATAACACATTAGTTTCTTGTTTTGTAAAACTTCATATTTCTCTTAGAGATGTAGACCCTTTCCCCCATGCATCATTAATCATTCTTTCTATCTGTCCCATAAATCTATCACCAATCTTCCTATTTACAATCAAAATGGTAAAATTTCGTTTAAGGACCATTATTAAATAATTTCCATTGGCCCCTAAGTATGTAAATCTGAAATTTCATAGCAATCTCCTGGGGGAGGAAATGAAATTAAGTTGTGCAAATATAAAGACACTACTACCCCCTCATAATAGAAAAGAGAGAAGAAAGAGAGAGAATAAGGACAAAATGAGGAGTAGAGTTTTTCTTATTATGAGGGGGTAATAATGTCTTTTCCCTTGCACAACTTATTTCCATTTTGTCCAGTAGACTGCAGTGGAATTTCAGATTTAAGTCGTCTAAGAAATTCTCCCTGAAGAAAAGATAAAGTGAATATGAGAAGAACACACTAACCTTGGCCTCAGTATGTAGGATGATGATGAGAGGGAGTAGGAAAGACGGGAATAATGGATGAATGATGAATCCAATATAATATGTAAACTCCCTATGATGTGGCTATATATATGTGAAGCCTGTAAGCAAAACACAAGGTAACAGTTTAACAATGAAAATATGTGAACATGAAAACTATTAAGTAGAATAATGTAAAACAATTACCTGAAGCACGTGACAGCTGCTAGCCCAAATGTATAGCTCAGTAAGTATGCTTGAGATGGAAGGGATGAATCAGAAGCTTGGTGTGATAGAGTGATTAATGAAGAATGGATAAGTCCTTCAAAGTTACTTTCCTTTTGCTCCTTTCATCACCACTTAGCTTTTACTATGTGGTCATCTCAAAGGACAATAATGCTCTCTATATCATATCACTTTAACAAAAGTGATTACATCTGTCGTTTACAATTATTGATGCTTCTTTATGTCATTCTTGTCTGCCAGTGAAGCTTTGATTGTCACTTCAACAAAAATGTTTTTTTTTACCTAAACAAAAAGTTTTGTTTTATAAAATATGGGTTTTACTTTCATATTCGGCCCGGTATAAGACAATGGATTTTCACTCTGTTCCTTTGTGGTATGTATAACTGTTACTATTATGGGTTTGTTCTTTCATACTACTATTATCAAAGAGAAGGGACTCATCTCAACTTTATTTTGTTCACTTTGTCTTACAAGCTTAAAATTTAGGTTTGTTGGTTTAAAACGTTGGTTCATAATTTTTTCACTGGAAATATGTTAACTCCTCTAAATACCTAGATAATTTACATTTCAACTTTCCATTTTTTTGCCAGAACACACCCAAACAGTGTTAATAAACAAAGATAAGCGCATTAATTAAGAAACTAAGAGAGGAAAGTATAAACCTTTAGAGTAAAGGTTTTGAGTATAAACATTACAAAAAATGATTTTGACCATATTATGTAGGTTATGATTTCCTTCAACCTCTCATAGATGCAATGCCCCCCTACCTTCAAATAATTGAATATATGAGAGTATATTTGGTATTTGTTATCTTGTGAAATCATGTCATCAAAACCCTCACAATTGCTTATGCTAAGACGTTCTAGCTTTGGAGGGAAGCTTCTTTCATGGAAGCCCTCACTCACTCAGCTCCACTTGTTGATGAATAGACAAGGTTTGAAATATGTGAAGGAGCCTTTCATATATACTGCTCAGAGAAACCTCCTAACCTCAAATATTTAAATTTGGGTTAAAGATCAATATGGCCAACAAACAATTTCCAATGTATCAATTTGGCCAACAAACAATAAGTGGTATCATTTTGGCCAATGAACAATTAAAATGGTTCATTTTGGCCAATAAGCTACTGGAAATTACTTAAGTACCCTTTAGTACTAAATTAATATAATTTCTAAATATGTGGGTCCCACTTATAAAAATAAAAAATTACTCCACCTTCTCTCCCCCTCCCTCCCTCTGTCCGCCCTTCACCATCAACAATAACAAAATCCTCTCTCCTTTCTTTCATCAACAGCCATGAGCCATGACTTCTTCTTCAATCAAACCTCTCTTTCTTTCTCCTCTCACTTCTTCTTCACCTTCAAAATCCTCTCTCCTTTGTTTCATAAACACAACCGAATTCAACTACAACCACAACCTCTTTATTAATTATATTAATTAGGGAAGGAGGGAAGAATCTCAACAACTTTAATAACACTTCGATAGCAGTATCTTCTGAGAATGAAACCCATTACCACACTCTTTACAAAACCTGCTTTTATTGTTGGAATCAGTGGCTGCATGAGTATGAGTAATGACGTGGTCAGTGAAATCGGAGATGACGAGTCTCCAAGGCTTCTTCCTCTTCTCTCTCAAACCATGCCCACTTGCAGAAGCCGTCGCCGGAGCTGAATCCTCCATCGTAGTCGCTGCCATGGCGGCGGAGGACATGTGGGACCTCATGTGGCCGGCCAGAGATCTGCCGCAGGGGAAGCTTTCCTCCATTGAAGAAGGCATAGCAGATCAAGAATGGAGAGAAGAGTGAGGAAGGTGCAAAAAATCAAAGGTTTGGTAAATTTGGAATAGAAATATTAATCAAACCATAACAACCATGCTGCTACTGGTTTAATTTACCTTTACCGGTGAAGGACGGACGGAAAGAGGGAGGAGGGAGGGAGGGGTGGGGTAATTTTTTGTTTTTAAAGGTGGGACCCACATATTCAGAAATTATATTAATTTAGTCCTAAGGGGTACTTTAGTAATTTCCAGTAGCTTATTGGCCAAAATAAACCATTTTAATTGTTCATTGGCCAAAATGATACCTCTTATTGTTTGTTGGCCAAATTAATACATTGGAAATTGTTTATTGGCTAAATTGATCTTTAACCCTTTAAATTTTGATCATAAAAGCTACAAATACAAAGATCAAACAAAAACACATCAAAAACTAAGAAAAACAACAAGCCGCTTTCTTTTTCTATTAAATTGAATTCATTGCTCCTATCTTTCAAGAGAAAATTACTACTACTAGAAAACGAACTTTTCACGTCTAATATTTTGGGTGTGTAATGTCCAAAAATAATAGAGAGACATAAGGAGAAGTGATGTTGAAAATATTAATTTTTTATGTCCATTTTAAAATGGAATTATTGGAAATAGAATATTTGAAATCAGGGGTATAATCCACGTCCAATATCTGAGAATGAACTTAAAAAATGCCTAATTTTCTATATCTTTTAAGTCCATTGTGTCAGAAATGGACGTAAATATTGCCAAAATTTGTTATTAGCCATGTTCATTAAATAGAATGGATGTGAATTTTGCAATTTTTTTAATACTTGGATGTCATTTTATTGATATTCATCTATAAGTACCAATTTTAAAGTCGCGCCTACGATCACAAGAAACAAACATAAACATAGACATGTTTCTCTAAGACAGAAACATTGACACATTTCACCAAGACCGCCGTCTTTACATACAATCAAAAGTAAGCAAACATAGATCTAAATACAAACAAAATACATTATAATGCAATTAAAATCCTATCTAGTTTACTTCAAAGCATGTTGAAGTAATTGGTTAGCCAATTTATCCTAAATTTCTTCAATAACATATTTGACCAAAGAAACAGTATCAAAAATCTGGACCAAAAACATGAGATAAAATATCAAATAGTATGTTCATTATAATAAATAAATAAAGCAAACAATTGTAAGTAGGTAATACAGTTATAAAACTGAGTCGAACATGAATATTAATCAAGTTTCTATGAGGTGGCCCACTCATGATTATCCAGACACTTTGTTTCCAGGTTGCTTAGGCACCGTAAACCATACAAAAATATAGTAGTAAACAAGTTTATTTCAATTAAGGCCATTAGCTTCTAATTAATAAGAAATGCGGAGCAAAAATAAAAAAACACAGACCAGTAGGGATAGAAAGTGCATAAAACTGAGCCATGTGAATATTTAATCCTTACTACTCATGATTTTTATTTGCTGAGAGAATTGCATTAGATCCATACGATTAATGTGACTACTCATTAGCAATCCTTACTACTTTATTATACTCCCCACGGTCCTAAATATAAGACTTAATTGACTTTTTCTGGAAAATCCTTAAAAGCAAAATAAGTTAATTATAAATTGATTTACCTAATTTTTTTCCTTAAACTAGTTTATTTTACCTATAAACTAATGGATAATCTAAAAATATATCAAATATGTCATCATTTAATAACTTATTTTGCAACCTTAATCTCTAAAAAAAAAGTCAATTAGATCCTATATTTAGGACCGGAGGTAGTATATACTTTTTTTTGTGAAAACTATTATATATACTTCAAGAACTTCTTTTCAGAACTGCAATTCAAACTTAATGAATGCAAAACATTAGGGAACAAAACTTAGAACTTATATGTGCTTCCCAGAGATAGTCATAGGACACACAAAACTCAACTGAGCTCAATCAAGGGATATGTGTGTGTGTATTCACCAGATTTTACTAGTTATGTCCTCTTCTGTTCTGAAAGATAAAGGCTTAGCTTCAGATTTCCTCGATGTACAAAACTTTTCAGATTCATTGATGAAGGAATACTAATACTATTTTCTTTTAAATGATGTTTCTGAGAGTTTGTTAGGCTATTAAAAATTGGGCTCATCCAGCAAATAAACCGAGCTTTGCTGATAGGAGCTGATAGACATACCTAACGGGGCTTTTACAACACTGCTAATGATTGATATTTCATTTAAGATTTAGGGTCTTATTCCCATAAATGCCAACATAGTCAACACTATCCAGTTCTTTTCTTCTTTTTTGCCAAATCAACACTATCCACTTCACTCACATATATATACAATCCGTTTAGATGTGGAAGAAGCATCAAAACCGCTGAAATGGCATCTCAACTTGTGACACTACTTATTGTTATCTAAGACAATTTTGGAAAAGGCAACCGCAGATCACTATAGTCAAGTATATTGTTTAATAATCTCAGTCGTGGAAGGCTTTCCCAACCAAACATCATACATTACAGCTTTAATTCAAATTCATTAATGATCAGAGCACTCGCAAACTCTCCAATTGATCACCAAATTACAATTTAAAGGTCTGAATATTCAAACAAAGTATTACAATCAAACTTCAAATCCCTAACTGATAAAATGCACATGCAAACATATAATAATGCATTCTGCTTCTTTTCAGCGGCTCTTTTCCTTCATTGCTCTCCATCATCTGGCTCATTACCTGTATATCAACACAAATTAACCCTCCAATTCACATCTTTTCCAATTTCACAATTATGACAGGAATTTAGGTTTGTAATCGATACTCTGCTGAAAATAAGCTTTCTAAGTTGACATTTTCCTGAGAAAATAAAAATCTATTTCACAAAAATTTAAACAGAGGGAGCATGACAAATAGTGAAAAAATACCAGTGCTTTGTGTGGAAGTGGTTTGCTGGAGGGAGAAGTCAAATTTTGGACATTCATTTACTTGCACTTCTGCATCATCGAGTTCAGGAGCATTTAAGTAGAAGCCTTTGCAGAAGTGAGTGAGGGCTGCCAATTTTGAAAGCTTCAGTGTCTTCAGATTTGGAAGCTCAATTTGTTGCATATTGGCATCAGCAGTTGCTTCATCACTTGTATGTGAGAAGAGCTCCTCCATTTGTGCACCTTCTGACACCTCTATTGTATATAAGTTTGGAAGGAGAATCCCAACCGAAGCTGTCCTGAAAAGGCATTTCAACTTGTGGCAACCCTTCACTATTATCCACTGCAAATTTGGAAAAGAGTTGGATAGATTCTGTTGAGATTCTTCCACGATTTCCTCTAATTCCTCACATTCTGTGATTTCCAAGAAATACAGTCGTGGAAGGCTTCCCCAAAGAGAAATGGACAGTAAACATTTCACTTTTCCACATCCATGCACTGTTAACCTTTCAAGATGTTGGAAGCTCAGATTTTGGCAGGAAGTGAGAGGCGTGAATATGAAAATGAGGTCATGAAGTTCTTGGAACTGTAATTCATTTAAATCAATGGATCGTGGATACAAATATGGAAGTTGAGTAAGGCGTTGGTCGCCATTGTTGGCAGCAGGCTCTTCTGCCTATGCAAAGAAAAATGAATGACATTAGTAACCTAAGAAATGAAAGGAAGCCAAAAGAGTGAAGACATACATTTTAACAAAACACGTTACTAAAACGACTTCCACCATATATGTTCATTGTTTTAGTGTTAATTATGAATGAAGAGAAAAAAAACGGTTCGAGCCTCGAGGCTTTAGGTGTGATAAGTGTTCAGGCATTATTAATTTTTTTCCCCCATGAATTTTTGTTGTCCTATACGTGTAACAGGCAAAACCAACACTATGATAAAACTTACTGGTGTTGTTATACGACTTTCAATCATGCTCCCAGTTGCTCCCATAATTGAAGAAAATTTTGGGCAATTCTCCATTCGGATGGCGTAATCTTGCACTCTAGCAAATAACTTGAACCCTTTGCCAATATGAACAAGACTTGGCAATCCTGTTAGGGCTATCCATCCCAAGTTTGGAAGGATAATTTCTTGGACATCGTCACTACTACTTCTGGCTTTACCCGCACCTCCGATAAGCTCCTTCAACTCTTCACATTTTGATATAGTGACAGAGGAGGCTGAGAAAACACACTTGAGCTTGTTGCAATGCCCCACCACCAAATATTCCAATTTAGGAAAGCATTTTTGGAATTCAACATCTTCTTGTGTCACAATTTCCTCCAACTCCTCACACTTCCATATTGTAAGACGCTTAAGCATTGGGAGGTGTTTTCCATGGATGCCCTCATTTCCAAATACACATTTCAATTTGTTACATTCACTTAGTTGCAATTCTTTAAGATGGGCAAGATTGTAGATATGCGAAGGAGATCTGCATATCATTAGCCATACCTCAGGGAGACCCTCCAATATCAACTCGTTTAGTTTTGACACCAAGAGCTGCATATTCAGAGACAAGACAAAAGACACATCCACAAATTAAGAAAACCAAGAAGCTCATTTCTTCCTATAATATTCAATTGATTGATGTTTATTAGCTGTGACACATCCTTCTTCACTAAAATTTTAGACAATTTGCAACAGCTGCACGTATTTGAGCACCCCCATTCATACACTGAAGTGTAAAATATAGTATCAAGAGGTCATTTTCAAAATAATGTTAAATAATTTATTAATGTATCTAATTAATAAATTCATGAATAAATAAAATTAATTATGTGATATGAAGTGCGAGTTCAACAATTGAAAATTTTTTTAGGGAACAGTTTTTGCAATAGGGTAAAGGTACAAAAATATAAGCTCTAAATAAATTGTAAAAGGGGTACCTAGAATCATGGTAATTTTGAGGGTGCAAAAATATACATATAAACCAAAATGGAGCACCTTACCATCTTTGTTCTTTGCTCTCATGGTACAGGGTGCCTCTTTTACAATTTACCACGTATATTTTTACCCCATTTTGATTAATCATGTACTATTTTTGCACACTCAAAATTACCATGATGCTGGGTACCCCTTTTAAAATTTACACTGTCTATATTTGCATCTTCACCCTTCGAAATATGTCTAAAGTGGGATCAATAGCAACATGTAAAAAAAATTGGCTTGTTCATAAATAAGACAATTTAGAATTGTTGATAAGCATAATATTTCGCCTCTTGTGACCAAAAAAAAATATATGGCCTCTTCTCCTTCGAAAAAATACTGTGTAGATGTACATAAGTTATTAACTTGTAATAAAAATTTGTTGGATTCTCTAAATTAAACTACTTTATTTAATCATGTAAATTGGAACTATCCTTTGGTTTAAGCCCCCTTAATACTATTTAAAATCAATATGATAGGGATAAAAATAAAAAATTTCATTGCATGTTTTTATTGATCAAAATTGTTAGGTAGAAATGCCCATTTAGTGAAACCATACCAAAAAAATTTTCATCTGAAATAAAAAATTGATTAAAAAGTTGAAAAGGGAAAAAATTGAATTATTAGCAAAGTTGAGTGAATACCTGGAGAAGGAAATTATTGGATAGGGATAAACCTAGGCAGAAATACATGAGACTTGGCACTTGTTTTAGAATTAGAGACTTTAGGTTCGGTAATACATCCTCTGTCATATCGTTCCAATTTGTCCCCACTGAAAACAAGCATTTTAACTTGTTGCATCTCTGAACTTTGAGACTTTTCAGATTTGGAAAAGATACTTGAGAGGACTGAGCATTTGGTGCGCCTTGGTGCTTCTCTTCTACTTTTGTCTTAGAAACTATTTCCTCTAATTCATTGCAATCTGATACTTGAAGAACTTCCAAAAGTGTCATGCTTTTAAAAATCTCAAGGGAGCAAATAGTTCTCAAATTGTTGCACCCACTCACTCTGAGTTCTCTAAGATTTTGGAGGCTTATATTTTCCATATGATCACTCCAAACAAGCTTTAGTTGATCGAGATTCTTCAATATTAGAGTGTCAAGAGGTGAGACAAACTTTTCGGAGAAATTCCTTTCACTAACCGCTTCCTGTTCAAGTGGAAATAGACCTTCTTCAACAATACATCCCTCAAGCACAAGTTCCACTAGACTGATAAACAATAGTGGAGCTAAAGCCCTGTCATGCAATTGGTTGTCCTGCAACTTCAATATTTGACAAATAAAAAAACTAACTTTAGTTCTTGCAAATTTTCCAGAGATTATAAAAATTATCAAACACTACCTCCGGTCCTAAATATAAGATCTAATTGACTTTTTTTTTTTGGAGAGATTAAAGTTGTGAAATAGGTTATTAAATCATGACATATTTGATATCTTTTTAGATTATCCATTAGCTTATAGGTAAAATAAATTAGTTTATGAGAAATTAAAAAATTAGGTAAATCAATTTATAATTAACTTATTTTTTGTTTTTTTAGGATTTTTCAAAAAAGTCAACAAGGTCTTATATTTAGGATAGGAGGGAGTACAACGTTTTGATATGGTTACAAAAATACATATACATACCCCATCTATATTTGAACCAATTGTGATGTTAACACATGAAGTTTTGAGTTTGGGACATTCCGCCCAATGCATTTCTCTCAAACACGGGCATCTTGAACGAAATTTTTCTGAGAAAATGCCAATCATATTCTTCATGTCCTGAAGTTTGAGTGATTCCAGAACTGGAAGCTTTATCTGTACCACCTCGTGATTTTCGTCTTCATGCTTACCAAAAGCATATTTTAGTTGAGAAGCCTTCTTAATGTACACCTCCTGTAACTGCTCAAGCCCTTTAACACATTCGTTGGAGAACACATACTGTAACTTATCACAATCTTCAATGTTCAAGCTTTTCAATTTCGAGAACACCAAATATGATTTTCTTGAAGCTGTCATTATTTCACTGTTTGCATCATCGTCATCCTCCTCTATTATAGTCTTCAATTCACTACAACCTTTTATATATAACTTTTGTAGTAGCAGCACAGCTTTGGCAACACACTTTGGAAACAATGATATCAGTAAATTACAATCAGATATATATAGTTCTTGTAACTTCTCAAAAACGCCAACATAAGGTGGACCTCGCCATATTTCTCTCAAATTGGACAAAGACACCAGCTTTAACTTGATTAACTTTGGCAAGAATGAAAATTGTCCTTGGAACAAATCAATCATATCAATATTTGCATCAACAAGGCATTCTAAATTTGAACAAGAATAGAGACTTAGCTTACTTAACTCATTCATCCCTCCTACAACTTGAACAAAGTCTGGTAGGATATTTTTGCTACATCCCTCAAGTCTAGCCAAACAAACAACTTCAGCTTGTTGCAGAAGATACTTAATAAATGGACTGAACGCAGAGATGTTAAACCCTCCCAAGGAAAGAGCTTTGTTTTGAACATCCATTAAATCTTCATAGCCATACATATAAGGATCAATGTTTCCAATTTCAAGTTTATATCTCTTCAATCTAGGGAAAACATCATCATTGGACAAACTTTTGCCCAGTTTCAAAGTTTTTATACTCAGTCGGATGCTAGAAGCATATAACTCTTGTAGTTGTGTGCATCTTTCTATTATTTTAAGACTTTCCTCTTTGATCCAAGATAAATCTAAGAGCTTCAATTCACTCAACTCTTCCAATCCTTGTGGCAGCTCCTTAAACCAACTATCTTTCAAGTCAAGAACTTCAAGTATTTTGAGGCCCAACACCCAAGACAAATCACCACCTAATTCCCATTCTCGTAACCGCAGAGTTCGTAAGTTAGTTAGCGAATTCTCAAAGCATGACAATAAAGAAGGAGATTCAGTTGTTGCGTAAGGTTCATAATAAGCGTCGATTTGCATGACCTTGAGTGTTCCCATACCTTTGAGATTTGCTTTTAATAATTCACATTTTCCTATATTTTTAAGCAGCAGAATCTCAAGTTTTGGAGCTTCTAATTGTTGAGGAAATCGAGTCTTTTGATTGCACCAAGAAGTGAGAGCATAACAATCTTTTATAGATCTACTTGTTGCCACCTTCATATCCTTCTCAACATTCACCACAATAGTGCGCTTTTCTTGAGATGATAACCATAATGCTACATCACGAACTGTGTCATGCATTCTTAAGAGGTCTTTCCTTTTACCAGAACGCATTAGCAAACAAGAATCTACAAGATGATTTATAGATGCACTCACTTTGTTTCTTGCGTCTTCAAGAGTGCTCAGTTCTTCACACATGCCCAACCCTATTGTGATTCTGAACAGATCTTCAACAAAGATTTCTGCATCTTCTGGATACATGCACAACATCAAGAAGAGTAACCTGTCATCATTGCTCCTCAAATAATCATAACTTAATTGGAGGCAAGAGAAAGCATCTATGACGCCTGGTTCCACATTGATTGGTTTTGAATTCCTCAATCTTTGTAATGCCTCCTTCCATTCTTCCATAGACTTTCTTTTTAAAGAGGCTCCTACAGCTCGAATTGCAATAGGGAGTCCTTTACATTCCCTAACAATTTCTCGTGCCACATCATGGAATGAGTTGTCTACAGTACTAGCATGCTTTTGGAACAAGGACCAAGATTCCTCATCAGATAAAAGATGCAAAGGAATCATCCTCTCACAATCCATCACATCGCAAACTTGTTGCCGTCGAGTGGTAAGAAGGACCTTGCAACCCGCATGATAATCTTTAAAAGGGATACCGACATCCTTCAAATCCATGTTTGCCCAAACATCATCCAATATTATAAGAATTCTTTCCCCACTGCCCAATCTCATTGACAAACGTTTAGCTCTTCCAACATCACTTTCTTCACCCAATGTTAAATTCAAATCATCAGCAATCTCACCTTGTATCTTTTTTATATCCAAAGTTTGGGACACAGTTGTCAATATAACTCGATCAAAAAGGTTTAACTTTTTAGCCATGTTGCCAACTTCTGTTACTAAGGTTGTTTTGCCAGAGCCCCCCATTCCATACAATCCAATCATGCGAACACCATCATCTCGGAGAGCTTCCAATAATTGATCTGAAGCCAACTTTGTAGACCGAAAATACACAAAATTTCCGAAAGAAAAATACTCTGTGGTCTCAGGGAGTGGGGCCAAGATAGAAAAGGGATTAAATTCACTGCTTTGGTTGAGATTCTTTGTTGCCTCTATCATCCTTGCCATTTGTCTACATAGACGATATCTCCTCCACGTAGGAAACCTTCCTTGAAGGCAACTCTTGTTGTCCTTCATTTGTTGCTCCACTTTCTGCACCTCATCCATATGCCTTTCCACATCAGCTAACCACTTACCAACAGCATCAACAGCTTTTTCAGTTCTCTTAAGTGCTTCTTGGACACGTGTTTGAACTTCATCTTGCTTTGATGCAAGCTTCTTCTTTTCAGTTTCAAGAGTTTTTGTGATGTTGCCAGCACAAAACATATACTGCCCTTGGCGTAGCACTGGACCCACCGAATATTCAGCGAGTTTGGCAAGAACAGACAATACAATCTCCGCCATGATAGCTAAAACTGCCTGAAAAAGAGGTGGTAGTATATGTAAACACTATTTTAGAAAAATTAATCATATAGAAAGTTAAAAAAATAATAAATATGTTTACTTAGATCTAAAATTTAAAATAGACATGATATTTTTCCAAAATAAACCTTTTTAAAATGATTATTAATTACTTTTTTTTTTGATAAAATGATTATTAATTACTAATTGGGTGGATGAAAACAAAAGGTTATAAATAAAAAAGCGGGCATTTATTTAATTGCTTTGATTCTGGTAAAAACAATAGCTTTGGTTAATAGAGATTTGGCAATCTTATACTCCCTCCGGTCCTAAATATAAGACCTAGCTAGTTGACTTTTTTGGAAAATCCTAAAAAAAAACAAAATAAGTTAATTATAAATTGATTTACCTAATTTTTTCTCTAAAACTAGTTTATTTTACCTATAAACTAATGGATAATCTTAAAATATTTCAATTATGTCATAATTTAATAACCTATTTCGCAACCTTAATCTCTCCATAAAAAGTCAACTAGGTCTTATATTTAGGACCGAAGGTAGTAACTTTTATAGCTTAAGTATCTACACTTTTTTGGGACTTAGTTTATAAACTTTATGATTAGACTCCCTCCAATCTTTTTTACCGAGGAATTTTTTCAATAATTATTTGAGTTCCATTTAACAAAAGGCTAAAATTTGGCCCTTATTTTTACATCAAGTTTCAATTTAATCCTTTATGTTTAGAAAATATACTTTTAATATTTTTTGTTAACATTATTAGTTTTGCTTAAATCTAAATTATTAACACAAGTAGCGTTAAAAACCAATCCTAACTTATTATCCATCCTGAACATTAATTAATTTATTATGCCTTACTTAAAAGAAACAACCATTAATTTAGTTCTATTATTAACAACCACAGACGAATTCAATAAATAAATAAATGAATTTTAAAATTTCATTTATTTATGAATTGAACTAATTTTTATTTGGGAAAATCCCAAATAAGTCCCTCCGAATACCCAAAAGGACAAGTAAGGAACCTAAACTTCCAAAAGGACCATGAAAGAACCAGTACCTATCTGTCATTTTAAAATTTTGCGAAAAGATAAAATTGCCCCCATCCTGAAACACAAATTGCGAGAAGAGAGTGAGTGTTAGGGTGGGTTTAGGGTGGGGTAGAAATTGTGTTTTAGGATGAGATCAATTTTGTCTTTTTCGCAAAATTTTAAAATAACAGATAGGTGTTGGTTCCTTCATGGTCCTTTTGGAAATTTAGGTTCCTCATTTGTCATTTTGGGTATTCGGAGGGACTTATTTGGGATTTTCCCATTTTATTTTTTACCCAAGCTTTTTTATTCCTCATATAAACTAGTTGTTTGTATGTCCCACTAACTACCCTATGTTAATACAGCACACAGACTCGGCCATGCAATTAGTGTCAGTTTTTTTTTTTTTTTTTGCGTTAGAATGAAACTTTTAAGTTCATCTGCCTTGTGAGTTGAAACATAACATCAAAAAATAACTGAAACAAATAACAGAAAAAAACACTAACCTTAGCCTCAGATATCTAAGATGAGAAAGGCAGAGACTTCCAAAGTAAGAACGAACTCAAGATCTGAACTCTCTCTGTAGCCTGTAAACAAAACGAAAATGAATAATTTTCCGACAGAAATATGCCTGATTACTCTTTGAGTATATGACAGAGCATGTAGCCTAAATGCAACATTACTACTGTATCAAACAGAGTTGCCTTGAGATGGAAATTTTAAAGGGGTTAGAAAACAAGACAGAAAATAGAACTAAGTCAACTAACCAAAAGCGATGCAAGAAGAGAATGTGAGCAAGGAGAGTTCGTTTCCCAACAAGTAGTGTAATATATAAATAAAAGTAAGTTGAATTATTGATGCTTGTGTTTAATTTGTCGCTTCCCGAAAGTAACGTGATTTATGGCATCTAGGCTCTAGTGCCATCTCTTTTACTTCAGCTCTTGTACTTCACTAATACTCCCTCCGGTCCCTAGTCTGGTCCCTAATGTAAGAGTTAGTCATAAAAAAAAACGTTTCTTAAGAAAACATGTGAATGTTAGTTGGGTGTCTGGAGTTAATGCTTCTTTTCCAAAATTGCCCATATTTATTATGGTACTTTTAAGAGAGAAAAATACATAAGCATTAATAAATATGAAAGAGAGTTAGGGGTAAAGTAGGAAAAAATGCATTAAATGAGGAGAGAATATGGGGTGAGCTCTTACATTAGGGACCAAAACCATTCAAATTTTGGGCTCTTACATTAGGGACCGGAGGGAGTATATTATAGTATTAAATTTTAACCTTTAATAAAGAATTTAAAACCTTGGATTTGTAATTTCAAGGGAGAATCTCATGTGTTTGCCAGCTTGGTATAAACTTATATTTAATTTTAACATTGATAGAACTTAGAAGGACCAATAGAGAAGTTTGAACTTTGAACCAGACAATACATATCAAGGTATGCGCTTGTATAAATAATTTTTGGGTAAATGTGCAAAAATATGACTAAACTTTACCCTAAGTTGCATTTCTATGACTAAAGTTTCGCAAGGAGCAAAAATACCACTAAACTTGGGATCGAGGTGCAAAACTATGATTTCCGTCAAATATGATGGTGTTGACCGTTAGTCTTCGACATGTAGGATGCTGAGTGTGCAATAATGACCGTGTGGCATGCTGAATAGATTTATGTGGGGTCCACAATGGGGTTCCTTCTGTTATTGAAATCAATTCCTGATCTGATGGGGGGTAAGGGTGTGTTTGGAAGGGATGAAGAGGGAGGGAGGAAATTGTTTTTTATTATATGTGGGCCCCACATAAATCTATTCAGCATGCCACATGGTTACTATTGCACACTCAGCATCCTACATGTCGAAGACTAACGGTCAACACCATCATATTTGACAGAAATCATAGTTTTGCACCTCGATCCCAAGTTTAGTGGTATTTTTGCTCCTTGCAAAACTTTAGTCATAGAAATGCAACTTAGGGTAAAGTTTAGTCATATTTTTGCACCTTTGCCCATAATTTTTAATATTATTAAGGAACACACTTATTGAGCCATTAAGCCCTTGAATTCTCCTTACTCAAACCATGCCTTCTCTATACTTCTGCCCCAGTATTTGTACTGAGACCACACCGACCTCTGTTGACTTCTTCAACTCACTACAAATTTTTTTAGGTTTAGGGAGAAAAGATTATGATTCTCTACTTTTGCCCTAAAATAGTTATGGGTGACGTGATACTAAGATTGAAATATTGGTAACGAGTGTGTGATTTACTGGAAGATAAATTGGGTAGGTTGAATTATTGATTTAATCATTTCCTAGTTGCTTTAAATGTTAAATTCAGATTATTTGTAAAACTAAGAATTGCACTTTAGTGTGATCATTCGAAAGGAGTCTAATGATGAACCTAATTTAACTAAATGTAATTCAAATATAAAAGGGAATTTATGGATTTTTGGTTTAAAAGGTCATGTAATTAAAGTACTAAATGTAAATATATGTTTTGGGATTTTTGAAAAAAATGGAATAAACGGTGACAATCAATGAGCAGAGGACTCTCTTACCTAAAGTCTTAGTGGCAAACTTATATTCATACATTAGAGAGTAAGAGGAGTATATAATTGGGTGTGAAGACCATCTAATTGGACTTCATTAAATGTAAACCAAAGGAATGAGTCAACAATGTCTCATAACACCACTCAACTTTAAAATTATATGGAAGTGGACAAGTTTATTTACTTCTGAAAGGTACACCTCTCTATTTCTTTGTGCATGTTCCAATATCACTATTTTTCTCTTTTTTCAACAAGCTATCCTACCGTCGAAGAAAAACACAAGCTATCCTACACAAGCATGGCTATTCTTTATCAAACATGGCTTTAAAATTAGATTTTGGGAAAAAACAACAAAAAGACACTTGAAATATATACAGGACATGTTGGGTTAAGTAATTTCAAATTAAAATGGAACAAATGGAACACTTATTGAAATTGTCCAAATCCAAATTTGAAGAAAAAGACATTAATACCTTTGAACTTTTTTAAATAAAAGGGGCCCCACAACTGGAGCTCTATTGTCGGTCATCGACACCGTCAACCGTAAGAGTTCCAATGTTGGTAATTAGTTAAAACATGTTAGTAATGCTTTATCTAAAGTTGGTGAATTATTATCCTAATTTTAGTTACACAATTCTGAAAATAAATAAAACAAGTTGTTGGCAGTGGCTTGCCAGTGGCTGAGCTTCTTTGTGGTCTGCAGTTGTAATGAAACTATAAGCTTCTTCTTTCATTTTACTATGTTCACTTGGTCTTACAAGCTAGCTATTTAAGTTTGTTTTTTATGTGCTTTTTTACCCGATTTAAGTTTGTTGGTTAAAACATTTGTGAATGATTTTTTTCATTGGGAATATGTTCAAATATTTCAATAAAATATAGGACCGCAATTATCATATTTGAAAAATAGTTCAAGTAGTATTGATTGTAAAGAAAATAGTAGAAAATTGTTTGAGGTGGTTTGAACATGTTCAAATAAAACGATTAGATGTATCAGTAAGGATAGGATAGTTGATCAAATGGAGTGGAGCCCTCCTTAAAGACGGAGAGAGAGACTACATAGAACTCTTAACAAAATAATTCAACGAGATCTTTGGATCAATAATATATTGTCAAACATAACTTTTAATAAAATACAATTGCAGTGCGTGGTTTATATAGTTGAGTCCACCTAGTTGGGATAAAATTATTGTTGTTGGTGATATTATATTTCAATTCCTTAGTTCCTCCCATAATATATTGGAAAAAATTTTGAGCGTGGTTTCTTTTTCCCTTTTACCTTTCAATCTACTCTCATTTGTTTGCTCCCAAACCGTTATTTTTGGGAAAAAGTTTTTGTATAGTTCTTATTCTTATAACATTAAAATATGAAAAAAATTAGAGATATTTTGATATAGCATGAGAAAAAAATATTAAGTTTTCAATTTTATATGATTTTTCAAATATAATTCCTTAAATTCTATAATTTTATGAGTTAAATCATCAAATCTAGGAGCACTAAGATGCTAACTGGGTTCAAGCCCAACTCACAGAAATGGGACACAGGACCAAATGCATGCGTCCATCAACCAAGAAACCCAATTCCCTGACAATGGATATGAATTTGAAAATGCCCCTCTCCTTCAACGCTGACCAAGTAGCAGAGAACAACACTGAGAGGATTAATGGCAATTTTTTTAGCAACAACCATCACATTAATTTGTTTCATTATTCACCATTTCTTATTCCAGTTATTGGACTTGGATGTGGTTACAATTTTTTCTAATTGCAACCATTGTTGTCGGACCCTGTTATCTTCAACAAAATCTTTTTGTTTCTTCATATATTAGCTTTATCAATTTTTAGCATAAACAAAATCCTTTGGAAAATTGGTATGGAACTGAAATTTTAACCATTTTTCTCTTATAATATATCAAAATGTCACTAGTTTTACATTTTTATGTAGAATCTAATGATAAAAATAATAATACAAAAAAGGTTACTTCAACAAATATAAAGAATTTTTGAAGTAAATGATAAAATCGGACGGGAATAGAAAAATATGAGAAGCTAAGTCCAAAAGATTTAACACTTGTTCATCTCAAAGTGTAAAAGGTTCGTCATCAACGGTTAATAACTCGAACCCTTTGCAGGCATGAGAAACACTCGGCAATTTGTCTAGACTTATGATTCGCATGTTTTAAATTCCTTATTCTCTGTCATAATATCCTCTAATTACTCACACTTGCTTAAGTATAACATAATGCATGTGTCATTGACATAATTCTGAACCTTACTATATCAAGTATCAACCGCAGCTCAGGCATATTTTTTTTAAAGTGCTTCTTGGAGTTTTTTATTAACGACACATAAATATTAAAAATAAAGACAGATCAATAGAATAACAAATAAAGGTTTTATGATTTCTTCTCTATTATAAATTCAAGAATTTCGATCCTCTCCTCCTCCTTTTTCTCGGTTAATTAATGAGGGTCTCAATATTGATGTTACATCATAAGCACTTGCAAGAGTGTCCAAGATCTCGTATATAAACAATTGCCAAAATAACGTTCAAGGTTTCATCCCCATAAAAAATCTCCAAAACTTTCAGTACACCTTCGATTTCATTCACACACATATATACAAAGGACTTGTACCACTATAAATACAATCCAATCTCCACACGTGAATTCATATTTAGTACATAAGAATTTAAAAACACAAAGTTTAACAGATAATCCAAGCACACATCTCTGAATAATAACATTCCATGCATCTGCCTGCATACATGCAACTATGCTTTCTGCTGCTTTCACATCCGCTATATTTTCCTTTGTTGCTCTCCATTAGATGATAACTGATTTTGCCTTTCAACGCAGATTTACGTTTCAACCTTCATCTTTTCCCATCCCATGCATAGCATTAAACAATTTTAGCATTTATAACAAATAAAGTAGATCAGTGTGTGTGTGTGTGTGTGTGTGTCGGGAATTCAATATTATTACAGCATGTTCAGAGCCTTGTTGAATTCTGAATATCAGTCAGTATAGAAGTAAACTTAAATTTTCAGGGAAACATGATAATAGTATCAAATGAAAAATGTTTTTGAGTTGATAACAAAAATTTTATGCATACTGAAAAGAAATAATTTTCTGCCCATAATTATTGATAATATAAATTTTAGTCAATTAAAATATCATATCATTGTATCTACCGTTGCCGCAAAAATTTGATGTATTTCCATTTTCTTCACGTTAATAACAAATTGATGATCAAAAAAGAAGTTAATAACAAATAATTATCAGTTAAATTTTACTATTACTTCATTTTGTCAAAGTCCTATGCACAGAGTTTAGGTTATTAATAGGGAAGGATTTCAATGTTCCCTTTTTTCAAGAAAAGTCTGTTTTATTGCCAGAAAAAATCTCAGATAAAAAAATTAAATCATTTGATATATTGGCACATTTTTGTGATACATGATTATTAGTGTAAACTAATGTGACTGATATTAAATAGTGAAATACCTGTGTTTCCAGTGGAAGTGGTGCTTTCCACAAGGGAGAAGTCAAAATTTGGGCACTCCTCTATTTGGACATCAAGAAGGTATGGGGCATTTAATTTGAATCCCTTGAAGAAATGAGTGAGTGCAGGCAATTGCTTTAGCATCAACATGTATAAATTTGGAAGCTCAATTTCTTGCATACTGGTAGTTACCCCATCACTTGTATGGGAAAAGATCTCCTCCATCTGTGCAGCTTCTGACACCTCTATTCTATCTAGTTTTGGAAAAAGCATTTCAACTCTAGCCATCCTGCAAAGGCATTTCAACTTGTGGCACCCCCTCACTTCTATGTCACGCAATTCTGGAAAAGGCATATTATTAGAATAATTGGACACATTCTGATGAGCTTCTTCCAAGTCTTGTATGATTGCCTCTACTTGCTCACATTCTGTTATGTTTAAGCGTGTCAACTGTGGAAGGCTTCCCCAAATAGACATGGACAATATACATTTCAGTTTTCCACATCGTTCCACTGTCAAAGATTGAAGATATTTAAAGCTCAAGTTTTGGGGGGAAGTGAAAGCCCTGCATCCAAAACTTAGCTCACTTAATTCTTGCCACTCCAAGTCCATTAAGCTCAACTCATTTGGATAGAAATATGGAATTTGATCGCTGTTGCCGTTGGCATGAATCTCCGCTTCCTATGTAAACCACAAATGAAACACATTAATTAATAAACACAAAAGGAAAGGAAACCTTAACTTATATAAACACATTGAAGTATCATGATTTCAGTTGTATTCATTGTGTAGGTGTTAATGTTAGTAATACAAACTTGAAGTGGCTCTGACTAAGCTATAATCACTCTCTAAGAACCATTAATGTTTTTTGTTGTCCTCCATGTGAAACTAACAAAACCAACATGAAAATTACCTCCCTCTTCAAATTGACTTCTATGGCCCCAGTTGAAGACAATTTTGGGCGATTCTCCACGTACATACTGTCAAGGTGCAATGCGGATAGCTTGAATCCATTGCAAATATCAACAAGTCTTGGCAATTTCTTCAGCCTTACGTGATACAACCCTGGGAGTACAATTTCATTGACATTGTCACTACTGCTAGCTTCACCACCCCCGTGTCCAAAAAGCCGCTC
The DNA here is from genome assembly GCA_029929735.1 of Mimosa pudica. Classification (NCBI taxonomy): domain Eukaryota; kingdom Viridiplantae; phylum Streptophyta; class Magnoliopsida; order Fabales; family Fabaceae; genus Mimosa; species Mimosa pudica. The sequence goes on along the minus strand of JAKELP010000040.1, from coordinate 762,313 downwards.
TAGCTCTTCACATTCTGATATATATATTCTGTATACACATGGAAGCAACAGAGTGACAGTGACAGGGGAGATTGAAAAAATTGACTTGAGCTTATTGCATTGCTCCACCGTCAAATAAGACAATTTAGGTAATGTGCTTCCGTGGAAGTTGTCTCCAAATATGTATTTCAAATCATTACATCCTCTCAATGTCAATCCTTGAAGATGGACTAGATTCAAAATATTCGAAGGAGCTCTCCATATCAGCCACACCTCAGAGAGACTTCCTAAGCTCAATGTTTTCATTTTTGAACCCAAGAGCTGCATATACAGATACCATCAACACAAATAATTATCAATGCAATTGTATTAATGAAAATTTCTACAAAGTGAAAATGAGTGATGATGACTGAATCCGCTACAATAATATAGTTAAAACGGGTCACAAGCTAGAATTAACAATTTCATTAAAATACACAAAAATTATTTAGATACAACTAGAATTATTAGTTAAATAAATGGAAAGAGTAATATTTATGTATAAATCATGAAAACAGTAAATGAAGCGAACTAGAGGACATCATTTTTAAACAAAAGGGAGATATAATATATATTTATATATATGTATAATATTCAATTGGGTCAATTTGGACAAAACTTTTAATTGTAAATTGATGACTTAGCTCTCTTCACTGGCAAGATTAGACTAGTTGGATTGTGTTGGAATACCATGAATAAAAAATTAAGACCAAACTAAACTGTATGCGTGAGTCGGAGACTCTGGTTTATTCAAAGCACAAATAATAATTGAGCTGCAACATAGGACAATAAAATTAAACAAAACAAAGCAACGTGATTGGAATATGTGTGTGTACCTGGGGAAGGCAATCATTAGACAGGGATAAACCTGGGCAGAAATCTGTAAGCCTTGGAACTTCTTCTAGAAATAGCCTCCTCAAGTTGGGTAATATATTCTCCGAAAGATCATTCCACTCAATGGCAGCTGAAAACAGGCATTTTAATTTGTTGCATCTTCTAACTTCAAGGATTTGCAGATTTGGAAAACATATCTGTGCGGATTGTACATTTAGTAGTGGGCCTGTATGCTGTTCTCCTGCCTCTGTACCAGATATTATTTCCTCCAATTCATTGCAATTTGATATGTCAAGATGTTCCAATAGCGGCAAGCATTTAAGAATTATATGAGAGAAAATATTTCGCAAATTGTTGCACCCACTCACTTTAAACTCTCTCAAATTTTGGAGGCTCAGTGTCCCCTTTGGACCACTCCAAACAAACTTAAGCTCTGGAAGATTATTCAATTTCAGACTGTTTAAGGCTGAGATTAGCTTGTTTCGAGAATTCCTTTCGGTAAAGACTTCTATTTCTAGTGCAAATAGAATGTCTTCCACACTACAATCTTGAATCCTAAGTTTCTCTAAATTGAGAAACGATAGTGGATTAGAAGCCTTGCTATACAATTGTTTGTCCTGGAATTATAACAAATGGAAAAAAAAATTGTCACCTTGGTTTTTGCATCATAGACATTATAAATAACATAGAGGGAATTCGGAAAGGCATACCGTGATTGTATTTGATCCAGCCATGATGTTAACACATGAAGCATTGAATTTAGGACACTTTACCCATTGAAATTCTTTCAAACATGGGAAACTAGGGTAAAAGTTTCTTGGAAATATGCAGAGCAAATTTTTCAATCTCTTAAGTACGAGAGATTTCAGAAGATTAAGCTTAATTTTCACCTCTTGATGCTCATCCTCGTATTGACCAAAAGCATATTTTAGTCGAGGAGCTTTTTCAATGCATATCTCCTCCAATTGCTCAAGACCATGAACACATGAGTTCGAGAATACATATTGTAGCTTATCACAATCAACGATCATCAAACTTTTAAGTTTAGAGAATGTCAAATGACCCTTGTTCGAATCTGAAATTATTTCGTTATCTTCATCAGCGCCATCCTCCTCTATTATAGTCTCCAATTTGCCACAACACTGTACAGTTAGCTTTTGAAGCAGCAATATAGTTCTAGCAACACACTTAGGAAATAGTGAAGTCAACATAGGGCAGTGATAGATAACTAACGTCTGTAATTTCTCAAACAAGGAAAGCAAAGGTGGACCGCGCCAAATTTCTTTCAAATTGGCCAAATGATGCAATTGTAACTTGATCAACTTTGGGAATAAAGCTTCCACTGGTAACAAATCAATGTGTTTAGAAGTTGCATCTGCAAGACAATCCAATTCTGAACAATACTCCAGATACAATCTAGTCAAGTCATTCATCCCCCCTACAACTTGAAGAATGTCTGGTATAATATTTTTGCAGCCTCTATTAAATCTGGCCAAAAAAAGAGTATTTGCTCGTTGCACAAGGTCCTTAATAAATGGACTTAAAGCAGATATTTTTAACTCTTCCAAGGACAAGTATTTGGAGTAAGAACCCAGGAAATCTTCACCATATTTGGAAAATGAAAAACCAACTTTCCCGATTTCAATTTGATATCTCTTCAATCTAGGGAAAGTAACATTGTCCGAAAAACATTTTCCAAACTTCAAAGTTGGTCCACTTAGTACTATTTCTGAAGCATATACCTCTTGTAGTTGTGTGCATCTTTCTATTATCTTCAAACTTCTCTCCTTGATCAAAGTTACATCTAACAGCTTCAACTTGCTCAACTGTTCCAATCCTTCAGGCAGATCCTCAAACAAACTATATTTTAAATCAAGAACTTCGAGTATTTTGAGTCCTAACAACCATGACAAGTCATCACCTAATTTCCATCCATGTAAGCGTAAAGTTTGCAGATTAGCCAAAAAATTCAAAGAGTGTGGCAAAAAGAACAAGTGGACGTTTGCTTCATGATATGGTGCACCAGTAGAGTCAATTTGCATAACCTTGAGAGTTCCTGTACCTCCAAAATTTGCTTCAGATAATTCACATGGCCCTACATTTTTAAGCAGCAAAATCTCAAGTTTTGGAGCATCAAATCTTTGAGGGAACTGAGACCTCTGACGACACCAAGAAGTAAGCGCATAACAATCTTTTATAGAACAATTTGTAGCTACCTTCATATCCTTGTCATGATTCACTACAATAGTGCGATTCTCTTGAGATGATATCCACAATGCTACATCACGAATTGTGTCATGCATCCTCAAGCAGTCTTTCTTTTCCTCTGAACGCATGATCAAACAGGACTCTACAAGATGATTTATACATGCATTCACTTGGTTTCTTGCATCTTCAAGTGAGTCCAATTCTTCACACATGCCCAGACCTATTGCGATTCTGAACAAATTTTCAGCAGAGATATCTGTATCTTCTGGATACATGCAGCATTTCAAGAATAGTGACTTGGATTCATTGCTGTTCAAATAATCATAACTCAACCGAAGACAAGAAAAAGCATCTCTAATGCCTTGTTCCACATTAATTGGTTTTGAATCCTTCAATCGTCTTAATGCCTCCTTCCATTCCTCTATTGACTTCCCTTTCAAAGAGGCTCCTACAGCCTGAATTGCAATAGGAAGTCCCTTGCATTCCCTGACAATCTCTTGTCCCACATTAGCTAATGAGGTGTCTTGAATACGAGCATGTTTTTTGAACAATGTTTGAGATTCCTCTTCTGATAACAGGTGCAAGGGAATCTTTCTTTCACAATCCAACAAATTGCATACTTGTTGGCGCCGAGTTGTAAGAAGGATCTTGCACCCACTATAATCCGAGAAAGGGATACCAACATCCTGAAAATTGATCATATTCCACACATCATCTAATATCATGAGTATCCTTTCCCCGCTACTCAATCTCATAAACAAACGTCTCACTCTTCCCGCTTCACTTTGTTCTTCAAATCTTAAACCTAACAAGTCAGCAATCTCATTTTGAATCTTTGAGATGTCTGGATTTTGAGAGACAGTTACAAATATGACTCTATCAAAAAGTTTTAATTCCTTGGCTTTCTTGCCTATTTCTTTCACCAAGGTTGTTTTGCCTGAGCCCCCCATTCCATACAATCCAATCATGTGAATACCATCATCTTGAAGAGCTGCCAACAATTGATCTGAAGCCATCTTTGTAGATTGGAAATAGAGAAAGTTTTCAGAAGAAAAGTACTCTATATCTGGAAGTGGGGCAATGATAGAAATCAGATTAAATTCACTCCTTTGATTGAGATTCTTTGTTGCTTCAATCATCTTCATCAATTGTCTACACAAACAATATCTCCTCCAAGTAGGACACCTTCCTCGAAAGCAACTAGTGCTATACTTCATTTGCTGCTCTAATTTCTGCACATTATCCATATGACTTTGCACTTCAGCTAACCACTTTTCAACAGCGTCAACAATTTTTTCCGTTCTATTAAGTGCTTCTTGAACACGTGCTTGAACTCCATCTTGTGTTGATACAAGCTTCTGCTTTTCCGCTTCAAGAGTTTTTACAATGTTGCTTGCACAAAACATACACTGGCCTTGGCGTACCAATGGAGCTACCAAAAATTCTGCGAGTTTACTAATAACGGCTACTACAACATCTTCCATTTAAGCCAAAACCACCTGAAAGACAAAAAGTTTAAATCTTGATGAGCTGTACTCCCTATAGTCCCTATGCAAAAAGAAAATGACATTAAACTCTTCTTTTCCATCAATACAACAACAACAATAAAGCCTTATCCCACTACCTGCCATTGTGCTCTATCATTTACCAACTCCTTGGGTAAATTATTCACATTCTTTTTAATAATCTTATTAATACTCCTATTCACCAACTCTTTGGATATATCATTCACTAACAAGAATCTTCTTTTCCATTAATACTCTTATGAATTGTAATGTGGGGAAGCTAAGGATTGTGCAAGAAATAAATTATACCAAACAATAAATAACAACACTCAAACCAAACAGATCCTAAATGCTACTCATAGTAATTATGGGGATTTCCACATTTCTAAGGTTATATATTGAATCATAAGAGTAGTATTAGGAAACACTATTTTCTGGTGTTGGAATTATTGCGTTAGAATGGAAGTTCCAGATACAAACTTATTGTGAGTTGAAACTTTTAGCTAAAAAATAAAAGAAATAACAGAAGGAAACACTAACCTGGGATCAAGTTATAAATGGTGAAGATGAGAGAGAAAGTAGCAAAGTCAGATAAATGGATGAGATCCAATATGTGAACTCCCTCTGATGTGGCAATGTAAAGGCTGTAAGCAAAATGGAACATTTAAGCATACTTAATTAGATTATACTATATAATTCAATCTGAAGTAGCACATGTAAGATGCTGGCTTAAATGCATCAAAATATAAGTAGTATAATATGTAGGAGTATAATACATGCAATAAGTAGACCTGAGATAGAGAACTCAAAAGGAGATATAGAAAGAAAAAACATAGAAAAAACGGAACTAACCAAGCAATGGAAAGTATGGATCAGAGAGATTGATGTGTGTTGAGTGAAGAATGGATAAGCATTAAGTTTCTTTCCATTTGCTTCAAGTGTGACCACTATGATGAAAAGTGATACAATCGATCTGTCGTTTGCATTGATAGTTTGATAAGTTGACTCAATTATTGATGCTTGTGGTCCATCCTCTTGTGTCTGTCATGACTCATGTCGCCCACCTATATAGAAAAGTAATAAAAAATGGCAACTGGTTTTACTTGTGTTTCTTGGTGCTATACTGCTATTTGCTATGTAAATGTAACAATGGGCTTGTGCTTCATTTATACATCTATTGTATGAGCCAATTTTTATTTATTAAGAGTCAATATAGGCTATGGAGATTTAAATAAATTCGATTGAACACAATTTGATTTAAGTAGTTATTATGAATGACTTATTAGGAATTTTTAAGTATTTTTCACGTAAAATACAGGAAGCTTGCTTTTGTAATTGAACAAGTAATGATTAAATTTAAAAGTAATAAAAAATCCTAGTTAGCCTTTATTTCTTCCTAAAGTCTTCTACTAGCCAATTTATCTTACTACCCTTTTTTTTCTAATAAAATTATTTTAGTTTAGTTATCTTGATACTTTAAACTTTAAAGTCACACACACTAACACACATATGTATAAATCAAATTATTTTTTTAAAGAATATATTTATCATAAAAAAGGTTTGTCAATATTTATAGGAAACTAAACTTATCTCATAAAATAAAAAAAAATAGAGAACATTTACCTAAATTGGTCCGAGAATATTTATATAAATCAATTATTTTTTTATTAAAAAAATGATAATTACTCCATAAAATTATACAAAAGTAATGTGTATGTTTATTTAGTTAAGTTTCTATTTCAGATCAAAAAAGGAAGTAGGGTGTAGTTGGAGTTAACTAATTAATGTGCAAAATTAATGTATCAACCCAGTATCACAATTACAGTAAACCGTTGTATCACTATTGTCACTAGCTATAAGGCTCTTTTTGAATTTAAGAGCAAGCACTTAGGGTTACATCAACCGAAATTGATTAAAAAATGAGGTTAAGAACCATGGAAAAAGGGATTGTTGAATCATGGTCAATGTATCCATACATAGTTAAAATACTTCACAATATATTCAACTTACAAGCTCAATAATTGGTGATAAGGTTCCAATGTTTAAAGGCGCCAAATGCCTAGAGAGGGTCATATGACACAAAGCTAGCTTCTTGCTACTACATAATTCATGGCAAAGCTCATGCTTAAAATCGCAGAACTAGCAGACCAATGAAATCCCAAGATTCAAGGATCAAATCTAAACCGTAAATTAATAACAGATATTGATGCATCCATAGTTCATTTACACTCTAACCTACACATTTCCCCTGTAAGAGCAGGTCTCATGCACTTGGATGTGCTTTTGCACTCAGATGAATTCAACATTCACCTCCATGAGAAATGAAGACGGTGCTACCACTAAGACACTTTCCTATTTCAGATCAACTTTGACCAAAGAAATTACTATTTCTCTTCAAGTTGACCTGAATTTAACCGTCTTGACCTCTCATCAAGTTCCTTCATCACTTCAGGTTCTTGTTTCTTCCTTTCCTTTGATATGGTGTTGGTTGTCATGGAGCCAATCTTATCAAATGCCACCTGCAAGTACAGGTATAAATCAGAAACAAAAAAACTCCAAAGCGCTTCAGCTCGATGCAGGAGAAGCACTATAGTATAACAAAGCAAATGACTTGGTGGAATTCACACACTATGATGGTAGATTTGCAACTAATTTTCAACTTATTTATCACAAGTTGATATTACAGATTTCCCAAACAGGAGTGAAGTAAAGATACTCTGCTAAGTATACTTGTTTTGCAATAGATCTCTCTCTTCCAATAAGTTAAAATCAAATATAAATGGTGTAAATTTCATACATCAACTTCCATTTTACGCAATAACCATCATGTTTTCCTTCTGTATATCTGATCCATTTAAAATAACATATATTCCTAAATAGCAAAAAATACACATGACCAATTACGATCTGCCGCAAATAATAGGAAACTGGTAGGATGTTTTTCCAACAGCACAAAAACCATATCTACAGAAATGACAGAACTTATAGTCCAAACCCATATATTTTCATACAGAAATGACACAACATAGATATTGCTTTCCAGATGAATCTATACACTTTGTAGTTTGTTCATGTTTCACTTGAACAAATTAGATCTTATTATTATTATTATTATTTATTCAATTCATTTTTTATTGCTAGTAGTTGGGAAAAAAAATAATTCGTTGTGGACTGTCATAATCAAATATATTCATTATTATTTTATTAGGTCATATCCAAAGATTCAGTTGTTGACTAAATACAATGGTTTCATGCAAGTAAACGCCCCCACCACCTGATAAAGTAAGGTTGCTTATTGTATTTAATAAGGTCATATGTAAAGATCTTCCCATGAAAAAAGCATCCAGTAGATTGGAATAAAACAAGATATATATGGAGAAAATGAGAAAAGGAAATTCTTACTGTCAGCAAATCATCTGGATCAAATAGGTGATGGGTTGTTCTCTGCAGAATATCTATTACCTCACCAACATGATGGGTAAGAAGCAATTCATCTTCCTTCATCTGCAAATGGAGGTTTTGAATGTCAAACAACCCTTCTTTCATAGCATATTTGGGCTCTATGTTTGTGTGTTAGAGAGAAGGGGAAAACCCAACACAGTGCAATGAACATGGAGGTGAGATAGTGTTTATACCTTAAAGATTGCCAGAGCCACGTTAAACATAACCTTTGCCCCCTCATAGAACATGACATCCCACACACGTAATGTTGTCTAAGGTATTCAACAGAAGAAATATTGATCAGGGGATAGTAATGAAAGAGAGAGTGAGGAAGGAAAAAATATCATATCTTGGTCCTGAAAAAAATAGGTTGATGATATATTTTGATGTGAATCTTTCATAATTTAAATGATTGCAATATTCTGGCCAAAAAAAAAATGATTGCAATATTGCCTTTTTGTCCTGTCTCCATCCGAAAATTCAATGTCAAATTCAATAATCTACCCCACAAGGTACCATTGAAGTTAGCCAACTAATGAGGTATGATGTTTCATTTTGGATGGAGATGGGATGAGAGGATGGCATCACAAACAATAAAATGATTGGGAGACTAAACTGAATTAAATAGTTTATGGAGGACTAAACTGAAAGTCCACTAATTTTATCAAACATTAAGATATGGTTTTTCCTGATAATTAATCGCAGCATATTTCTAACCTCTGAAGGCAAACTCTTCGAAAAGAGGCAAAGGAACCACTCAGTGGCAACTAGGGAGACATCAAACTCCAAAGCTTCCAAATGAGCCATAATCCTGCATTTCGCTCTCACTGATTTTTAGAAGATGCCAGAGAAGCAAGCAAATGACAGTGTTAAGTCATCAAATTAAAAGTACCTCGGGCACTTTTTAGCGAGTAAATCTTTGAACACTCTTTGTTCAACATGGCATCCTGATAAGTTATTAGTGTAGCAATCATTAACTAAGACATTTTCCAATAGCACTGCTAGCATCCAAAATGCATCCTCTTCTGTCTTCATGACAAGCAACAATAATGCTGCAACATAATTTAACCCCTGCAAGAATAATTTACAAGTCAACAGCCAAGAAATAATGTTTTCCAGATATGTATGCACTATCTGTGATCAAAACAAAGCAAGCATTATTTCTATCTTCATGAACTGTACTAAATCAGAACAAGCCTTCAAAGAATGTTTCTAGTCTCATATTTCAGACTTGAGAGAAAGCCTGATACTTAGAGGACACAGGGCAGTGAGGCGAAGCAGCAAACTAACCTGACAATACCCAACATCAGAATCACGAAAGGAATAGCCAACAAGAACATGCCTAAGAGCAGCATGTCCTTCTGTAGTGTCCAACCAAGGGTGACCAGGAAAGGTCCGTGGCAGGTCCTGTAAGTAGGATTGAAGATTGATTCCAAGAAGCAGAAGAAATTTAATGATCACAGTCATATGTATACAAATGCATATCACTCTCAAATGATCGGATCAATAATCTACTAAGATGCATGCATTCACATTTGATAACTTGATGGCAACCCACTTTGCAAAACCATCTCATGCTTTCAAGTAAGAAGTAGTCATTTCTAATTCTGTCTCATTCCATTTTTGTAAATTATCACTGCTTGATACATTATTCAAGATATCATAAAAAGAACCCACTAATACAACCGGCTTTGACTACTTAATCATGAGGTCTCAAATCAAGTCCTAATAAATGCATAAAACCTCATATGGGATGTCATGTCCATCAATGTTAGAATCTAACTCAATCACCTAATCATATATATGAATCCACTAGTACATGAGAGGTCTCAAATTCAATCCTTTAAATATGCAGAAAACCGCTTATAGGATGTCCAACAATGTTCGAATTTGACTCAACCACCTAAACAATATATAAATATATAAGAATCCACAAACACAGGCAGGGTAGTGATACTCACATGATCAATCTGTCTGGTTGCAGCAGTGACCTTCCCTTCCACTGCTTTGGTCAAATCATCGTAATAACTCTCGGGCACGGTGGACTTTTTCTTGGCAGCCCCAGAAAGGGAAAACCAGACCTTAGGCCTAAGACTTGGGGGGATCCCTTTCCTAATGAGCTTCTTCAAGGTAATGGCATTAACAAGTGTAGAGAATTTCAAAGAACTCTTAAGAGTACTCCCTTCACCTATAGTAGTATGCAAATACCAATCTGCACCTTTGTTAGCTTCTAATGACCACCATACCCTTCCCTGTTGCCTCACCTTTTCTCTCACCTCATTTAACACATTCACATCATCTACATTCCCTTCCACAGTGAACCCATAAATATCTTGAAATTTCACAGTGAGATTAGCCCTTCTGGAATATATGCTGGGCCTCAAAATGGGAATTTGAGATTGGTATTCAACAGCAAGGTCTATTTTGCTTCGAGTCCCATACATTTTCCTCTTCCCCCTTTTGATTATATCAACAGATCAAGAAATATCAACGCAAAAGGGGAAAAGTTGACCGTTGAATTGGAAATCGCAACATTCTAAACCAGAAAAGGGTCAAATTTGGATGTAAAGAAGCTAAAAATTGAAACTTTATAATGAAGATCTTACATTTGGGGAAGCCATTGAAGAGCCTTTTGCGATGGAAAGTAACACGAGTGAGCTCGTTGATTATTCAAGATTGTTTGGGCAATATGAACAGAAAAAAGTGGGTTTTTTTAATATTCTTTTGACAGATAAAAATATAGAGAAAAAACCACGGGAGATGAGATGAGGAGAAAAGGCGAAATTGAAAAGAGAGAGGGAGAAAGAGATAGGAATTGAAGAAGAAGAATGTGGTAAGAAAAAGAAAAGGTGTAAGAAGAAATAAAAAGGTCAAAAACACCGACAAATGACAAATCAATACAGATGAAGCGCAAATATAGGTACGTCGCGTAGTAGTAATTTAAATATGGTCTGGGATTTTAAAGTAAAAGCTTCTTCCCAACATTAGGGTGAAAAATCTTTTTTTTTTTTTTTTGATCAGAAAGGGTGAAAAATCTAATGATGGTGAAAACTAATGATATACTCATATATGCTCTCTGCTCTAGTCATTATCATTAGTTGAAAACAATATCATAGTTTGGTTAGATTAAAATTGTCACTTTAATTAGTTGATATGACATTTTTTTTCTTTATCAGTCATCACTTTTAGTTTTCTAATTCTTACATGATAATTGTTGAAAGCATATGGCTAAAGGTAAATAAAAAGGGTAAAATCTTAGATAAATAACACTTGAACCTGAGAAAATGGGATTTTGAGTAGGTAATGCGCTACTCTACTATTTATTATTGTTATTCAATAAATTAAAATGATTTTGAAATTCAATTGTCATTATCTGATATTTCCTTAAGAAAAATATTGACAAATATTACGCGTTTACATTGACTAGCAAAATCAAGTTTTTTTAACTCAAGCAAAATCAAGTTTTACCTGGTAAAACATTTATCTCATTTGGGTGTTTAAGAAATAGTTAGGGGCTTAATAGACCCAAAATTGAAAAGCCTACCTTTTAAAAATTACAAGTCGAACCTTATGTTCTTAGGTCTAATCTATCAGACCATAAATGAGATGACACAACATATTCGAATTCGCAGAAGAATTTAATTTCTCATGATAATGATAATGAAAGTAGAAGTTGACAACATTTTTGTAATATCATATAATAATTTGACAATATATACGGGTATCTAATCAAATCAAAGAAATACCCCTATTATTGTTGTTGATAACTAAATTTTACTTACATTACATGGGATTAAGGCGGTTAATACATAGTAGTGTATATATAGTTAATAATAAGAATGAAATGTAAATGTAAAAAGTATGTAGCTAGGAGGAGTATTTATCACCTCAACGGCTTTCTTCTTCACCGGAAAGAAACAATAACAATACAATGTCGGAGGTTCAGAATTGGAGCATGGATTCGGAGCTGGACGGAATCGACCTCTCCCCCGCCGATTTCGGCTCCTCCATCCCCCTCAAGAAGGTCCCAAACGGCGACGTTTTCTCCGCCTCACGCGCCGGCGACCTCGACCGCCTCCGTTATCTCCTCCGCTCCGGCGCCGTCAACGTCAACGCCCGCGACCAGTGGGACTCCGTGGCCCTCTACTACGCCTGCCTCGCCGGCCACCTCGACGCCGCCCGCCTCCTCCTGGAGTCCGGCGCCATCTGCTCCGAACACACCTTCGACGGCGACCGCTGCCACTACGCCGCCCTCAACCTGAAGGTCCGTAAGCTCCTCAAGGCCTTCGAGGCCCGCCCGCCGCCCCTCGGCCCGCTTCAGTCGGCCCTTAGGGATACTTTCTTTGCCTCTCATGCTAATAGGGCCTACTTTGACTTTCTTTCCAATCCTCCTCCTCAGTTTCACATTTCAACAGGTTCCTTTCTTTCTTTTTTACTAGCTCCGTTCCCTAAATATAAGATCATTTTCCTAATTTGATTAGATGAAGGGTGTTAGTTAAGTTAGTTATTATCACGTGATATTACCAATTCGCCTGCACCATGTACCTTGTTTGTTTATTATTGATAAGTATTATGAGGTTAATTTGGGGAAAGGTTGGGGAAAATTAGAGAGTGATCGTGTAATTAGGAACAAATTGAAAAGTGGAAGTGGTCTTATATTTAGGAACAGAGGGAGTATTGCGTACATGTCTGTTGAATTGGATTTAGTTAGTGTTTATATTTACTTGGTTGTTTTGTTTGGTGTGGTTTGATGATTGGGAGCTATGATTGGGAGAGTCTAGATTATTCCTAAGAGGAAAATTGAATTAAGCTTATGGATATCGATATGGATTTTGATCTTGCATTGAAGTTTGAATTAGCCTAAAGGATTTTGATTTAAGTAGAATTAACAATTTAGTTGTTTCTTATTATTGCATTCACTATTTAAGTTTCTTTTTAAAAATTAGCTGGCCTTATTCCCCTGGTATCGGATTTTGCCATTAGCTAAGAAATCTAACATGTAAAAAGTGCTAGATATTGTCATTGCCTTCTGTTTTATGGTAGGAGATCTATTTAAGTAGCCAAAGATTGCTAAATGCGAATTGTGAGCAGTAGATTTTGTTGAGACAACATGAAAGTTTGCTACATCTTTTACACGAGAAATAATTGGTTTTACCCTTGCTTCGTACAAAATTTAGTTATGCTTTCCAAAAGCTTGAGCATATGTTTGCTTGGTCTCAGGAATTTGGATCAAAGTTGTCTTGCGTAGGTTCCAGCAATTTCCTGGGCTTTCTAATGCATCATTGATTTCAAGAGATTTCTTATAGGCAGTTGTATACATGAAGTGTCACTGCTTGAATTAAGTGAATTTCTTTGGGATGTAATTTTTCAACTATGATCTTATAGGAAGACATAGTCTGAGACTCAATATTTATTTTTATTGAGTAGGTATATCATCGACTCAGGGATCCAATTTCAACCACTTTCCTCCGGATGTGGTTTTCTACATATCAGGAAGGCCTATTGAGGCTCACAGAGTCATATTAAGTGCAAGGTCACCATTTTTCAGGAAAAAGTTTGAGAGTGATTGGAAAGAGCGCAGGGAAGTAAGATTTTCTAAGGAGAAGTTGTCCTTTCCTGCTCTCTATAGCCTCTTGCACTTCTTCTATTCTGACAGATTAGAGATTGCTGTGGATGATATGGAAGATCTTTTGAGAATCTGTAAAGTATGCAAATGTGAATCACTACAGACAATTCTGGAGAAAGAACTAGTCCATCAAAAATATGCAGAGTATAAAGCACTGAGAGATTTGGATAATTCACAAAAACGGTTCATTCTGCAGGGTTTATCCCTTCCCGAGGAAGACAGGCTTCCTGCAGCCTTGCATCGAGTTCTTCAGATTGCCCTTTCAAATTCATCTAGAGAAAATTATCGAGATGGTGGAATTGATAAATTGGCTTTTCGGGTGGGTGCGATGCAGATTGCTGATTCCATGAATGATCTTGCAGATGTATGTATAAGAGTTGACAAAAAGGTTTTTCGCTGCCATCAAGTTATCTTAGCATCAAGATCAGAATACTTCAAAGCAAGATTGTCACGTATACAGGACTTCCATGAAGGGAAAGATGAGTCATCAGTTGATTCCCTTCCTTGTCTTGAAGAACGTGATTTGAGCAAGGAATCTTTTGAGAAAATGATAGAGTATATGTGAGTCGTTTCCCTTGGCTGAAATGAACTTCAAAATATGAAGGGAAAATTGTTTTGGCTATTTCAATTTTTTTTTTCCTTTTACTCTGTGCCATTAATTGAGGCCTTTTGATTGGTTACCATGTCTTACGATTCTGTTGCCTGACTTATTGTCAAGTACCGCGCAATGAGGATGTTGAAGTTTCATTGACAATTTAGCATATTTGTAGCCCAATTTTCAGTTGTAGATCTATTCTGCTTGCATCTTATTCCGTCTTATTTTCTTGTCTAGGTACACTGATGGTCTAAAGGATATTGAACCGGATCAGGTAATTCAACATAAATGCAAGTTTATGTTGAAGTTCTTTTTCAGCTGTTTTCTAATGCTTACTATCCCTTTTGTTTAATAGGCGGAGGAAATGTTTGACGCTGCTTCTAGATATTTATTGTTTCCTCTTAAGCGTGCTGTGGCTGATGCTCTGCTGCCACACTTGGAAATGGTTTCACCTGCAGAACTTTGCCATTGGTTGATGCTGGCAGACATGTATGGTTATATCCTTCCTTTTCAGCTTTTTTTATGGGAAGAAAAAAGGATGTCAAAATTTATAGTGACATTCCAGTTTCAATGCTTATTTTATTTTGGGAGAAGGTGCAAAAATATGCATGGTAAATTGTAAAAGGGGCACTCCACACCATAGGAGTTGAGAACAAAGGTGTTGGGGTGCCCTATTTTAGTTTACCATGTATGTTTTTGCACCCTCAAAATTATCATTGTGCTAGGTGCCCTTTTTACAATTTACCATGTATATTTTTGCACCTTTACCCTTTTGTTTTCCATGTGCATAAAAAAGTTGAAGGTCTAATAGTAATGAGTTATCTGCATTATAGTTAATGATTGAAACGCTTAGTGTTATATGCTCAAACATATAAATGTAACAAAGCATTTCATAAGGAGTAAGAATCTTCTAAAGAAGAGGAGTGAGATAATCTATTTTTCCTGACTGTACAATCTAGATATTCAGACTTGCTATGCTGAATAGTATGGATGAATTTTAAAAGATGGATAAAAGAGAATAATGGATCTTTATTTCCCAAAAAAATCTGGGAGGCACGGCAAGGAAATGACTAGAATCAATTTGGAGAAGAATCCAAAGGTATAGGGGAACATCTTTTGGGCCGGGGAAGTTATTCGGGGAGTGGCAAATAAAAAAGAGGAAAGGGTAGGTTGAAGCAATTAGGGTTTTCCATTAGAGAACAACACGAAATCTAATGAGAATAATATGGTTGTTGTAAGTGTTGGAGAAATGGAATTTTTATCCTTAGAATAGACTCTTACAATGGTCATGGAAACATCCCTTGCACAATTTGTCATTTTGTTAAAAGAGAATGTTTTATTCTATTAATTTCTATTTGAACTTCATTGTGGATTATATGTTGATAGTCAACCCAGCGTAGTGGGATAAAGTTTTGTTGTTGTTGTAGAGTATGCTCAAGTGAGATCAGTAATATTGTGATCATTTTGCCCATGATAAGTCTTTGTGATCTTAATACAATTGCCAGACGTGGAAAAAGTTCATTTGAATCCAACATTTCTAAGTGCTGCATTCATATTTTGTCTGCAACATAATGAAGTTTTATATTTTTGTCCAGGTATGGTGTTTTCAAGATCCGGGAATATTGCCTAGATACCATGGCTTGTAATTTTGAAACATTTGCTGATACTAAAGAATTCCGAGCTATGCTATTGACGCTGCCACCGCCATCTGGAGATTCTTCTTTACGTACCACTGCCCCAAGTGTTCCTGGGGCTGCTCTAAATGATGATCAAGGCAATCTCCTGGATGACTTACGAGAGAAATGGCTTGAAATTGAAGCTGCTGAGCTTGATGAGAGAGATGAGAGTGCATTGCAGTTTGACAAGCGCCTAGAGATGCTTATGCTCGTTGCAGAGCAAGAAAGAGTTGGTAACACAGAATCAGATGATCTTGAGAACGTGGCTTCTGAAACCTCTATTCAAATTTCTACTGAACAAGAACTGTAGATTCTATCAAGTTTTGAGGAAATTTATTTTTCATTAGATTAATAAAATATGTGGTGTTTGTTAAAGTTGCAATCTATAGCAGTAAATGAAGTTTGGTTGCTCGGAGTGCTTGAGTTGGGTTTTTGTAATTTTAGATGCTCTGAGCTTCCATTGGTTGAAGATCTCAAAGAACCATCATACCAAGCTGTATGAGATGTTGTGAAATACGAATGTTCAGAAATAAAAAAAAAATGATGTGATCGGCTTTGAAAGTGTCCTGGATTTATGATACGAATCATAAATGATGTTATGAGATGTTGGGTTTTTCCTGTTTTTTTGTCAGAAAAGGTAAGTCACTGTCCTGAAATTTCTATATGATACGAATCATATGATACGGTTAAGCATAAGCACGTTATTTTATGGAGAAAAGTATAAGATCTTTGACAAACATACTTTTAAAAAATATAAGAATTGATTATGTCCCATGAAAACAAAACAAGTGAGGAGTGACTACCACCAATTGTTAATTTGTTTTCCAAACTCTTCTACATAAATTTTGAATCCTTACGTTGCTATATGCGCAATCGGGGTACGTTAAACAATTAACTGTGTTTCTCACCAAAAAAAAACAATTAACTGTGTTTAAGTGCCGTATAATACCACAATAATAAATAAATTCAACAGATGAAGAAAAATCAAATATATTACTATTAAATTCATAAATGATGAATGATACATATATCCTGCATGGGTTTATATAGTCTGACTCATGAAAATGGTGCCTTGGCTTTGCTGGCCTAACTGCATGCCTGCTTCTTTCAATTTTGAGGAATAATGAAACACTGTGTATCCTCCACATTTTATTCATTATTCCAAAGAATCGCACTTAATCCATTGAAAGAATATACCTAAGAACCAAAAATTCTAAAATTTAAGGGAAATTTACAATGCACACTTCTTTCTTTTGTGACTTCCCATAGGTAACAAAAATTAAGCTATTCTTTTGCACTGAAAGCCAAAAGATAAATAGCTGTCACCTTCCCCTTTCTCTACACAAAAAAAAAGAAATTATATATATGCGTATAGTTTCTGTAAATTCATTGGGTGCTTTTTGCTTCAACAATCATGAGGCTGCCTCTGAAGCATTAATTTCTAAATTGGCTACATCATCAGCCACGTCAGAAGCTCTAGCTTGTTCATCTTCTGATCGTTGCAGGCTCCAGTACATGATGCTTGCAATCAATGTAAGAATCATCTTTGAGTTAACCTGTCAAAGAAGCAAAATAAGCAAGAGCCCAAGACCAGCTTAATCACGTTTTTTATAATAATCCAATGAAGCATTTAACAGTAAAACGTTCATTTTAAAAGGCAATTATTTTTTATCAAAATCTGGTAGTAAAATGCTACAGGTGGTTAAATATCTGTTAAACAAACCCTAATGCTAGATGACACGTTATTGGGCTAAATGACTAAATCACATCAGGGTAAACTGTAATTTGACCTACAAAAAGTAGTCATCTAAGGTTCTTTATGTTACACAATCAACTACGAATGCACTTTTATAACTTAAAAATGGACAAAATATGGCTATTACTTCCAGGTTGAAAGTTGTAACTTACAACCTTCGTAGTTCAAAAACTTTCTATAATTAAAATAGCACAAGTTTATATTGTGAATATGAACCATGAAATAAGTCAACAATTTGGACAAACACATGGAAAACTGTTTTTTTACCATTATACATTGAATTCAACTTAATGTTTTTGTTGGCCAACAATTCGGCATAAGTTTTTGAATTTACCTCCATAATGTCCTCAGGTAAGAGAAAAATAGAACACCCAAGCTTTCGAGCAACACTGATTATATAAGTCGCATTTGATTTCTTATCCTCATCTGCCATTCCAATAACGAAATAATAAAAATGTTCAATTAGGACATGATGCTAAATAGAAAATTATCGAGGTGAAAGCTCAAATCTTGCTGGTCTTGAGTTATTGTCCGAATGGCAACATACCTGTATCACCCTTAGTAACAAGACTCCAGTCGACAACCCTTGGCTGCACTGCACTCAGAAGCTCTAGGAAAAAGGTCCCACTTGAAAGTTTCTTGTCCTGATGAATATAAGTAAATCAAAAAATTATAATTATCAAATCAAGGTCGTATCAGTTGCTTATTGAATAATCAACTAACTTTTTACCATCCATATTTCAAGATATCATATAGTGAAGTATTGAGCTACATCAGCTTTACTGCAGCATTAAACAAGGATAGGGCCTCTATGTTCTCCAATAGGAAAGGGAAAAAACGAAAAAACCAGGTGCTAAAAGATTGGTGACTAGACTTCCTATAATTAATTACCTTGAAACTCTCCACTTGGGAAGTCCTTCCAACACTTTTTACTTTATTGTTTGCCCAGTTTAATATATCAGCATCTGTAATTTCTTTACCCTGTTGTTTACCTTGAGAATGTGATCTCAAGTTTTTCAGAAGTTGAAGCATATTATATCTCATCAACTGCCACAAAAATGCTGTGAGAGGAGACAACATATAGAAATGAGTGTTTCTGACATATTACACAAAATAGTAGCAAATTGCAATCAAGCAACCTAAAAGCAAAAAAGAAAAGTCAATACGCTCCCTTAAACCTAAAAATAAGACAGTTGCTGATTAAATCAATTTATAGTGTGAAAACCAATGGCTATCGACTACAATGATTTATAATGATTAACTTATTCTCATTAATCATTTGTACCTAAGCTTACACCAATACACAAGTCCGCCAAAACCAATATATGAAAAGACAACCACATCCAGAATCCATAAAAGCCTTCTCTCCCTAATGCAATACACTACAGATTAAATGTTTAATAATTATATTCTTCTTAAACATCCTAATTTGTCATCCTCATACAACATTTATTCAATGTTCAAACAAATATATCAACTTCGCTGAATATCACAAAAATAATAACAAAGCTCAAAGAATAGATCCAAACTGACCTACTATGAGCTTTTTATTGCCTTGTACAATATCATTCCCAGCAACGTTCACCAAAGAGAAGTTTAGGTTCTTCCCAACCTCTATGACTTGATTGCAGTTCTCAACTTTTCGAAAAGGCATCTTTATAGGAGGCTTAGTTGCCCGCTTCCAATTGACTGATGAAGGTGAAACCTTATCAAGCACTTCTAACAGAACCCATCTGCATAATGCAAATAATAGCCAATAGTTGAATTGGAAAAGTGAAAATAAAATTGAAAAAAGAAAAAAAAGAAGAAGCGGAAGAATAAAGAGTTTACCCATTCCTGACATCCTCAAAAACATTATTGACATGGGTAGAAATTCCAAGACTGTTTATCCACATTCTGAAGCATCTTTCATCACGAGATGTCTCTGCATCATGTGTTATCAGCTCAGCTAAGGGCTTTTTATCGCTTTCAACATTTTCAGTAAGGCCATTCCTACAGAAGTAAAAGTATCCAAGGGTTTTTAATATACATAAACAGATCACACTCTATTATAGAGAAAAGAACCTTTTATATCACTTAGCAGTACATGTGATGAAGGGTAACTCAACTCATTGATCATGACACAGTGGAATACAAAATATATTATGATGGTATAAATCCCATAAAGAAAGGTATAGGAACTGTACCAAGATGGACAAAAAACAGCACACCCGCAATATCACAATAATAACCATACAGTCCATACCTGCGCTGGAATATCTCAGCAACAAATGCAAGATTAAGGTTTGCTGACCCCTCCACAATATCCTTAGAAGTCAGGTATCTCTTGCAATTCAATTTCTCTGCCTGCTCAAGAACCATATTTGCTCTTTCTGCCGGATCTTTTGCAGACAAGGCAGCAGGGCCAGAATGTTCTGGAGCAAGAGTATTAAGCAAGTAAGCATACGCCTCTCCATCCTGATGACAAAATGCATCATCAGCGGTAGTACATGTTTTCAATTATGTATAGTTAAGTAGCAGTCAGCATTGGTTTACAATTACATGGGGAATATTTTCTCTAGTCTACCCAGTAGATATGGCCAAAAACAATTATATGTACCACAATCCATAATCATTTTAATGTACCGACACATCGTCGATAACAACCGACAAATCCAATAATATTAAAGAGGTGAATATTGAGTAGGTCCCATCAGAGGCACATTAAAAGTAAGACAACAGACAACCCATGGTTCTTGGCCATGACTTACAGAAGGGTTCCCATTATGTTAGCCAACCTATACGCATAAGATGATGGTCCTTCTAACATTTCACTTGTAATACCAACCCACATGAATACATGTTGAAAGGATCCAATGTCACAAAGGGAATGCTCATGAATGCCTTCATTCTATCTTCTCAGTTTCCTTTTACCACTCCATTATTTTATCTTTACTTTTTGATTATTAGTTGAATATTGACTTAAACATCAGAGAACCAATGAGGCTGCTATGTAATAATAGCTTGCAATACATAGATTTTACAAATCTGTATGAGGCTCAAGGCTCCTAAGATTTCTAACCATTATCTTCCATACTAGTGTAACAGACTACTCTCAAGATCAATATCTGATCCTAACACTACGGATCTTCCATGAAATAATCAGGTATAGCATAAATAACTAACATGAGCTCAAAAGTATCCAAGTTAGATTAGCTTCTAGCTAACAGTGATTAGTTCAAAAAAGGCGTGTCAGATGTAAATGCTTTAGTTTCTCTTACCTTTAAGTCAGACGAGAAGTTTGTAACCTGTTTCTTATATCCTGCTTTCTTCAAGTGGAAATTCATCCATTTCAATAAAACCTTTTCAGGTGCTAAACTCATAAGCTCCTCCACTTCCTGCCAACATTTTATCCATTGCAATTGTAATTTATGATATGTATACATATACATACTATATACAGCCACTAAACTCCTCAATTAAAAAGGGACTAAATAAAACCGATGTATGACCTGGCTATCCTCCACTAGTTCCATAAGTTGAGGAGTTTTCTTCAGATTGACATTAGCCAACAGTTGAATCTGATATTGCAATCATATTGAGAGACAAAAGAAAAAAGACTGCATAAGCGCTAAAAAAATTGAAGTCTAATTAACAATGCTACCTTTTTTTCAATCCAAAGTACTAAAAAATAAGAAGAGACTGGATTCCACAGATATAAAACTAGAAGAGAGTGGGTTCCAAAAATCTACCTTGATAATTTGTGAAATCAAGCCCAGCAACAGGTGTGGCTAAAAGATAACCAATCCAACAAACATAAAAGGAGAAAAAAGGAGTTGGAGTCAAATTACAAACCAAAGAAAAGGAAGCAGTAAAGTGAAAAACTAAGACTGGACCTACTCTTCCTTCAATTAAATCTTGTGTGCCGATATTAACCACTGTACACCCAATAGCCTTGGCAGAATTCAGGCACAGGGTATGATTTTCATTTCTCTCCCATGGATTAAGATCCTTTTTTGTGTTAATTGCTCTATCATCTATGGTCCCAGGAACAGCGACATTGATAAGTTTGCTGAGGAAAACAGAAAAACAATAACAACATAAGCACATAAACATTATTCCAAAAATTGAAATAATAACAAAATAAAATGGCATATGTATATATACCAGAGGAGGACCCCATCTTTGACAAGATCAAACAAGGCATTAGTTGATGGGTCTATGGGAAGAAACTGCTTCAAAAACTTATCATCCTTCAAATAGTTGTTGATATGAGAAACATAGGAAGCTTTCTCTGATTCATTGATAGCATGAAGAACAGTAGTGGTGGTTGCCTTCAAAAATGAAGAAGACCCTTTCGAACCACCAGTTTTTGCCGCTGCTTGGTTTTGCAAATTTATATGCGCCTGCCAGTCAATTCAATTTATTCAGCCACCTCCCCATATCAATGTAGCCCATAAACAAGCAATCACATTCACTAAATAAACCAGCCATACAAGTATGCCATCCCATGTTAACTACATATTTCATCATATTGCAGTTCATTCCTTTGTCTTGTCAGTCCACTTTTTCAAGAACAATAATACACAGACAACAACAAGGACATTATCTAGGAAAGTAAACATGATTGTTGATTGAATGGACTGACCCTTAGGAAGGACTCAAAGTCAATTTCCTGATTGATGTCCTTATAAGAGTCACGCAAGATGGCCTTAATCTCGTCCTCATCGAATAATTCAACAAAGACCTTAAGCTTCTTCAAAAGGGAGGGCAAATCTGCCACCGTAACTCTCCCCAATTCAGCCTTCACAGATAAAAACTGCAAACAAACAAAAAAAATAAGCCATTTCACGCATCACCTAAAAATTAAAAGGCTTCCTTCAACAGCATTAGGAAACATATAATCACCAATGTCTAAAAAGCAAAAAAAAGAGCATACTTTGGATTTCAATGTTCGAAGCTCGACTTGGGTGAATTGACTTTGAAGGTCTTGATCAGAAACAAGGACCCCAACGTAACTGGACATTTTGAACGCAACAACAACACTGCCTGAAATTGCAAACACATAATCATGAAAATGTGCATCAACACTGAAATCGTGGGAAAATATGAGAAAAGAAGATAAATTTGAAAGGAGAAAAATGGTGTACATGAAAAATGAGGGATACAAGAGGAGATGAGATGGATGGAACGTTGTGGGGTCAGAGGGTTGAGGGAGGAACGTGAAAATGTGACATGAATATGAATATGTTATATGAATATGATGATGCTATGTTATGTTAGAATGAGATTGAGAGATTGGAGAATGCGTGTGGAAGAGGGAGAGGGAAGTTTGTGTTTGAGGAATGAAATGGCTGGCGATAGGCCTGTTATTCAGGATGGGCCCACGGGCCTTGCAAGTGGGCCCTTATGTCACTTTTTAGGATATTATACTAGTGTTTTTTTACAACCAAACATTTGGGAGTATGCATGTTTGGAACTAGACACTTGTATCAATGTATCATTGTATCCGTTTTATCGGGGAAATCACAAATAAGACATATTTAAATTATTTCAAAATCATTTTAACTACTTAAGTTTAAGTAGCATGATTAACTAGATTTTAATTCCATGCTCATCTTATCACCTTCTCATCACCATAAATACACACAAATAAATAAGCACATGGTGGGCCCCACTAGGAGAGAGGTTATGGGACCCACCATGTGTTTATATTTTTGTGTGTATTTGTGGTGATGAGAAGATGATGAGTAACATTTGTAATGAGCATGGAATCACAACCCGATTAACTAGTGGAATAGCGACATTTACTACTCAAGATAAGAGATGGTTGAATTTCAGTTGTAATTTATTTGGGATTTCCCTCATTTTGCACTATAAAATAATTATTTCTTTTTTATTTGAAGTTGTGCATTATTATACCCATGCACATAAGAAGCAAAAGTGTGAGACTCCAATAAATCTCTTAAAGTTTAAAATTTGATTATTAGCTTATTATGTCAAGGAGGGAACTCATGAACCCAAAATTGTAATTGATTGTTTGATATATGATCATGGGTAAAAAAAGACGTTGATTGCTAGTGATTTCTTGCTGGTTGTAAAAAAAAAAAAAAAACGCATGCTATTAAGCATGAAAATGTTAGTAGTAGAGTTGGCAATCTATAATATAATATGGAAGCTCCTAAACACGTGGGAGGGGAAGCCGGCTTCATCATCGTTTTATTACTCCATCGACTGAGCCTGTTTGTCAAATGACTTCATGTCAATAGTGTTTGCTCAAACTTTTGCATTTGCATAGTATAAAATCCCACCTTTATTCGTATTCAATGAAGTATGTTATTAGAAGCCAACATTAATTTCTACTATAACAATAGTAGTGTTATTGAAGGCCTGAGTTAGCGTAGAATGTAGTTTGTTAAACTTAGTTAGTGATGGCTAAAGAAGAATCAAAATATCTATGATGAAGAGCCTTATTGATGTGAACCCTCCAAACTGTATTCAACAAGCATATAATTTCACACACTAGAGAAGAAAACCATATAAAAATTGGATCAAAGTTTACTTTTACCATCCCTTAAAATCATGTGATCATGAATAATAGGGGTTCTGGCCTTATATCATAAATGAGTCAAATCTCTTTCCAAAAAATTGTGTGCAAAAAAATCATGAAAGTTAAAAGATATACAGAATTTGAGGAGAAAAAAACACCAAACCAAAGGGACCTAAACATAGCTAGAGGTGTGCAAATGATTATGCTTCAAGCCAAAAGGACAAAAAGTTGCGTTACATATCACAATAAAATTAGGCTTCATTCAACAATGTCCAAATGATAAGAAGATGCTAGAAGGGCAACTATATTTTCCACCAGAATTTTCATGAGTCATCAGCAACCTCATCATTCCGACTTCTAAAAAGCTGAACCACTCCATCTTTAACAGAATAAGATCATTAAACACTCCCATTCCATAACATTTACTAGCTAAGTTAATGATGGGAAGCTGATCCAAAGAATAACATTAGCTACCTTATAAGGGTAATTAATAGGGTGTAATTAAGGTGCGCATCATCTGTGAGTTCCAATAAATTAAGTTACAGGGACAAAGGACATGTAGTAACAGATTATCAATTTGATGAATGTTCATCAAAGAGGCTTAATAATCTTGCTGCATGGGCCACCAAAGTTGATGAGTAACAAAATACCGTCTCCCACGTGTTATTTTAACTGGTTAACCATTATATTTGCATTTTCAGCACCCCCTTCCAAATCTGTATGTGTTATGAGTTTTGTTTAATAATAAGAGGTGTATCTAAATCAATGTATTTAAGTTTCAACATGAATGCTTCATCGGTTCAAAAGAAAATAATTTCAGTTAAAAAAAAAGTTTTAACATTAGTGCCCACAAGGAAGGAAACTCAGATAACATAACTTTCCAAGCTTGTTTTTGTCAGAAATACTTGATTGACAATCCCTTTTGGTCTTATTATCCCAAGTCCATCTATCTATAGGTTGAAAGAGATGATTTCTCTTCAGAAGATGAGTTTCGTTGTTTTTTTTTTTTTGATAAATAGATGGATTTCGTTTTAGTGCTATCAAAACACAAGAAAAAACTGGCACTACAAGCATCTATTTCATCACATATGTATATTAACTGATGCCGGTACTACTATATTATTACTGCGTTTAACTACTAGTGATGCATTGTATAATGTGATTTTGAATTATTGATCAACATTTTCTTGGTACTTTTATTGCTTGTACACAAACACATATATATGTATCCAATGACTTAAAAGACTTTTAGATATTCAATTCCAAAAAAAAAAAAAAAAACAGGTGTACGTATTTTTAGTGCATTCTCAGAATCATGAATAGAACTAATCGGCAGGCATTAAGTTTGCTATAGTCTTCTAAGAATTACTCAAATAAATCTTGAAATTACAATCCAACTATTGCAAAAGTCTTTTGCTTTAAAAACTTTTAATACACGTTGATCAAAGTATACCATTCTAACTTTTTTATCGGCATCCTGACAGAAGAGACCGGGAAAAATTGGTAATTAGACATTAAACATGTGATCAAATACCTTTTGCAACTTCAGAGTAAAATGAAAGCATAAAACTCGATAATCAGTTGCACGAAGCTAAATTTCCTATTGACTCAACAATCTTGTATTAGCCCAGAGTTTGCTTTACATTTACAATTTGAACATGAATATTAATGTTGAACCTTAAGAGAAGAAGATAAAATATGCTTCAGCCTTTCTTAAAAATCAGTCAAACAGAAGCTAGTATACGACAGATTGAAGGAGAGCTAGTCGAAGAAAATTGTTCAAGCCCAATCCTTTCGGATGTCAAAAGTATAGCTGATCTCCAAGTGACATTTGTTATCATCATCAACAAACTGCAAAGGCAAAAACAGAACAATATATGTACCATCAACTATAATTTTAAAAACAGAAACAGCTGCAACTAATTATAGTTCAAGACGCAACTAGCTAGTAGTTTGAGCACTGACAATAATGCATCTGACTATTGTGTAGTAGTGATAGGCTAATGAAGTAACACTTTTCTAAATATAAGTATTTCAAATTTCTTTGAGTGAAAGTGCAGAAAATTATAAAACTCATTACCCTCGATTTTGCAGAATATTGGCCTCTAGCAAGAATTCCAGAGGGTGTGGTTTCTTCCGGCATCTCATGTACGTAGGCCTCTGGCTGAGGGCTGAAAGTTCCCAACATCCCCTTTGAGTTGTCCACTGAAATGATAATCATTTGTGAGAGAATGCCTTAGATCAGTATAAAACGTTTAATACTGTTAAATTTTATAAAAATTTTAATATGGACCTCCTGCTTCAAAATTGAGCAATGCTGCTCTCAATTTTTTCAAGATATTTCATGTTGCACTTTTGTTAGACCACTGTATAAAATTTAACATAAATTGCCAACTTAAACATTATATGCCTGGCTGATCAACACATCCTTAGACTTGGTGTACAAATAAGAAGACTACTAAATTAAATATTGGATCATTTTCAGAAGGTAGCATTGTCTACTTTCAAACCACATAGTCCCAAAGTATTACTTCCACCGGTCCTCAATACGAATCTATTTACCTATTTTGATTAAAACAAGAATGTTAGTTCTTATTCGAAAAAAATAAGAGTAGTTATGTTATTTAATATATATGATGAGTTTTTTCATAAAATATGCTAGAATTGTCGGCATTAATCACCCTCAACACCACAATTCAGGTTTAGAAAAGGGTTCTCCCACCCCTAACACTTGATTATTGTTGGTAGCAGCAATATAATGGGGTAATTTGAAAAAAACAATTGACATAAATTTGAAGTAACCCTCGTATTTAAGACCAAAATCAAATTCTCACGTATGTGTCACATTAAGAACTAGAAAATATAATAGTAAAGCAATCCTAAGAGCATGAAAGCCTGTATTAAGTATTTGGAATAAGTGTAACACAACTTACCCTTCACACCAGTCTTCCAGACGGTATTGGTGTATTTTAAGCCAGACACAATATTGTTGTTCACTTGGAAGGAAAACTTCAAACGGTAATGGCTACCTTCTTTAAGAGTGAACCATAAGCCTTTTGGGTTGCCTTTAGGAATGGGAAGAACGATGTCTTTCCTTCCAGGAGAAATGATTGTGAGACTTAATACTTTCACTTCAGCCTCAAGAGTTTCTGGAATGAAAAATTGTCAAAAAAGTAAATGGAGTTATTTGATCATCATGTCCATTGCGCATTTGACTTTGATAGACTATCCTCAACTTGAAAGACGTTATATTTCAAGGAAAAGCATGCATGGAGTCATGCAAAAGTAAGGACAGTAATAATTAAGAATTTGTGAGGCGAAAGTACAGTGGAAAAAGAATACCACCAGCGTTTTTCACATCTACACTGCCAAGAAGTTGTTCCTTCCATCGTCTAAGACTCTCATCATCCTGTATTTTCAGAAAGTAATCCCAGACAACAAAACAGAGAAAATGAGTAATTTATCATATATATATTACTCTGGGTGGCCAGAGTTAAATTTAAAATGTAGCCCAAAATTATTTGTCAGTATATCACTACTTTCTGCAGCTAAATTTAGAATATTTTCATCAATTTTTATACCAATAATATTAACTTAAATAAACAATAACTTTTTTCAGATACATAAAGGTGGAATGAGTGCAACTTCCACAAATTGGGGGGATAATATTAGATAATAACTAAATTGTAAAAGAATGTTAATGAAGGCAATATTATGCGATGAATCCAAACTTTGCATTGAAAAGAGATAAACGTTAAATAAAGAAATAAAAATTATATAAAATACTACCTCCGATCTTAAATATAAGATCACTTTGGCTAATTTGGAGGGATTAAGGAAGACTTTCCAATGAATTAGGATTACATGATTTTCCCAAAATATCTCTCACTTAAATTTAAAAAACAAATAGGGAATTGAGAGAGAAGTGAGGGAGCTAAGAAGTATAGGGGTAATTTGGACCAAAATTGAGACAAAATAAAAAAGTGATCTTATATTTAGGAACTTATTTACTTCCCCAAAGTGATCTTATATTTAGGAACGGAGGGAGTAGAACATAAATATGGAGATAAATTAGTGAACAATCAATAGATAGCTCGAGAATGGTTTTCCCTATTACCAAATAAATAAGAAAACATAAATACATACAACAAAATTATGTAGGATATAATACTCTAACTTGTCCGTGATATAATACATGTGCCCTAAAGTTTAATGGTTTTAGTCCCAAATATAAAAGATCACCTCACTTTCTCTACTTATTTAATGCATTTTCCTTATTTTGCCCTTAATTCTCCTTCATCTTTATTATTATTTATATATTTCTCTCTCTTAAAAAACATTAACTTCTGACATGCACGTAATTTTTTTTTTTTGCATGTTTTCTTGTGAAGTCTTACGTTAGGGGCAGGAGGGAATAATAAGAAGAGACCTTGTCTTTCTCAATCTGATCTTTAAGAGAGTACTTAGGTCCCAACTCTAATGTGGTTTCGTCGCCGTCGAAATCTCCAGACGAAGCAGCACCTGCTTCACGTTCACCACGCTTCATGTTTCTTAGCTTCTTGTAACAAAACTCGCCAGAAATGAAATCACGAGATGCCGTGTGGAGGGAGGGTTTGAAAGTTGGAGACTTATCAATTTCAAACAGAGAAGAAAGACAAAAATAAGGTTTGTTTATTTTGAAGAATGCGAAATGACATTGGTGTGTGGTGATCCGAAATGTGTGAAAGGCCTTGAAAGGAAATTGGATGGTTGACCATTAACGAACTAGAGAAGCTGAAAATTGAAATAACAAAAAAATTATTTGTTTTTTTATTTTGGGACGATGAAATCGAAAAATGTGATTGCATTTCTTGTTTTGACAATTGACAAGCCTTTTCTATTCTGGTTTCCCGCGCTAAAATTGCCGTTGAGGTTCAAAAATATATTCGTATATTTGTATAAGTGTTATAAATTATAATTATTTTTTTGGGGGAAATAATTTTTTTTTATAACAAGAAAGGAAAAAACAAACATAGAATTAAACTACATCCGTGTAACCATCCACTACAACGTCCTCCTTCGATAAGAAATGAACACCTAAGCCATAGGAGAAGCTGCCCTTTGCCAACAGATCTGCACCTCCATTCTCGTCTCGCTCAACAAGCTTTATATCATCCATCCAATCCTGATTCAACAACTCTTTTGAGTAGTGTAAACAACTCCCTATCCTCATGCAACTCGATATCTGCTCCATATACTCCTTCAATAACTTGACTCGCATCACACAAAACCTGAACCAACCTGTAAACAGAAGTCCAAGCACAACGTAATCCCCGTATACATCCTCACAATTCTGTTGCTAAACTCGCATTCCCTTTCATGGTGCAAACAAATCCTTCCTGAATATCTCCTCCAGAGAGCGAAATGATGTCTCAACATCCTATAATATATGAATTAGTAGACCACATGAATCAACACATACTCATTGACATTTTCAAGATCCCTCCTTTGTTGAAACAAAGTACTCCGATCCTTAAATAGGCCAAGATAGATTTCGCCCCATGCATACATCTAATAATGTCTTTGATTTCTTCTATGGCTTCATACACACTTGAACATTCATTATTATGGGTCACTTCATTCATTCTTCTCCAAATCAACCTAACAAGACACAAAAAAAACTACATTCCAATTATCCATCTCATACCCTCTACGCATCTTCACATTCTTCCTTAACCAATCATGTAAAGTACTTTCGCAGAATTCTTTATTTACAAAAGAGATTCCCAAGTTAAGTCAAACCTCTTTAGCATTACCACATTCTCTTAGCACATGTACCGTTGATTCCAACTGCGAATGACACGACGCGCAAGAATCATCTGGGCAAAATAAATATTTTAGTGCTCCAAATTTTAAATTAATTGCAAGACTCTACATGTCTCAATCTTTGATCTTTCAAGTCGATTATGACCCACTCTCTTATGTTTTTTTAATAATATTATAACTCTGGATTATAACTCACACCGTGTCATCTTCATGGCAAAATTAAGTGATAAATTGCTACCAAGTCAGCTCCCACATAGACAACGGTAGTAATGAATAATAATCTTCTTCTTCTTCTCACTTTGAATATAAGCACTCCACACACTTATTAACTAACCCATAATCTAATTGGTTGTGGGAAAAAAGTCCATCTTATCCTAAATATATAAGATCAATTTGACACATGGTAAATATATCTCTAGTTAAAAGGTTACTTGGTTTCTCACAAAAAAAAGTTAGTTGATAATTCTGAACATTTTTATTATTAATTGTATCAGTTGCAACTATGATAATAATTCATTGATGAAATTGCATTTTAACCCTTATACTAAATGTCATATGTAATTAGATTATAAGTTATTTTATAATTAAGAAGAATATATAAATTAGTTTTGTGAAAAAAAGAAAAACATAGACAATTAAAAGTGATTTATTTTGCATCATTAATATTTCCAAAAAAATCAAAGTAATGTTATAATTAAGACCAAAGCGATTATTAAATTAATTCAATTTAACGTGACTATAACAACATATATATACTTATAAGTGAGATTAACTAAATACTTTCACAATTGCATAATAGTTTCTACATGTTTCTTGGGATCTATTAGTATTTTGAATATTTCAAAGGACCTTACAATAGTAAATGTGGTGATCAAATAAATGTGGTGATTGACGCCGCGAGTCCCATATATACACAGTACACATCGAGTTCAACAAATAATAAATCATATTGTTCACACATACGAGATTCATTATAAATTGTAGATGTAGATTATATATACAAAGGATTTACTTTAATTTCTCCATCGCCAAATTTCTGTTGAATTGATTGTGCCAAATCACTGTCACCCCACTGACATATATATTACAGTGTGTGTGTATTGAACCCCCAATACCGTGATGAGTTTTCCTTAAGTATCAGTTTCCCCCTTATTCACGTGATAAATAGGATCTCTTTTCAATTTCAATTTTCGAAGGAAAAAACTTAGGTTAAGTTGCTTAGGTCCATTTGCTCAAGTTCCCAATTAAAATTTGACATGTGGACAACCTCTCCTACACCCATCACACCATATTTCTCGCTTTCTCTTTTTCTCTCCTCTTCCTTCTCCCCCATTCACGATGTTCCCTTTCTTATCTTTCTCTCTCATCCTACTTCTCCTCCTCCATGTATACGCATCAACTCTCTATTTAATCTCTTTCTCTCTTGTCCTCCTTCTTCTCCATTCACCCAAGGCTATTTGAAAGGTTTCGATTTTTAAGATCTAGGGCCAAATGATTTCGTTTTACAAATATTAGCCTATGAAAAAGCTTTCATTTTTCATATCTATAACTTTGAGGAAGTTTTCCATTTTTTCGTTGTCATGAAAAACTTATCAGATGTGAGCAGTAGAGGAGAGAAGTGTCTTTCTCTGTTCGTGTTGGAAGAAAGAAGCAACCAGTTTTGAGGATGGGGAGAAAGATAGGGTGTGCTGGGTGTAGAAGATGTTACACACATGTCAAATTTTAGTTGAGAACTTGAACAAATGGACCTAAGCAACTTGACCTAAGTTTTGACCATTTTCGAAAGAGAATAATCGAGCTGATGACATGAAAAGGTGTTTTCACTATTGACCCAATTTGTCCCCTTTAATTATATTTGTGTGGAAAAGTGATACTAAAGGTCCCAGTAAAAAACTATGATTATTACCAAATCCTCTCATCAGTAGTTACCAACTATCCAACATACAATTGTTGTCATTTTGTACAAGAAAAATTTGTTTCATGGCTGGCACATGCAAACTTTAAAGGCACTCTGTCAAACTTTACCTGTTATGCTTTATTTCTAATTTTCTATATAATCAATCATTTTATAAAACTATATATAATTGTTGTCATATTCGATATTATTAGTTGTTCCAGGATTTTAGCAATATTTCGTATTATAATTTTATCATTTTATAAAACTCGCTGTTAACAAGTAATGCATGCTTACTTATTGTAAACTTATCTTATAATTTTTTTTTAGCAACATTTCGTATATATAATTTCATATATGATTTTCCCACACACACACACACACACACTTTCTATTCATTCTAATCAATGTAGCACTATATGAAATAAAAATTTCTTGCATGCTGATAGTTGCTTGGACATGTATGTAGTATTTCTCAGTATCAAAACCCTCAAATTATTCTCGACATTTAAAAAAACCCCTCAAATTATTATTACTTCATTATGTTCGCATAGGAGATAAATGGTATGGTACGGTTTTAACTTTGGTTCTAATTAAACATGACCTTATTAATTTTCTCTGGACATACATCATAGTTAATTATCGTTTTTTAAACCTATTTATCTAATTATTTAACAACTTAATTATATGTAATCGGATGTTATAAATAGGTATTCTACAAAAATAATATCACATTGGCTTAGCTTCAACAATTAATTTATTTAGCTCTCTTCTATTAAGTATACAAAGTAAGTATTATTTATTATAACAAAATACTGACAGTGAATTTGTTTCATCTCATGCAATTCCATTATAATGATTATGACATTTACAATCTGGATCTTGAGGATATAATAAGCATGCATTACTTCTTTGCCTTCATCATTATATAGGAAACGACAGTACATAATTTCTTGACGAAAATTTAAACTATTCATAAAAATCACCATTTGAATGATTGCTTTCTGATCAAGTAACAAGCCGATTGAGAGAAATAAAAAAATTCGCTAAGATTATGAGATTTTTTTTGTTATTAAGTTGCTTATGTAGGCATATTAAATGCAAGGGGTCAATCCAGTGTTTGGTGATGTAGCTTTTGTTTTTGAACTGAACATATGTAGCTTCAAACAATACATTTTAGTCAGTTAAGTGTTTTTTCCTGTTTAAAGCTAAATCCTAATATTTTAATAAAGTTTGGGCTATTTTATTTTTTAAGGGACCAAAATGAGAATTAATAAACTATTTTTATTCTTCTATTATATTCGACGCTGTAACAACTGACTAACACGGTGTATATAAATATAAACTCACAATAACGTCACCTAATAATAATAATTGACGCTCTTGCATTGCACACTCAAAATTCGAGCTCTTACTTGATGATAAACTGAAGCATACCACGTCTGATCTAATCGACTTGAACGTTTGTTTGATAGCATAAGAGGGATTAAGTGTAACGATCAAGTTTCATATACTCCAATAACTTAAACAATAGTTCTCTGCATACATTATGTCTTTTTTCCCTAGGAATAATAGGAGAGTGGGAAACAAATAAATTAAAAGGGACAGAAGAGGCAATCAAGTCAGGGGAGCAATGACTCGTTTTGTTTTGTGACACATCCCATCCTCCAAATCCACTCGGCATATCTCATCGCATCGTCCTGGAAAGGATAACCAGGTCGGTGCCTGCTTTCCATATGTCACACACTTATTCGCTAATAAACTCAAACTCTATGGCCGACCACCACCCTCCCAACTTTATATTTCAATTAGGGTACTGATCATTTTTGTCCTTAAAGTACTTGTAAATGACCTATAAGCATTCAAAGTATTTTGATCCAGTATCGCTTCCAATGTGTTAAGAAAAGTAGTAATATTCTCTTGCTATTCATATTATTAGTTTTTTTCACGATTAATGCTCATTTTTAAAAAAGTTAAACGATATCACTGATTTTTAATACTTCTTTGCGATATTGAGATAACAAAATATGACTACCCAAAGTTTCTTCTCCAATCAGCTCCTAAGATAAAAATGCCTTTGAACTCTAAACTTTTCTTTTATAATGGTAAAACTAATGCTGAAGCCTTTGTAATAATTCATTTAGATCTATATTTTAATAGCTTTTTTTGTTTGAGTTGGGTTTTAATTATTTAATTTGGTTATTTGAATTTATTTTGATTATTTTTCATGAAAATGAATACTTGTTAAATTGGCCGGTGCAAAACTGTAATGTCTTCTAAGTCTAATATAACGGTAGTTGAAGGGGTTATGATATTCATCCAAAAAAAGGGTTATGACATTTTTAGATAATCTGAAAAATTACAACACTATTTTAATTTATACTCAAGGAACGTTTTTTTTTTGATAAAATCAAGGAACGTTTATAATATTAAATATAATTAATGCACATGACACAATATGTTATATTAAATTTACATGTCATAGTTAATAGTAAAAATGCATATGTTGACTTAAACACATGATTAATTAAATTTGAGAATGCATGAATGTAAAAGAAGGTTTTGAATTTCATAAAAAAAAAGAAGGTTTTGGAAGATTTTTAAATAGATTGAGTCTAATATTGTCAAAAAAAAATTTGGTAGTAGTATTTGGTAATAACTCTCCATGCATGCCTGACTTTATTTTAAATAAGGATCAAAGGACAATGAGATTATATTGCAATAATAAAACCAAAGTGAAATTTTAATCTTTTATTAAAAACCGAAAGAGAAATAAATTGTATTTGGACCTTTTTCCATGAAAATAATAGTTTGTTGATAAATGAGAAAATTACATTTCTTTTATTTGGACAATCGTTCTTTTTCGTGTATAAATAATTACCTATACACATATTAGTTGTAAGTGTTCTTATATGCATCATTTGTAAATTTTATTATTATTGAAAATGCGTATGCGTAGTGATGCAGTGTGAGTGTTAGAATAGAGAAGGTCTGTGAGAATTAGAGAAATAAGGTAGAATAAGAAGAGAGAATAGAGAGAAAGAATAAGAAGAAAGAAGGAAGAGATCAAGAGAGGGAGACAACAACAATATGCTTATTATTATTCAATTCATCAAAATGTCTACATAGCAAATAGTTGAGGGACTATATATAGGTCTCAACCTAAACCTAAATATTAATGATAGAATACTCTAGAATATAAATCATACTTAATGCTAATTGATAACAATAAATGCAAAATTAAAATAGAACAATCTAGAAATACTAATTCCTAATATGATAATCTTCAAATCTCTTTGTCATCTTTTTGATTCTTTTGTGATTCCCATCAAATAATAATTTCCTAAATATCATATCTCATCACGTAGACTTAAAAAACCGAAAGCTAAGGAGCGATCAATTACCATAACACAAATTAGAGTTTCACTTAGCTCCTAATTAGGTAATGTAATTTAATAATGCTTTGGTCTTATATATGAGATGTAGTGAATGACTCTCTGTAAAACAACAATTGATAATTTTATATATATATATATATATATATATATATATATATATATATATATATATATATATGTATGTGTGTGCGCGCGCTCAATATTTTGGTGGCTGGCCTTGCACGAAGTCTGATCTAATTCCAATAGATTTCATTTCGTGGGATCCTATAAAGATATTTGGGAAAAAGTTCCCTCTCGCGTTCACCCCGATGAATGAGATTAATCTTATTTAATTTATAGCTATATTTTTGTTACAAACTTTGGGTTCTTTTTACCCTGTATTTTTATATGTATTTTTTTTCTTTTTTTCTTTTTTTTATATGTATTAGTTAGTCTCTTCTAAATTTTTGATTTAATATTTTTTTGTTAATTTATTATATGCTACTTTAAAGATTGTCAAACTCACATGAGTTTAACAACACAAATAATATTCAGGTTAAAAAGATTAAATCCATAGTAAGAACATAAACTTAGATCATTGCCAATTCACAAGAAGCTTATCTGTATATCAATAAATCTGTATTAAAGTTTAAGATTGAAATGATAAAACTAGTAAAAAAAACAATTTAGTATGGCTATATTTTAAAACTTACAATTGCTCTTCCTTTTTACCATGATATATGTCTCCTTTCTTCTTTATCTTTTGGTTTTTCACATCCTTGAATCACGACAACTTAAAATAGAGAAGAGAGAAGACTAAGAAAACTGTGATACAATTTTTACAACTTCAAAAAAGTAGGACAATAAACTTTTTGTATTTTTTATATTAATAGATTGATTTTTATTTTTCTATGATCATGCTCTCATGCACATTCAGTAAACCGAGGTCTACCAAGTACATGCTTAACTCATCAATAATTCAAAATATCATTAAGTACGATTGGCTGGGTCGCTTATATAATTTCAATTGATTTTGTAACTGACGTGAATTTAAAAGTAAATTGACATGATTTTTTATGCTTAAAAAAAGTATAAACTCTATAAGTTAACTGGCGAGATTGAATGAGACCATGAGTTGCACAAGTTTAATGGTGAGTCAACAAAATTTTGTAAGATATATACAAAAACAGAAAATATGAATAATCAAGTTGTGAATTTGACAACAATATCAAAGAAAAGGAGATATGAATATCAAATTTTATAGAAATCAATTCTTCCAAAACGATAAAATTATGGAGACTAATCAAAATCTTGACATACGAAGATTGATATATAGCATGCTAAAACTAAAATATATTTGAAGTGTTTATATTGAGTTGATATCGTTGATTAGAAAACAAAGCAATCCAGATCAATGGATGATTTTTTTCGTCCAATATATTAATGGACATTTCACAAAAATATTCATCCACACCATATTCTTTGATATACTATTTAATAAAATATTTATCCAGATATTATAACTTCAACATTTTGTAAATTATTTTTAATAATCATTATTTTAAAATCAGACTTAATATACCAATATTTGAAGAATAATTTATCAACTTTTTTAGAATGTCATCATGTTCTGTAATGGTTCTAAGGATTGGAAGGGCACACTTTGTAAAATTAATTAAAGTAAAAAAGTAAAACCTTTGTATAAAGTTAATGAATAAACATAGATTCGTGATTTGATATATTTTCAATTTTATTTTGGAAAAAGATGGAACTAGTTATAGGTCATGGATAGGACTTAATATTAGATGAGATCCCATGGAATCTTTAATTAATGCTAAGTGCTTGACTTGCTATAGAAATTTTTGAATGTCAAACCAAAAGTTATTATTGCAAGACTAAAAGTTGTTATAGTTTAATCAGAAGTAGCTAGAAAGTCTTGGTCATTAACAACTTTTCACCCAACAATGATAACAACTTTTGACTTGAAGTTTCCATATTTTAAACCTTGGGTTGATAACAACTTTTGACTCGACAATGATAACTTTTGGCCATTACAATTATAACTTTCTGGGACTTCAATTTAATTATAACTTTTGTGGAATAATCTCATTGATTAAATCTCTTTCATAGGACACCTAATTATTTTTTCCATAAAAATTGGACCTATATATAATTAAATTTAACTTAAAAATTGGTATGGGAAGCCCACCATGATGAAGGGTCACCTAAATGTGGGACTGCACAAAGCACAGAAAATAGAAGGAGCCAAAAGAAGATGATGGACTTATATGGAGCAAAGAAAATGCGTTGCTCCGTTGAGATTGCGATGCATACTGTAGAATGCTATACAACTAGGAGTAGTAATAATGATTATGAAAATAATATGAAGAATTACAGGGGGCATAATTTCGTATTCCTAAGCCTATGCTTCCATTATTGCCTACCATGTGTATACCATTCACTGAATTAGAGGGGTCAAATTCCAAGATTCTTGCCAAAAAGTTATCAGCCTATCACTTCTAAGTTTTAACAAGTGTTTAGTGTGCACCCTAAAAAATTAAGAGAGTGTGTGAATTTAAAAATTAAGACATGTCGATGAACTTGACCGGTTACCCACACGAAATTGGATCACGGATTGAAATCCGACTACTATATATGGCATATGTATAAGGAAGGAGAAGAGAAGAAAGAACTTTTCTGTGTTTTTCATTATGTGTTACTGAACTATTCGCGCAAGGCCACAATTTATAACATATTTACAGAAAAGTTGCATCCTTGTGAAAAGACATATTATCTTGAAAATTAAATTCATGGGAAAAATAACTCTTTTCAATCCATCATTTTTCATATTTACATAATAGCTCCAAATCTAATTGGACTTGGTCCTAACCCACTAAGAGTGAACCTTAATTTCCCTATAGTAGAAACTTTAGTATGAAAGTAATGGCATTATATATATATATATATATATATATATATATATATATATATATATAATTGAGAAATTTATGAAGAAGGTAAACTTAAATTTTAAATACTATAAAACATTTTATGCAACTGATGAGCCTAATATATTTGTTGGCCAATGATTATGTATAAATTATAGCATTAGCCCTTTTTTAATTTTGGTGTCTTATGCCCTCATTTAATTGGGGAACCAAAATATTATAAGATTCGTTGCCTAAAAATATTTAAATATTTGGGTTGTTTTGAGAGAGGGAGACAGAAGAAAACTCTCAATGAAGAAGTTATCCAATGGTAAATAATTTTCATGAAACATGGTTATTAATAAAGCACAATAGCATCATGTGATGATCCATGATGCCAACTCTCCATCTAGATGGATGAAACATGTGGTTGTATTTGGGCTAATTTTGTTTAAAAAAAATTGTTGTGTAGCAAAAGTATATATCTAGTCATCTAAATTTGTACTATTGAGTTGCAGTTAGATATTTTACTCTTGATTCTTGTTTAGACATTTGATTTATTAATATTGTTAGTTTTATTTTTTTGATCAGAATATTGTTAGTTTTATTTAAATACTGCTAACTAGGCAAACAAATTAAAAATTATAATGAGTCATGCTTATTCAAAATATTGAAGTGATCGTGTTGCTCAAGAACTAAAACAACATTATTTTTTAAACTTAACTATTGTACATGCTGATAATTTCTTTTTTGCTGTCCTGTGGAGCAACTTGAGTCCTATCGTTTTGTTCTCTTTATATAGTGCACTCTTCAAGCCATTTCATTTCACCAAAATCATATAGTTTACTTCATCATCTCTCTCTGCCTCTTAAGTGATCATAATCTTCTTTCTACTTTGAATTATATTCCTATAGCTAGTTTTTTTTCCAACATATTCCTACAGCTAGTTCGGTGCCTAAGAAATGGCGACTGTTGAGGTCATCATCAATACAGATCTTTCTTTGCCTGCCTTCTCTATATATTATATTATGGTCAAATATATATATTCTGGTGACTTTAATTAATCATAACATTATACAAAAATTATCAGAATCACCAGATCGAGGATCGTTATATTAATATATACTTCTACATTTTCTTAGGTTTTTAATTTTTTTATAATAGTTACATATTTTTGTTAATTAAATTTTTTGTAACTATATTATATTGTTGCAGGTTGTATCAGCAAAAACTGCCCTGCCAGAGGAAACCGTTGAGAAGAAGCCCACTGGAGAGAATATTTCACTTCCAACACCAACACAAACTGAATCTGAGCCTGCGTCTGAGGAATCAAAACAGGAAGATAAGCCTGCAATTTCACATGGTAAATTAATTACTCCTTGCGTTCATATTTGTTCATACCCAAGATTCATATGAATTATTTGTTGAAGGCTTGAAGCCAATACATTGCTTGAAAAAATTCCTCAAATATCGAAGTCAATATTACGATAAGTTAATTCAAAATTGAAGTTCAATATATCATGATTATTACTTAAATATACTCCCTCCGTTCCTAAATATAGGACCTAGATGACTTTTTTGAAAAATCCTAAAAAAGCAAAAAACTAAGTTAATTATAAATTGATTTACCTAATTTTTTCTCTTAAACAAGTTTATTTTACCTATAAGCTAATGGATAATCTAAAAAGATATCAAATATATCATGATTTAATAACCTATTTCGCAACTTTAATCTTTCCAAAAAAAAGTTATCTAGTCTTATATTTAGGAACGGAGGGAGTATATTACTTGGAGTCTTGAAACATTTTTTTCCCTTTTATAAATTCTTTCAAGTGTGTAAGATATAACTATCCTTACTCACGCGCATCTAAATACGCACGATTTGTATTATAATTATGAAAAACTATAGCAGACTTTATAGCAAGTTAATGATATAAAACTTAGTAGCTCATAACTTGTCTTGTGATAATACGGATCCACTGAAAGTTCCAAGAATTGGAATGACTAATTCCCACCATCACTGAATTGATATATGCTGGTTTTTGTTTGATTCTTAATTTATATTATCAATCATGTTGTGTGACGTACTGAATAGATATTCTTGCTTACTATATAAATTAAATATATATCTCTGTGAGTGTACGCAAACAACTATGAAAATATCGGCTGTAAACTTAAAATTTTGATCATGGGAAGAACTTAACTAATTATCAATAATTGAGCAAAAAACAATCGAAATAGTGTGGATTGAGATGATGAGGGCCATAAGGAAGACACACACACACACATAAAGTGGACATTCATATGAATTCCAAATAGAGTGATATTGATCCATATTCTTATCTATTGTTAATTTATGAAAATCAAACAGAAAAATCCAAGATTGAGACAGCAGTGACAGAAGGGGCCGCATGTGAGAAGACAGGTGATGAAGAAGAAACCAAGAAGGAAGACGACGAGACAAGAAGTGAAGTAGTAGAAGAAACCACCAAAGAAAATAATGAAGTGGTTGCAGAACAGGTTGAAGCATCAAAGACGGAAGAAGAAGCAGAAGCTAAGATTAGTGATGATGCTGAAGAGGTCAAGAAAGAAGAAGACAAATCTGATGAGAAGGAGGAGGACAATCTAGAGAAGGCAGAAGCCCCGGTTGATGAAAAGAACAAAGAGAAGGAAGAAGAGAAGAAAGTTACTGATGAGAAGAAAAGTGATGAATTAGGCAAAGATCAAGCTGAACCTGAAGCTGCAGTATCTGACAAGACTGAAGAATGAGAGAATGCATTATGCATGGGACTCGCACTCAAATGATTTCTATAGTAGTTCTTCTTTTTAACAATAATAATCTCTATTATGATCTATTATTTTATGAGTCGTCGTTTATGCATGTTTGTTTTAGAGGGTTTTTTGTGTTTGGTTGTGCTCCTAAGAAGTTTGGAAATGTCTGTTAAGTTGTTGGGTTGTGTCTAGTCGTCTAATATACGTACGGACTCAGGCAATGCATGAATCTACATGTGTATTATGGTGATATTTGTGGGGTCAAATAAAAAAATATAGACAATTACTATGTGCTCTAATAATTTGTTAGTGTTTGTTGGCTATCTCATGTCTCTTCTATTATGTTACCCTTTCCCTGTTACCTTTGCCTTGTTCTTTTGATTTTGTTTTGTTTCAATTTCTTGCCGGTTCTTGTTCAACAATTCACTAATGTTAGTTTTAAATTTTCCTATCAATGAGTTCATTTACTAAGTTTTGCATCCAAATGAGATGTTTATTTAACTTTTGAAAAGATCGATACCCATAATACCATTATCAAGGTTACCTTAGAGCCTCCAGATAGTAAAAAATTATGACATGCTACACATTGAAAGCTAAATACCGAAATATTACACTCAAAGTCGATCACGCAATAAACAAAATTAAGAATACAAAGAACTCACTCTCTTTTAGAATGAATTTGTTATTGCTGTTGATGGTCACTCTGATTCTTTAAAGGCTTGTGCGTGGCACGATCAAATACCAAATATGATATACCCATATAAAAAAAAAAAATCAAATTTTGAACCATGTTATAAGTGACTAGCGTATTCTGTTAAACTCAATCTCTCACTGCTTATTAAATATTCATTTAGTTCCTAAATACAAGACTTATTAAAATAATTTGATACTATAATAATGTTAGTTAAATAAATTAAAATCACTAACCAACTACTTTTAGTTATGTCCTTATCCTCTTATTTATTTTGAGTAGTATCAACGGGAACATTTTAAAGAAAATGTGAGAAAAAAATTGAAATTTATCTTATATTAACTAACAAAATCTCCTCTACAAATACGTGGCATGGACTCGTGGTCGTGGAACATCTTCCACCACTAGTCATACAAAAGAATCCGTTGCACACAAATGGGTATGATCATCAACATCCATACATCAAAACCAATGACTTCAATCACCTACATCCTCTGTTTCTTTAATGGCGTCTCTGTTATGTAAAGCACAAGTAGTAAGGGGAAGAAGAGATGAAGTTTATGTTGCTGCAATGCCTTTGAGAGCCTCAAAAGGTGTTCCCCAGTTGGCTATGTCCGCTGCTTACTCTCTCAACTTCTGGGATTTTCAGCACTTCATTGTCATCCTCAAACCTTTCTCTCCACTCCCTCCTTCTCATCAGGCATGTCATCTCTTAAAAAAAGCTTGTACTTGGGTCTATCCTTCAACTTTCTGGGATTTGTTTCATTGTTTCAACACTTAACATGGTTAATGCAAAGAAAATGGATGAATGTAAATGATGAAGTGGAATCCATGGTACTTAAGTTTCAGCAAGCTTGCGTGAATTATGCAATGCATGTGTGAAATTCAGCAAGTTTAATTTTAATGAAAATGTAATATTTTCTTGGTTCAATACTGCTTCGTTCTCTGTAACTAGTCCTTCACATGGCTCCTGCTTTTATGTTTCGTCTTATAATATTTTGAAAGCTTCCTTTTTTTGTTTCCTCATATTTTGAAGTAACTCCCCTTTTTATGAATGATTTTCCAAGTGTCTTAATTTTTATTCCTCGTCTTTGGAGTTTGATAGATGATTGTGATGTGGGAAAAAACTCAAAAAGTATAGGATTTTTCTGCTGCTTACTTCATGTTAATGAAAACTAAACTTTTGATCACAATGAACATTCTGTTTTAGGTCATGGTTTTTGATTTCCAACCTAGTGATCCTGAAGATATATATGTAGCACTTGCAGTTCTATCTGGTAAAGCAGTACCAGGTCAGCACTAACAAGCGTAAATCTCTATATAGCAATCACCTTATACTTTATTTCATTAAGTTTGACTTCTGCATTGTATTGACTGAAACACTTATGTATATAGCAAAACACATATGTATGCATACTACACAGAAAGTCGAATTTAAAGCTAGCACCCATCATTTTTAGTATTGTCAGTAGGGTAATAATTCAATGAAGCACTTCTGTGAATACGTGAGTGTTTGTTTTCTCAGGAACTGTTCTTGTAAGGAAGATGAAAACGTTGCCAAGAAGAAAATGTTGGTTTGTTGGATATTCAAGAGCAGATGGTATAGGCATTGCAAATGAATTCAACAAAAATTGGGATACATATTTGAGAGTTGGGTTGCATGACTGTCGTGATTATACAAACGGTACTGATTTCTTATAAACTATTAACATTATGTTTACTATTTGTGCACTTCATATACATAATTCCAA
Source organism: Mimosa pudica (assembly GCA_029929735.1). Lineage (NCBI taxonomy): Eukaryota > Viridiplantae > Streptophyta > Magnoliopsida > Fabales > Fabaceae > Mimosa > Mimosa pudica. The sequence goes on along the minus strand of JAKELP010000040.1, from coordinate 718,908 downwards.
TATTTTATGGTTTTGTACTAATAAGTTTCACCAATGTGTGAATTGTGAATTTATGACGACGAAAATTGTAAGTTTTATTCATTTCTTAAATAGGATTTGTAAGGATCCTTTAATTCTTTGAATGTTGCTGAAACCACATCATACTGAAACTTTGTGCCCAATGTAAGGCCTGGTCAAGCAACTCACAGGGGAAAACGATGTGCTGGGACGCTTGAGAAGTACTGAAAGTTAGGAAATCCATCAAGTTTCTTATAGAGCATTTGAAAATTACTGGTATAATTTGTTTTTATGATTGTAATATATCAACTATCCATTTGGTTTAAAAAGAAAGCCAAATTGTGAAGTGAATCATTTTCCGGAATCAGATAAAAAGTGATTGATCATAGGTAAATTTCTGTTTTTATTTTCCTCTATATTCAGATTTTGACCAACTTTTTGCATTTGCGTCACTTGGATAGAAATTGCTACACCACAATTTCTTGCTACCCTGTACTCTTTCTGCATAATTCTGTTTCTGAAGTAAACGGCAGATTTTGACCAACTTTTTACATTTGCGTCACTTTTGTATCCAATAAATTAAATAGCTGTCCTGCTGGCACACCTGAGATTGAAATTAGAAGACTTACCATCTTGTTATTCAAAGCATTGTATGTATCATAGACCTGTTCAACAATATACATCTACATTTTAAACAAAGTACAAGAACTAGAACAATTGCAAAGCATCAAAATATTTCAGTCATATATGACATGAGATAACTTGGAGAAAATATGAAATTTGATTAACTGTACAATTCAATGGGGTAGAGAGTGTTATAACCTTGAGAAAGAAACAAGAAAGCTACTCCCTCCAGTCCTAAATATAAGATCTAATTGACTTTTTTTTGGAGATGTTAAGGTTACAAAATATGTTATTAAATTATGACATATTTGATATATTTTTAGATTATTCATTAATTTATAGGTTAAAATAAACTAGTTTAAGGGGGAAAATTAAGTAAATCAATTGACTTATATTTTATTATTTTAGGATTTTTCAAAAAAAGTAAACTAGGTCTTATATTTAGGACCGGAGGAAGTATATAATTAAAGGATATCGCACCATATATCTGATTCAGGACCATTAATGGAGAGGCAGGAAATCCTCTCTGAAGACTGAAGAATGTTGTTCCTTAATTAACATCTAAATACTCCTAGAAACCGGTATCTCGAGCCCTCATCATTTGTCCACGCGCCACTATAGGTCTACACCGGCGCTCGAAAAAACGGTGAGCTGGCAGTATAGGTCAATTTTATGTTATTCCTTTTTAAAAAAATTAATGTCATATATATGTTAGGGAGGTTAGGATCTAGCTAGGTTCAAATTAATTAATTTAATTTGTAGATATGTATGTTATGGAGGTTAGTAGTTGATGATATTATCAATATAGTAAATTTGTAGTTTTATGTGATAATTTGTTTGTTAGAGAATTTATATATGTAATCAAATATTGATATACAGATTTAATATTGGTAATTCATTATTATTTTCAAAAGCCTATACTTTTAGCTTAAACTGACGCTTAAGTGTTGCTATGGGATATATTATTACAAGCCTCTAGCGGTGCGTATAATAATAAGTGCCACATAGGCTTATTTTTTGGGGCAGTGAAATCTGATTTTAAAGAGATATTATTCTGGTAATAAACCGAGCAGAAAAATCATAGTCAGGACTCTGCATCCTAAATTGACCAACACACTTCACTTACGTTATTTTGTTGAATGATTAATATGATACACATTATAAAATCACATTAATTTATTAAATAACTCGTAAAGTAGGATTGATGATCCAATCAATAATGTGTGTTGCGCTTGTGTTATAGACTTATAGTGCAGGAGCCCTCAAGTGGAGTACTTGGACCTCTATCTGATCCACTGGTCTATAGCTTCTAAGCCAGGCAAGTTTGCATTCCAATAGAGGCACGCAGAAGAAATGGTTCCTCTAATTTGGGCCGAAAATTAGTGTATATATGGGCATGCAGCCATGCATATGAATTTATATTGAAAAGTATCAAGGGGTCAAATATATAATAATTATTAAATATTTGTAACATCGTTTTCATTAAGTTGAAATTAAATGACCAAATATTTTAAACTATTTCGTTTAAGAGAGTGCAGTAGTAGTGAAGTAGGTGAGCTTGAGTAGTTTCATAGAAAGCTCCACAAATAAATTTGAAGTTTCAACGGGACACTTCATCTTTGATAATATAATTACGTAATTACTTTATCTTCAAGGAAATATTTTTAACCTGATCTCAGAATCAGAGATAGGGCTATATATAACCTAGCTACTATTACCATTATTTATCACACCCCAAATTACATGAAGTGCATCGATAACACACCAAAAATATGAACTGTACTTTGTGATTATTCAAATTTTATTGATCACTTGTTCGTTAACATAATGTACAAAATTCGATACATAGCTATAACTACTTGTTTATTTTTTAATCATACGATGAAAGGAAAAAAATGAATGAAATGTAAATAATAGTCCATGAAACCTTATATTCAAAGTTGTATTCATCAAAAGCAAGTTGTTACTATACCGATGGCTTTGAACGAGGAATTTAGGGCTACATGTCTTTTGATACTCTTAAAATTCTTTATTGACTCAGGAAATTGAGTCTTAAAAATGAAAATAAAAATAGATAAATAAATAAATGCAGCTTCTAGAACGATACCAAATGTTTTATTTCACAAAAATTGTAACAAAAATATTTATAAACGCCACTTTATATATATATATATATATATATATATATATATATATAACCTGAATAATGTTATAATACCAGACCTTCGCTGCTAAGCATAGGATTTCAACTTTAAGTTTTTATCTGGGCCATATCTATAAGCCATCAATTCACTGTATTACTCAAATTTATAATTCCACCCAAAAGATTTATATTAATTACCAATAGTAAAGGAATATTCATCAAATATAAATATATTACAAATTATATACATATATAACATACGGAAATCAACATTAATTATGCATTTAAAAATAGTTCATTTCATTAAATTGTTTAATATCTGTATATTAGTATAAATGAATGGATAAAATATTGAAATAATATCTTATTTTTCACGGTAATAGTTGTGCTCAAAATTCAATGTGTGATCGATCAATAATGAGCAAAATTTGACTGAAGTTGGGGCTAAGTTTGACAACTTTTGGCTATACAAACAAAAAGGGAATCATTATCGTTTGAATGTTTTATATTTTATATTATATTTATACTTTTCATAATTTTTTACAAAACCATTCCCTTACACACCACAAAATGTTTGATTCATTGCAAGTTTTCATTGGCTACTTTTGTTTCTTCAGCAACAACTTTTATCCCGGCGTCACCGAAGATCAGTAAAATATTTCTGTGTGTAAGGTAAATTAGAAATTGTTGGATTGGGCCAATCATTTTTTATTATTGTTAAAACTTGCATGTGTTATTTAAAAAGTAATTTTAAAACTATTTTGTTTTAATTTTAAAATCAAACCAATTTAAGTTTTTTTATTTATTTGGGATATTTGGCCTATTGCATAAATAGAAAAGTTATGAGAATCAATATTGTTTGTCATTAATAAATAACTATATGTGTGTGTGTGTGTGTGTGTGTGTGTGTGTGTGTGTGTGTGTGTGTATGTATATGTGTGTGTGAGTGTGTGTATGTATGTATAGATTGCATTATACAAATATCCATCTCACCTAATTTATGACCATACATATAAGAGTGATTCAGTAGTAACAAATCTCGCTCCAACAACCACTACAACTAGAGAAATCGATCGCCACCATGCTGAAAAGTTTCTTAAAGTTGCCAGAAGTCGTTGAATTCTTTAATTTTATTGTTTGATGTTTCAGTTTTTGCCTGAGTGGATTAATTAACTTGTTGGATTTTCCATGCATGCTAGAGTGCATTCAAATTCGTGAGCCTTATTCAAATGGATCAACAAATTTGCAAGTCTTGTTAAAAACAACTAATCAAGGATGTCATTTTTTTTGGTTAAAAAATTCCCATCGAAAGGATTATTTACCATGACCATTAAGTGATAAAAGAATGTTACCTCCACGGGCACTTTCGCATCATGTTCTAAAATAATTCTTTTTTTAGTATAAGTGACTGAAATTTTCAATAAACAATAACGATTAATCCTCTAATCATTAATATACTTAGTGAAATTTTGGTAGATTAGTTAAATTACTTAATTATAATACATACCACTTGATCTCCCTATAATATCTATTTGTATAATTAACGACATTAGATCGTGTCTTTTTTATAGGTTAAATAAATTAATTTTGAGAAATACTATGGATGAAACTGATTGAATATAACCCTTATATTTAATTAATTTCAAAACCAACCTCCTAATTAACTTCTATCTCTCTTATAATTAGAACTAAAGGAGCAACTTTGTACTGAGAAACTACCAGCTTGTAATGGTGTAGGATAGCAGATGTGACCTCTGATCTTTGTTATTCGCTACTTATATTAAAAAAAGGAGCAACATTGTATGTGCTTATAATATCTTTGATTTTTATCATTTAAATGATTATAGGCTAAATAACAAGATTATTATCTTGATTTTAATTTTAATATAAGGGTTCATTCCAATTTACCTCAAATTTTAAAAGTTTTTCTAAAGTATATATATGTCCTTATTAAATACACATATACAATAACAATATCATATAATTTAATTGAGTGAATATTCATTTATGATACATAACTATTGTCCTATGATCAACAATAGTACATAATTATTTCAAGGTTTAACAATGATACCCAACTTTATTTACCATGTGATCAGCAATGATATTTTCCTTAATATAATCGATAATAAGATTAAATGTTAAAAATCCAAAATGTCCTAATATGTATCATAAAGGAAGAATAAATTGTTCAATTTTATTTTATTTATAATGACATTTTGGACATTTCACGTATAATCTTATTGTCATATTGAGTAAAACCTCATTATTGATCTCATGGTATAAAAGTTGGATATCATTGTTAAACATTGAAATAATTATATATTATTGTTGATCTTAGGGCAATAGTTCTGTATCATAAGTGGACCTTTGCCCTAATCTAATTGAATTATTTGTTTTAATATCAAGTATATGAAGAGTGATATTGGAGTATATACTTTGTTGTTCCATTGTAGCAGCCTGGCTGCTAGGCGAGAAAGATACCAGCTAGCTTGAAGTTGAAAGATAAGGATTAGGGTTGGCGCCACCAAAATCATCACCTTTCAAAATGATGTGCCCCGTTAGTGTAATTAGAGGCATCAATCATATGGTAAATAACATGCAATTTTTTCGTATGCATGAGATTTTAATTATATTTAAAAAGAAAAATTTTAAAAATATTCGACTAAATTTGTTTCTTCAAAGGTTTTTGACAATCATTATTGTTGAATTTGATTAATTACTAAAAGTGAAAAAAGATTCTGAACACACACTGTTCCATTTTAAGTATATATATACACACAATAACCGGCCTCTAATGTGTGAATTGTCCTTAACTATTACCAATTCACCATGAACACAATTACTTAATGTGAGAGTTACTACTTGATATCAATTCTAGATATTAATTCATTTTTTATAAAGCATTAAATATTAATTCTAGATATACTTGAAAAAAGGGAATGACCAAAGAGCAATCAAAAAAATTATGTCTAAAATTAAATATACAATAAAGATCACAACAATGGAAGAAATTGGGGGAGAGAGCTCTCCATTTTTTCTCTCTTGATTTCTCCTCATTTTCGTTAAAAAATTATTTTTGGGTTATGTTTTTTTAGTTTGATTTTACCATTATATTCTACATAATATCAGTAACATTTTAATATAGGGTAATGGACCTAATCTGCCCCCCAAGTAACCACCAAGGAGCGCTGAGCACCCTGAACTAACAACAGGCCCGTTTCTGGACTTCAAGTAACCAAGGTGGTTAAAAACTACCCCGGTTGGACGGTCAACAACGTTTGACCGTTACTATGCCTATGTGGCTGCCACGCGAGCACCTGCTTTGCCACGTGTGTATTTTAAATGTACCTAATCTGCCCTCCAAGTAACCACCCAGAAGCACTGAGCACCCTGAACTAACAACAGGCCCATATCCGCACTCAAAGTAACCAATGTGTTTAAAAACTACCCTGGGCAGACGGTCAATGACGTTTGACCGTTACTATGTTCATGGCGCTGCCACGTGAAGGCCTGTTTTGCCACCCGGCGCCTTGTCATCGCTCGTAAGATATGTTCATGTGGGTCTCACCTATAATAATAAACAATTTCTCTTTCTCTCTTCATCACCATCACCACAGCCCCTCAACACCCACCACCCCCACCCACGCCACCCCCTCAAACGTGGCAAGCAGAGGTGGCGTGGGTGGGGGGATAGTGGAGGTGAGGCAGTGGGGGCTGGGGAAGTGAGGGGGTGGCGTGGGTAGGGGTGGTGGGTGTTGGGGGGGCTGTGGTGATGGTGATGAAGAGGGAGAGAGAAATTGTTTATTATTATAGGTGGGACCCACATGAACATATCTTAAGTGGCGATGACAAGGCGCAAACAGGGCTTCACGTGGCGGCCACATAGGCATAGTAACGGTCAAACGTCATTGACCGTCCACCCGGGGTAGTTTTTTAAACACATTGGTTACTTTGAGTGCAGATATGGGCCTGTTGTTAGTTCAGGGTGCTCAGTGCTCCTGGGTGGTTACTTGGAGGGCAGATTAGGTCCATTTAAAATACACACGTGGCAAGCAGAGGTGGCAAAGCAGGTGCTCACGTGGCAGCCACATAGGTATAGTAACGGTCAAACGTTATTGACCGTCCAACCGGGGTAGTTTTTAACCACGTTGGTTACTTGGAGTCCAGATACGGGCTTGTTGTTAGTTCAGGGTGCTCAGAGCTCCTTGGTGGTTACTTGGGGGCAGATTAGGTCCATTACCCTTTAATATATTACTCACAAAAATGGTTGAATTTTCAATTTTATATGATTTTTCAACGATTTAGTGATCGATTTAACTTTAAAATATAAATGCACATTTTAAGTAATAAATCTTTAAAAACAACAATTTTTTGTCTATAAGATATCAAAATTTTATCAATATTGTGTAGAATCTAATGGTAAGGTGTCAAACAAAAAATGTGAACCCAAAAATAATTTTGTAAAGGAATGAAGAGAAATGGAGAGAGAGGAGAAATGGAGAGTTCCCTCCCAAAAAAACTTACGTGTCATTCAGAGGAAAACATGAAGTAATCCATTGAATAATCTAAAGCATGTGTGTTCGATCGTATCTGTTTCAGTATAGTAAGTCAATCAAAGGAATCTTGTTGCTCAAATAGAAAAGGATAGCTGTGAAATAATAACCACCAACTTTCATTGAAATTACAAAAAAACAACTATTCAAACCTCGCCACTATATTCCACACATACAGCACGCCATGCACCAACAACTAACTCAAGAGCTAGAAACTCAACTATATAAACCACATCCTCTAAACTATATATCATTCACTCTCACCATAAGTATCGATCTTGATCATCACTAGCTACCTATCACTTCTATATTAAATATCTTAACGAGCTGTGTATTAGGGTTTAACTAGAAACTAAAGTAAAAACATGGCATCAGCGTATGATATCCCTTGCGTGGTGTTAGGTTCTTCTTCTGGTGAAGTGAAGATGCCTGTGATAGGTATGGGTTCTGCACCTGACTTCACATGCAAGGTTGACACGAAGGAAGCCATTGTTGAGGCAATAAGGAAGGGATATAGGCACTTTGACACAGCTTCTGCTTATGGCTCCGAGTCTGCTTTGGGAGAAGCCATTAAAGAAGCTCTTCAGCTTGGCCTTATCCCTTCTAGGAACCACCTCTTTGTCACCTCCAAGCTTTGGTGCACCAATAACCATCCCCACCTTGTTCTTCCTGCTCTCCAAAACTCTCTCAGGTATGATCACTTATTTGCATATATTATATTTTGTTTTGGGCTCACGTGACACAAAACGTATCAATACTATATATATATATATATAAAATAACTAAATACCATTCATCATGGTGCGTGGATCGGATGATATATGAAGAAATCATAATCCACAAAACTCTCTCTAAATAATTAATTAATAAGGATAAATGACACCAGATACTAGTGTCAATAAAAAATGCAAGTGCCTGCATGATTGTAATCGCTCTCACTCAATCAACCATCACATGAATAATCACTCATCAACGTAATAAAATCTGGCTAAATAAACCAAACAAAAAAAATTAAAACCAGGACTCGGCCTAAATTGTCTAACACACTCCACTTGGATGTTTTATTGAATAACTATAAATATGATAAATATTATATAATCAAAATAAATGTATTGAATAACTCATAATGGAGGATTGATCGAGTCAATAATAATGTGTGTCATGTGGTGCAGGAGCCTTCAACTGGAGTACTTGGACCTCTATCTGATCCACTGGCCTATAGCTGCTAAGCCAGGCAAGTTTGCATTCCCAATAGTGGCAGAAGAAGTGGTTCCTTTGGACCTAAAAGGAGTGTGGGCAGCCATGGAGGAATGTCAAAAGCTGGGCCTAACAAGAGCCATTGGAGTGAGCAACTTCTCTGTGAAGAAGCTTGAAGATCTGCTCTCATTTGCAACCATTCCTCCTGCAGTGAATCAGGTGGAGATGAACATTGTATGGCAGCAAAAGAAGCTTCTCAACTATTGCAAATCAAAAGGGATAGTCATAACAGCATTCTCTCCACTGAGGAAAGGAGAGAGTAGGGGACCCAATGAGGCAATGGAGAGCGATGTGGTTAAGGAGATTGCTGAAGCAAAAGGCAAGTCAAGTGCTCAGATTTGCTTGAGATGGCTCTATGAGCAAGGTGTCACCTTTGTCCCAAAGAGTTACAATAAAGAAAGGATGAGCCAGAACCTTCAGATCTTTGACTGGTCGTTGACTGAGGATGATCATCATAAGATCAATCAGATAATGCAGCAACGTTTGATCCAAGGACCCACCAAACCTCAGATTCCTGATCTCTATGATGATTGATGACCAAAATTGAAACTCAATACAATAACTCAATTCATTGGGACAATAATAAAAGCCCTCCTTAAGTTTATTCAGTTAGTTAATTGTCCATTTACGGGTGGTGGGTGTGTTTGTTATGTTTATCCCTTATAATGCTCATTTTGAAACAGGAGATATAAATGGTAAACTATGAATGGATATCTATCTATAAATGGTATCCAAATATTCTCATTATTCCCTATCCTATTGGTTCATATTTCATAACGGGCTTCGTACTTCACAAGTTTTTTAATGTTCTTAAGTACGTCCTCATCAAGAGCTCTAAAATTACAAACTACAGTCTAAAAACTTGAACACGTATGAGCTAGTATGACAAAAATTGGTGAGCAACACCAAGTGATATGTGATAAAAATTCACGGTAAATAATTTGCCACCCATGAATGTGCACAAAGATATCCATGACAATTTTCATTAGCTACCAATAGTAAAGGAATTTTAATTAAAGACAATTAATTACAATCCACATCCCATGGAAATCAACCTGCATTTAATAAAAATACTTAACTAATTTATTAATATCGGTTTCAGTTAATAACTCTTCTATTAATGGTCGTGGCGAAAGCTCGAGGAGTCATTATCGATTGCTGATCAATGACTGATTATCGAGCAAACTTGACTGAAGTTGGGGTTAAATCTGATATCATTTGAACACACACACACACACAATAAATATTAATACCTTTGATAATTCTTTGCAAAGACATTCATTTATACACCATAAAATGTTATATTCATTGCAAGTTTTAATTAATTAGCTACTTTTTGTTTCTTTAGCAACAACTTTTATCGTCACTGATTCATTGAAATCATTGTTTGAGTGTGTGTGGATTAATTACAAATTGTTGGATTGGCGGGACGGTCAATAGATCATTATTTTTTGTTAAATTTTTTAATGTGTTTATCGACTTAACTATCATATTTTGTTTAATAAGAAATTTAAAAAATCGTTTTTAAAATTAAACCAATTGTCGTAAATAAATAATTATACATATACTTATATATATTGCATTATAAAATATTCATTACCTAATTCATGACCATAGATAAGACTACGAGTGATTTATAGGTAACAAATCTCGCACCAACAACCACTCCAACTAGAGACATCGCCACGCCATGCTGAAAATTACTACCTCCGGTCCCTAATGTAAGAGTCAGCCGCCAAAAAAACGCTTCTTAAGAAAACATGTGAATGTTAGTTGGATGTTTGGAGTTAATGCTTCTTTTCCAAAATTGCCCATATTTATTATGGTACTTTTAAGAGAGAGAAATACATAATCATTAATAAATATGAAAGAGAGTTAGGGGTAAAGTAGGAAAAAATGGATTAAATGAGGAGAGAATGTGGGGTGAGCTCTTACATTAGGGACCAAAACCATTCAAAGTTTGGGCTCTTACATTAGGGACCGGAGGGAGTACTTTTCAATGTTGATTCGAAATAAGTTGCCGAAAGTCGTTGAATTCTTCGACCAAAAAAAAAATTCGTTGAATTCTTTAATTGTATTGTTTAATGTTTAAGTTTTGACTTGAGTCTATTAATGAAGACATGTACATGTAGAGTGCATTCAAATTCGCAAGCCTTATTCAAATGAATCAACATAAAAAATTTGTATGTCTTGTTAAAATAAGCAATCTTCATTAAGGATAGCATTTTTTTTAAAAAAAAAATTCCACAGAAGGGATATCCTTTTACTATGACCATTAAGTGAAAGAAGAAAATGTCACCTCCATGGGCTGTCTCGCATCATGCCCTAAAATAATAATCCTCTAATCATTCATATACATAGTAATATTTGGTAGTTTAATGAACCTAGTTAAATTACTTGATTATAATACATATTACTTAGCTTGATCTCCCTAAAATATCTATATTTATAACATTAGATCATGCCTTTTTATAAGTAAAGTAAATTATTTTTTGGGGAAATACTGTGTATGAAACGAATAGAACAATTATATTTAATTAAGTTATGAAACGAATAGAACAATTATATTTAATTAAGTTTAAGACCAAACTCTTAATTAAATTTTAATCCCCCTAACTAAGCTAGAGGAGCACCTTCGTATACTGATAAACTACTTGTAATGGTGTATGATAGGGGATATGATATGTTTGTTCTTCGCAATTTGTATAATAAGGAAAGGAGAAACTTTGTGTTTATACTCATACTTTGTTCTCTTAAATATTTAATTATATAACTAAGCTAAATAACATGATTATCTTGATTTTAATTTTATGTGTAAGAGTTCAATCCACTTTGCCTCACAGATTTTGAAAGTTTTTCTAAAATATATACCCTTATTAATTATACATATACAGTAATATATCCTAATTTAATTTTATTATATTTTTTAAAATATAAAGTATGAATAGTGATATTGGGATAAATACTATGTTGTTCAATTTTAGGGGTGGCACCACCAAAATCACCTTTTCAAAAGGGGGTGTGTAGGTCTACACACACACACGATGGCAAAGGTGTCACCTTTGTCCCTAAGTACTTTTTTTTTTACCAATGTCCCTATGAGCTACAATGAAGAAAGGATGAGTCAGAGCCTTCAGATCTTTGACTGGTCGCTGACTAAGGATGATCATCATAAGATCAGTCAGAAAAGGCAGTAACTTTTGATCCACTACCACAGATTACCCCATTTACATGCGCTTATTTTGGCCTCTACATACGCTTATAAAGCGCATGTAGAGGGGGTGCTGGTAAAGGCTCTACATGCGCTTTTAAAAAGCGCATGTAGAGGGGGCTCTACATGCGCTTAAAGCGCATGTATAGAATGTTTTTTTTTAATAAAAAGGAAGGAAAATACAAACAAAAAATAACCTACATCCTTAAATTGGGTAAGACAGATTTCGCCCTATGCATACATCTAATAATGCCTTTGATCTCTGCTATGGCTTCATACACACTTGAACATTCATTATTATGGGTCACTTCATTCCTTCTTCTCCAAATCAACCAGCAAGACACACAAAAAACTTCATTCCAGTTATCCATCCCATACCCTCTACGCATCTTCACATTCTTCCTTAACCAATCATGTAAATTACTTTCCCAAAATTCTTTATTTGCAAAAGAGATTCCCAAGTTAAGCCAAACCTCTTTAGCATTACCACATTCTCTTATCACATGTACCGTTGATTCCAACTGCGAATTACACGACGCGCAAGAACCATCTGGATGAATTCTCCATTCAAGCAACCTCTCATTAGTAGGAAGTCTATCATGCATAAAAAACCACATCTGCATTTTACATCTCTGAGGGACCTTGAGCCTCCAAATGTTCCTCCAACATTGATCCTCCTGAGCATTAAAATCAGCAACTTTCGTATATGCTGATCTGACAGAGAACATCCCACTCCTCTCAAGCTTCCATCTAACTTTATACTCCTCATTCCTGTGAACAACATCAATCTCATTCTTAACATTCTCCCAAACAGCTTTAATTCCACTCCACACTCTTGACCCCGGCTTCTTTGCTCGTATAATAGGGATCAAATCTTGACCACAATTATATTTACTTCTAATTACTCGGGCCCACAATGCATCCTTGTTATTCACCAACCCCCATCCCACTTTCATCATAAAAGCCTTATTCTGAAGAGAAGCATGACGAAGACCCAATCCACCACACACTTTAGGATAACAAACTTTGTCCCACGCCACCAAATGAGCTTTCTTCTTATCACTTGTTGAACCCCATAAAAAATTCCGGGCATTCCTCTCAATCTCATCGCAACAAGCAACAGGAATAATAGACGTTTGCATCACATGATTAGGAATAGACAAAGCCACTGAATTAATAAGAGTATTCCTCCCTGCCAGAGACAAAGAATGACACTTCCAGCTAGCCAATCTTTGTTTTACCTTATCCACCGTAAATTGATACATTGACTTAGAAACCCTCTCATGATGAAGAGGAACCCCAAGATATCTACCCAAATCAGCAGACATATTAAATCCCAAACTATGACTTAGTTGAGATTTAATATTATGATTAATATTGCGAGAAAAGAAAACTCTTGTCTTTCCTTCATTTATCTTTTGACCCGAAGCATCACAAAACGCATTAAGACAATCTTTAATCACTTGTACCTGGTCTAAACGAGCTTCAGCAAAAATAATCAAATCATCAGCAAAAAACAAATGAGATAATGGTGGTCCCCCTTTATTAAGACGAATTGGTCTCCAGTTTCCAGATGAAATATTTGACTGAATCAAATGAGCCAACTTCTCCATACAAATCACAAATAAAAACGGAGACAAAGGATCACCTTGTCTAATACCTCGGGAAGGATTAAAAACATTTGACTTACTACCATTCCACAATAGTTGCATAGAGGGAGAAGATATACACTCCTGAATTAAGAAGATCAAGCTCTCCGGAATTCCCACCTCCCTTAAACAATTAATAGCGAATTCCCAATTAATTCTATCATACGCCTTCTCCAAATCAATTTTTACAGCCATAAAACCTTTCTTTCCCTTCATAGTTTTCATGGTATGGATCACCTCTTGAGCAACAATAATATTGTCTGAGCTCAAACGTCCCGGAACAAAACTACACTGATTAGGGGAAATAATAGTCGACATAACAGGCTTAATCCGATTAACTATGATTTTCGTTATCAATTTATAAATCACATTACAAAGGCTAATCGGACGAAAATCTCTTATAAATTCTGGGTTAGGGACTTTAGGAATAAGCACAAGAAAAGTCTGATTAACCTCCCTAATCAAACAAGGATTCTCAAACACTTTTCGCACAAAATCAATAACATTTCCACTAACCTGTTTCCATTGAGCTTGAAAGAATAAAGGATTAAAACCATCAGGACCTGGAGCTTTAAGAGGGCCCATACTCTTCAAAGCAGTCTCAACTTCCACCTCTTTCACATCAATATTCATATTACTAATAACACCCTCCGTAAGCATAGGATAAGATACATCAACATTCAACACATCCCTATGCGCACGATCTTCAGAAAAAAGCATATGATAAAAATTCACAGCTACATTCTTTATCTGATCCACATCAAATATCCACTCTTCATCCTCACCCTTGAGAGCTTCAATACGATTTATCCTCCTCCTTGCATTCGCCCTTCGATGAAAATATTTCGAATTTTTATCCCCTAAATAAAACCACTCACACCTTGCCTTTTGAGCCCACATAATATCTTCCTGCAAAATTAGTGTCTCTAGTTCTTGCCATAGTTCTTTCTGAAGCTGAGAGAGAGAAGACCAAGAACCTTGATTCTTTAAACTTCTACTAATACCATCAAGCCTAGCAAGAATTTGTTTCTTTCTTCTTCCCACATGACCATATACCTCCGTCTTCCACACCTCCACTTGCTGGGTAAAAACATTCACATTTTGGGACCATGACAAATTCTTATCCCATACCCGCTTCATAAATTCATTAAAGTCATTATGTAACAACCATGAAGCCACAAACCTAAAAGGACGTTCAAAAGCAACCGAACAATGAGACACCTCCATCGTCAATAACAAAGCCTTATGATCCGACTTGAAACTATATAAAACTGTTGTTTTAGCTTCAGTGAATCTATCCATAAACATATCATTTGCTAGAATACGATCCAGTCTGCTCTCACAACCCTCTCTACTCCAAGTAAAAAAAGATCCCATAGTATGAATATGAGATAGACCGGACTCCCCATACCAATTAGAAAAATCCTTATCCACCAAAGAATACTCCTTCCTAGTAGACCGTCGTTCATTCTCAAATAAAATAGCATTAAAATCTCCTCCTACACACCACGGACCTTCCACCTCATTACCAAACTCCTCCAACTCTCTCCATAAACTCCTTCTTTTCACATAATAAGGGCTTGCGTACACCGCAGAAACTAAGCATTTCTCCCCATTATGATCAAAACTCAAATGAACACATTGCTCAGATGAACCAATTATACTAACAGTCCAACTCTCATCACGCCATAACACCCACAGACCTCCACTAAACCCTTGCTCAGATCAAAAACATTCTTTTTTTTTTTATCAAAAAAAAAGAATGTTTTTTTTTAAAAAAAAGTATTATAAATTTACATTATTTCCCAATATAACCACCAATACTAGCTGTAGTTCATAGAATCAACTAGCATTATATCAAAAGAATTTACCAGAAATTAAAAAGTCAATTACTTAACATCTTCAAAAATGAATTATATATCAATATCAAAACAATAACAATGTATGATTCATTTTTTATATATACATCAGCAAAAAGAACTATGTGCATCATATATAGTTGTTCACAAGTTAATCTAGACTAAAATATTGACAAAACAAGAAACGATTCAGAACAAAGTAATAAATATTCACCTCCTCAACTTTGTCAAGATTCATCCTATGTAAAAGATCACTCTACGGAAAGATTAGAGAGCGTGGATAACAGAAAAAATCAAATAAATCTTGCATTTATAGTGAAATACCTCAAGTTGTACCCAACTCATCAATTTTTGAGCTCCTATGCTGCAATAAAAATAATAATTTGCCGAAGGTCCATTAAATATCAAATAATGAAGAAGATATGCAAAAGAAGAGAGCAAAATTATAAAAGATAAAGAGACAAATATAAGGAGTAAAATTATGATAACCATGCAACACTAATCTCTCGTTACCTTGCATTTTTTGTGGTCACTTGCATCGTTTGGATCTTGATCTCCATCACGATACTTCCTTTTCTGTAATGATAAGGAGTAAAATGATTTATGTATGGAACAAAATTTGTTGTCATTGACATTACATTCAATTCTCCAAAAACAAAAAGCCATTAAGAACCATTCCCATTCATATGATAGCTAGTCAAAACAACTAAATTCTATCTAATATCTAACTCAACCATGTTGAATTAACCAAGCAGCTAACAACAGCTAACTTATCGTGAGTGTCATCAATAGCATCTTGATCAAAAGACTATTCTTCATCATAAAAAATCTGCATCATATATATAAGTATGTGAGTAGTGATATAACATCAATTAATCAATGATACTTAATAAGGGAAGCAAACAGTAAAATTATAAGGGTGACATAAAATTACAATAAAATAATCTAGTAACTCAATATTTGCACACTTACTTTAATGAAAATCCTTTTATAGAAGGGTGGCCAAACATGTCATTCACATAAACTTCAAAGAACAAGGCACACAAAATCAACCGATTAGTCAATATAATTGATAATAACTATTTTACATTTATAAAATAGTGAAGGAGAAGAAACAAACTCACATCTTTATAATAGATCCATACATAGTTCAAAATTTAAAACACAAGGTTCTAAAACATTTCTCTTATAATGTCATACTTAAACTAATATCTTAATAATCAAGGTCATAAGTTAGGATGTAAACACCTTAGAACCTCAAAACTTGTCGAGCAAACTTAAATGAGTTTCAAATTATGGAGTATAGCGTTTTTTAACAACATCATCACTTCAAGAGACCCTAACTAAATATCTAGCTGAACCACACAACTTCAGATATTAATACAATTATTTTTGGATAACTCAAGAACCAAAAAACTAGAGAAGATCCACAAATTCTAAAATCAAACTCAATCATTCAAGCTCAACAAAACATCAGTCCAATCAACTCAAAAAGTCCTCAAGTAATGAACCATCAGAAAAGCTTAAAGTTTACTCTTTTTGCAGCATAATCCCTTGAATAAAACCACACACAAGTTTTGTCAAAATAAAAAGACTCGGTTTTTTTTAAAAAAATCAGATTCAATTTACCATCCCTCAAACCTGCAAAATTTCTACATGCCAGCAGTACAAAGTCCCATATCAAAATCTACAAAATCAGCATTAAAAGTTAGGTTACAAAACTGAATTTAAATTGCTAGAAAATCCTACAAAAGCATAGTAACACTCCAAGCAAAGAGAACACCATTGCAAAAGAGTAACATCATTCTTTCAGTCAAAGGATAGTAGAAATTCACAAAGAGGACCATGAAAGTCATAACAACAATACTACTGTCATTTGGATTCAGCATGTTAACATGTTACCCATTTCTTACTCTATATTTCAGCATATAATGATTCAGCAACCATATAAAAACCAATTTCAACTTCCACTGCTCACCAAAATCATAGGCCATGTAGAATCATACCCAAAGGAAAGAAAGACTTCCACTGCTCACCAAAATCCCTTCGGCCAAACAGTATTAATTGCAGAAAAATTATAACTACTCATGCAACAACTACATTCTAGCCACAACGTGTTTTAGACACTCAATCATGAAAATCAAACCAGAGGAAACAAAACAGAATTTCAATGCCCTAAGCGGTCTAAAAACTGAACATGCAATTCAATAAATCAACTCCATTTTGATCTAACCACATTAAATCAAAACATCCAAATTTAAACCTGAAACACCATACAAAATCGCATAGAAACATGAACTCAGTTTAGGCAAAAATAATATAAAAATAAATAAATAAAACAAAATTTGTAACCCAAATGAAAACATTGATTTAGGTAAAAACAAAATCTAACTCTAATTTAATTAGTGATTTTCCCAAATCCAAAACCCTAATCGATTTCTCTCATAGAACTTGCTCAAACAAAAAAAAAATGGGTAGAGGACACTCACCTAAGTTCAAATCGGCCTTTGCATGCTAGCTTTGAGGCAGATACTGCCGTAAATCTCGCCGGAGTTTCCACTGTAGGTGTGGACGAAACAGAGACCAAGAGAGGAAAGGAAGTGATGTAAACGAGTTTGAAAGGGAGAAACAACTTGAGGAGTGAAAGAAATGGCAAGGATTAACTCACCCGTTGCCGTCCGCCGCTGTGGTCGCCGGAAAAACGCCGAACACGAAGGAAGAGGGTTTCACGCCACCTAAATTCGCCTCCAGCCGCGCGCCGACGACGAAGAAGGATGGAGGACGCGGCGGAGATCAAAGGGACGATAGAGGTGTTGTGGGAAGAGAGAAAATGAAAGTGAATGGTGAGAGAGGGACGGCTGGGGTTTGGATGAGAGAGGGGCGGCTAGGGTTTGGGTGTGAGGAAGCAAGAAGAAAGTTTTTTGTATATGTGTATTTTT
Organism: Mimosa pudica; assembly: GCA_029929735.1. NCBI lineage: Eukaryota > Viridiplantae > Streptophyta > Magnoliopsida > Fabales > Fabaceae > Mimosa > Mimosa pudica. Next base: position 700,673 of record JAKELP010000040.1, on the reverse strand, counting down.
TTTATAATTGTATATGTGTATTTTTTTCAATTTTTATTTTACTTCCTTAGAGTCATATCCTTCATACTTAGACAACCACACATCCTAAATCATTCAATTGATTAAGATATATAACTAATCTCTATAGTATCTTAAATCCCACAAAAAATCTCATAATTTTTAATTTCCTACTTATTTATTTACATTGATCTATAATTTACTAATTACATTGATCTATAGTGAATTCCATTTAAAAACAAGCCTTTACATGCGCTTTAAGCGCATGTATTGGCTTTCCTTTGTCATTTTAATATTTTATGGCTTATACATGCGTTTAAAGCGCATGTAAAGACCAATGTCCATTTAATTATATGGATATTCATATGATTTGGTGCTTTTCAACTAAATTGTTTCAATACTTCATCTCAAAATGCTCAAATCTTGTGCTTGACAATGTTATAGTGAATTCCATTGAAGAACAAGCCTTTACATGCGCTTTAAGCGCATGTATTGGCTTTCCTTTGTTATAATAATATTTTATGGCTTATACATGCGTTTAAAGCGCATGTAAAGACCAATGTCCATTTAATTATATGGATATTCATATGATTTGGTGCTTTTCAACTAAATTGTTTCAATACTTCATCTCAAAATGCTCAAATCTTGTGCTTGACAATGTTATAGTGAATTCCATTGAAGAACAAGCCTTTACATGCGCTTTAAGCGCATGTAGAGGCTTTCCTTTGTTATAATAATATTTTATGGCTTATACATGCGTTTAAAGCGCATGTAAAGACTAATGTCCATTTAATTATATGGGTTTTCATATGATTTTGTGCTTTTCAACTAAATTGTTTCAATACTTCATCTCAAAATGCTCAAATCTTGTGCTTGACAATGTTATAGTGAATTCCATTGAAGAACAAGCCTTTACATGCGCTTTAAGCGCATGTAGAGGCTCTACATGCGCTTAAGGTAGAAACACCCTTTACATGCACTTTAAGTGCATGTAAAGGGTGTTTCTACCTCTACATGCGCTTAAAGCGCATGTAAAGGGTGTTTCACCAATTCCATAGCACCCAAAAGTGGTAATGGAACCTTGAAACACTAAGTCCACAAGCAGGGACACCTTATGAGGTCTGAGGAGGACCTCTTATGCATGACTTCATGTTTTGAACTTCAGTAGTGCCTTTAAAGCGCATGTAAAGGGTGTTTCCATATAATTTTGAGCTCTTCACCTAAGTTCATTTTATATTTTATCTCTAAATACTTAAATCCTTTTCTAGTCATTGTTTTAGTGAATTTTAATTGATGCACATTGCTATACATGCGCTTAAAGCGCATGTAGAGATAAGGCCTCTACATGCGCTTTAAGCGCATGTATAGATTCTTACCTGTACATGCGCGTAAAGCGCATGTAAAGGACCCTCTGTACATGCGAGTAAAACGCATGTAAAGAACCATCTATACATGCGTTTCTTTTAAGCGCATGTAAAGGTGCGCTGGTAGAGGAACAATTTATAGTAGTGATCCAAGGACCCACCAAACCTCAGATTCCTGATATCTATGATGACGAAAATTGAACCTCAAAGTGACAATACTTGATTCATTAGGACAATAATAAAAGCTTAAGTTTATTGAATCAGTTAATTCTTCATTTATTGGTGGTGGGTGTACTTGTTCTGTGCAATGCTTATTTCGAGTGTTGGTCGTTTTGGAATCAGGAGATATCATTAGTAAACTATGAATAGATCTCCTCATTTTAGTACTTCTTTAATTCTCATGGAACCCAATATAACCAATATTTTTTTTTTTTTTGGACATAACAATATAACCAATATAATCATTCCCTTTTGTAACCAATATAATCATTCCCTTTTGTTGATTCTCACTTCATTATACGCTTCTTAACTATCAGTTTTTTAAAGCCCTTAAAGACGTTCTCATCGAAAGGTCTCAATTATATAGTTCACAATCTAAAAATTCAAACACGTATGAGCTAGTCCAATAAATTACAGCATTTTTTCGGGAATGATAAGTTTGATCTATTAATATTGTTATTTTATATTGTATGCTTCAATTTCCAGAAAAAGATACACTAAAACGCAATATTCTGCTAGAAAACATAACAGAAAAGATCGAACGTACAATTGATTCAAAACTTGACATTAGACAATAGTGCACTTTATCAAATGGTCTTGGTCGAGAAAATCCAGACCCTTACAAAATTGGTGAGCAACACCAAGTGAGATGTGACAAAAACTCACGGTAGATTTGCCACCTTAGTAGTACTCCATTTGACACTAAGCTACTCACAAGGCACGACCACAAGTTCAATGCAGGTGCTCTTGATCCATGAATGTGCACAAAAATATCCCTAAAATTTTCAAGCTTTAGCTTTTCGTACATAAAATAATAAAAAAGATAGATTACACCAATGAATATACTTATGCTGCACCATCACCTACTATTAACCATTATGCCAAGGATGGTTTCCATCACAACAAACCTAGTTTTCTTTTTCTTCTTTTGCATTTTTTTGGGACCCTTCATCACCACCTTCAGCACCATGTTCTTCATCAGTGGCATAGCAACTTTCAGCAACATATTCTCCTCCTTCACCACCACTGTCATCCTCACCTTCATAATAATACTCTTCACCATCTTCTGCAAAACAAATCTCCTCACCATAGTCATCAAAATAACAATCTTCATCCTCATCATCAGCTTTTCCACCAAGTGTCAGACGTGAATGGGCACGTGATTGCTGACCGCTGATCCTCTCTTGAATTTGATCCCTGATTGCTGTGCCCTGCCATGGCCCCAATTCACAACAAAAAATCAGAAAAAAATGGTGAGGAGTTACCTCAATACCTTATTGTTGAGTCCAGCATTGTCGACTACTGAACTCACCATGTTGGACACCCCAGAGTCAGCTATCGCATTTTCCCAGGTATTGACAGGCCCAACTCAGGTATTGTAGGGAGGCCCAAGGCCCAAGATTCAGTAGCCGACAATGCTGGTCTCAACACTTATAGTCTGCAAGCATATGAAGAGTAAAACAAATTATACATTTTCTGCATAAATAAACTCACCATCTTATAGCAACCTTCTTCAAACATCTCCAGAAATCCAGCAACCCAGCGATCAGCATTTTCCATCCACTCAGATCGATGCATAGTAGCAGTTTTCGCAACATGTTGGATCTAGAAGACAAAATTATAGTTTGCATGTCAGTCTCAAACCTCCCCACAAGTCCACTAATGCTGCACATGCTATATCCATACATATCACCATTTATGAATTCCTATGAAGTTCAGTTTTGAAGACAAATATATATATATATAGAAATCCAGAGTTCTCTGTTTTCAATAATCTTCATCTCATGCAGACGTAAGATTTATTAGTTATTCTCTCTCATCACTCATTCCTTCCATCTTATTAGTTAAACTTAACCAAGCATTTGAGTATTCTAACAAGTTAGTTTATTGAGTGTTAAGTTAATGATTAAATTGATTTACCTTTTCACCAACTTTCTCTTGTTGTTCCTTTACTTTCTCTTGAAGGTTCTTAAGCCTCCTATTCACCCTCAATCGCTTTTCCTGATGACATGAACAAGAGCACAACAAATAAGATCTTCCAATAGATGTGAGAATATTCTAAATAAAAATTATTACATTCTACCAGAAAAGTAAATCTATTCATTTCTACAAAAATAGTAACAAAATAATTAAGGATTTAATAGAAAAAATAAATATGACAGTCCATACCTTCACATAGCTCACACCAAGGTCCTTCCTTGTGTACCCTCGATCCAAGTTACGCAGAACATAGTTGTTATAATCTTTGACAATCCTCATTATGAGATCTGATGTAGATACTCCTTCTGTTCGTTTTGTTTCCTTAAATTTCCCAATGGATTTGACCTGCACACACAAATTGATTCACATAAATTATCCCTGAAAGCAAAGACTTAAATAAAAAATAAACAAACAAGGCTGATAGAACATTTCACTGCACATACATATTCATAAACATCGTTCCCAGCGCCACTGGTATCAGCATAGCTGTGAACAATTCATTGGCAAAGGCAAAAGATTATGCTATGCACTCAAAAGCTTAAACATTACTACAGAAATAATGAACATACAAACTTAAATATTACTCCCTCCGTTCCTAAATATAGGACCTAGATGACTTTTTTGAAAAATCCTATAAAAAGCAAAAAATAAGTTAATTATAAATTGATTTACCTAAATTTTTCTCTTAAACTAGTTTATTTTACCTATAAGCTAATGGATAATCTAAAAAGATATCAAATATATCATGATTTAATAACCTATTTCGCAACTTTAATCTTTCAAAAAAAAAAGTTATCTTGGTCTTATATTTAGGAACGGAGGGAGTATTATAATTATAAATCAAATAAAACCATGAGAATGAATAAAGGGATTTTCTTACGGAAGAGCATCATGAGCCACATAGTCGATCTGGTGCTTCTCAAGAAATTCTGGTGTCATAACCCATGGTGCATCTGGAATGACTTCATCCACCCACCTGCTCAAATTAAAGTTAATGATATCAGTTCTTATGTAAGTCAAAACTCCTATAGCTTTGCATTGCTTCATACAAATTAAATGCCACATGCTGGATACAACAATGCAATATCATCAGCACAGATATTTCCAAATAGCATCTACATTGAAGTAAGCATCCTATAGATCAACAATTATAGCCAAAAGCCAAACTTCTTATTTACCAAAAAGAAGACAAGGTTGACAAAAGTATCATACTTGCAGTGACGTAGAGATTCATAACGTTCTTCCGCTGTCATAACAGTTTTGCCCTTGAATTGGAGGGTGACTTCATCGTTGCAACAGCCAACAAGCAAGTAGGTGTTTGGAAATCTAAAAATTGAGTCAAAAGGCCAATGAATTAGCCAAACAATGAAGCTACAATTCCGTGATGCCAAAAATTATTCCATAGCAAAAGCACCAACTGACATTTGAAGAGGATAAGAACATCATAAATGGCAAAACTAATTGTCATAAGTCCCACATCGGGGGTTTACTCACAAGGGAGACCTTATAAGTCATTAACTCTCCAACCTCAATAGTTAGCTTTTGGGGTGTGGTTCTCCTAAGGACTTGTGTCCATTACACTAATCTCACATTATTTGGCCTAAACTTGACTTATAATAAGAATCAAAATTTTTTCACAAATATGAACAGAGTGGTAGATTGTTTCATCCTCATATACTCCCCCCTCATATTCCCTGTGAGTTTGTTTCATCCTCATATACTCCCCCCTCATATTCCCTGTGAGTTTGGTCCTAAATATAATATCACACCTATTTTTTATTATTCTCAAATTTTCCCTAAATTATCATGGTTCTTAATATTTAAAATGATTATGGAGCATTGGTAATATGATGTGATTTTAACTAATTACAATAACATCTTTAATTCAATCAGATTAGGTAAATATGTTTTTTTATTTAGGACGAGGAGACTATTTCCTAATCTTTCTTTTTGTAATGTATCATCAATTAATCTCTAATTTATTAATATTGTTTGCGATGAGTTTCCCTGAATAACATCTTTAGTTCAATCAGATTAGGTAAATGTGTCTTATATTTAGGATGATGAGACTATTTCCTAATCTTTCCTTTTGTAAAGTATCATCAATTAATCTCTAATTTATTAATATTGTTTGGGATGAGTTTTATTGAATAATATTGGTGTCTCACAATCATTCTAAGCAATCACCTGGGAAAAGTCATAAACCATTGGACTTACGCATACATGATGAATGTAAAAAGATGGACATATAAATGTGTGACCGATGAATGCATTCGGATATATATAGGAGTATATATATATATCTTGTATGTTGGGGAGACATTATATTGAAAAGGGAAATGCATGAAAGGAAGAGTATTGATTACGAGATTTTGGCCTGTTCGAGGGAACGTGCATGGCCAAAGTGGAAGAGGTCGTAGATGCCATCAGCATAGACGCGAACAGGACGATCTTGAGGAGGAGGGTTGCATACATATGAAGAAGAATCACAGGGATTATTGCTGTTGTCGGTGGCCATTGGCAATAATGGCGCTTGATTATTATTGCTCTGATCGATCTCCTTACTTCGCGTAAACTTTCACATTCATTTCTTCAAACCATTTATATCTTCTTCTTCCACAATCCTTTCAGCATCTGTCCTCCTTTCAACCGCTCATACGTAACGGTTATTGCTCCCTACTTCCTACCGTTGATGTATCATGTAATTAAGTAGTCAAACTATATTTAGTTTCTCAATATTATATTCTTTAAACTAAGAGATGATATAGCCCCTTACCAGCTGATCAAAGTATTTAGCTACGTTGTGAAAATTGAGTCAAATTTATTACCAAGTGACATCTGACGTGACATATCTGAACCTTTGTATATTTTGATATTATTAACATTATTCGCTACAAATTGAGAAAAAATCTATAGAATAACCAACATTAGATTTGGCTCTTCTCTTTCACTGCTCAAACTCGTTTCCTTCTCAATATTAATTAATTTTCACAATAGCTCCGGCAGATCTAATTTAATTACTTTTTATAAAAGTTGTAATAAAATATGAAATCGTTAAGAACAAATGACAAATTAATTAAAAACTATGGTGACATGATAGATTACAACCAATAATTTTATGAAATATTTTAAACTTGGACGGGCCAAATTGGACTGATTGTATGAGAATTGTATGCGAAAAAAGACAAGTGGATGACAAAGGCACGGAAGAAACGGTAAGTGTATCATGTATGATGCATGTGTTGCGTGTGTTGTGAGCGTTAGATTTTTACTTAAGATAGTAATATTTTAATTTTTTAAGAAATCAGCTTTTCATTCATGAAAAAGAATATTCCTTACATTAAAAGGGGTTAAAGTATACTTTTGACCCCTTATATTTGCATGAAAGTTCAATTTAGTTCTTCATATTTAGAAAATATACTTTTATAGTCTTTTTTTTATTAACACATTTAGCTTCACTTAACAGAAAATGTTAACTTCAAAATTTTAAATGGTTAATCTAAGATTAAAATATAAAAAATCCTTAAATTTAAATATTTTTGTGTAATTATTCTTATATTTTGAAAATATGTCATTGTTAACCCTTTTAAATATGAAATAATCTCTTAAATTTAATTAAAACTAAAAAAAATTAAAATTTTGCTTTCAAAAAATAAAGGATTAAATTAAAACTTATACTAACATAAATGATGAAAAGTTTTTAAGCCAGAGAATCATTCGGTTGATGCATGCATACATGCGTGTGTACGAGGTGTAAAAGCACAACGTAACGAAGTAGTCCTTCTCCTCCACACAGGAAGCATCTCTCTACACACACGCATATGAACATTAGATGTAAATTGATACTAAGAAGAAGAGAAAGGAGTGTGTTCAATTTTAAACTCTTTCTTGAGATTGAAGAAATGTACCAGACGAAGTTGCAGGTTCTATGTATGCCACGAGAAACGGTAGGGGATTTCCGCGTTATTCAGCCATGAAAGATATGGTCCTGATCACATCCCAAGCTTCAAAGCTTCTGTCTCTGTTAATGGCATCACCTTTCACTCCCTGGGACCCACCTCTTCCTCCAAACTCGCCAGACGAAGCCGCCATGCTCGCTTTCCTCCACTCCATTTCCCCTTCTCCCGCCACCACCAGTATATATATACCTCTCACTCAAATTATGTTCCTTTATATATAACTGTATCTGCTTTTCGAGGCATTATATTATTAGCTTTTGAGGTCTCACTCATCTACATGTATAAGACCTCAAATCACTTTCCGTCCAATGTTTATCACATTCTTTTAAAATACTCACTCCAATATGTAATATAAGAGTCAACTGCCCAAACACGCTTCTTAAAAAAATATGTAAAAGTTAGTTGGATGTTTGAAGTTAATATTTTTTCTAATATTGTTCATATTTATTATAATTGTATCAAAAGAGAGAAATACATAATCCTTAATACATATGAAAGAGAGTTAGGGGTGAAGTAGAAAAAAATACATTAAATAATGAGAGAATGTGAGATAAGTTCTTATATTTTGGACCAAAATCATTCAAATTTTTGGCTCTTATATTTTACGGACCGGATGGAGTATATAAATTCTAAGAGTTTGCATCTAGAGATTATTTCCTTGCAAATGGATCAATAAGGATATTTGGAAATCATCTAAGCATGTTATTAATCAACAAGTAGTTTAATTAAGTAATTTTCTCAATATTAGCCAAATTAGTTAAGTAGATCTCAAGGAAGGTAGTACTAAATCACGACATACATACAGATGTCTCTATGTTTAATTATGTCTCGCTGTTATAATTTTGTCTCTTTGTTTTCCAAGACATTAGCTTTTGAGGTCTCACCTCTACAAGTATCTATATACTAAATAACAACATATATACAAATTATGTATGTAAATATTATATTCTTGTAGAGTTTTTATCATCTTTTTGTTCAGAACATGTTTTAGATCTTCTAAATTTAAGCCAAGTCTTCTTTAAAGTTTTTAGGGACATTTTCCCTTGAATCCAACTGATTGTTCTCTGTTTCAACATTTACATATGTGTAACAATCTAATTTTTACCAAGAAAAAAAACAATATAATTTTGCTTACAGATTTGAATCAAATGTGGGAAAGTCAGCTTCAGAAATATAATTCTTGCATGGTGGCTACAAGCTCAGTTGATAGTGCTCAACTTTTGGAGACGCCAGCAATTTTAAACACTTCGAAAGAGGCAGAGCAGGTTGCTGCAAAGGTTGATTTGATGTCACTCCCACTTGACTGCTCTCACAAGGCAAGAATGGTTATAATTTCTGTAATTCTCCTAATATATATAGATATTTGTTTGTAAAGAATTTAAGAGTTATTCCCACAGTACATTGCCTTTGGTCATACTGAATCAATAAACACCATGTTTGAAAAGCTTCATAAATCATAATAAATTTGGTCTGATCTATTTTGCATTTAAAGTGGCAGAGAACCTTGATAAAAGCTTCATATAATATGTTCCCTTTATTTTCTTTGTTTTTTTTGTTACGCCTTTATTTTTCTTATCCACATCAAACTAGGATGAAAAAATAGTAAACCAAGGAAATATGACAACAGAAGAGCGATAACCAGATTTCACGTAGTACATAACGTTACAAATTAGGGGAAAAGAAGTACAAGTGAGCTGGTAGATACAACATTGTCAAAAGCCTTTATTTAATTTTGACTGGTTTTATTAATTTTTCGTGTGCCTGCGCATTAGGGTGTTGGTATGACTGGTTTTATTCACAACTCATACTCCTCTGTTCCTTCAAGAGATGGCTTGAAAGCATTTTTAAGATACAGAACAAAGACAACAACCAGCAATGCAGCCACCATTAGGTTCACCAAATTCTTCATTTTCTTCAACCTTGCAGCCAAATCAGAAAGTGCTTCCTTATAGTCATAAGAAGAATTTCCTTGTTCATCATCAGCGTGTAATGATGATAATGTTGGCCTTAAAGTGAGAGTGAAATCAAGAAGCCTAGTCTTCAATCTTGACACCTTCTTGCTTCCTTTCTCTCCATCATTAGCTACTTCTACTAGTGGTGTTGTTTTCTTCTCAGAAACTTCATCTCCATTCTTTGCTTTCTCTTTACCCTCTTCATGAACAGCCTTTTTCTCATCAACGCCATCATTTATTTTCTCCTTTCCCTTTGAAATATCATAACTTGCAACTTCAGCTTCAGGTTCCTTTTCTTTAAGGTTGGTTTTCTTAGGATAATCTTCACCACTACCACCATTACCTATCTTAGCTTTCTCTTGATCCTCTTGATGATGAACAGACTTTTTCTCATCAGTTTTTCCCTTATCATCATCTTTTGTTGCAAGTTCCTCCACTTTTTTCTGGGATTTGTCATTGACTTGATCATCTGCCTTTGGTTTTGGTTGATCCTCAGCAGCATTATTTTTGTCAGCATTAGTGGCATCTCTTTCTGGGGACTTGGAAGATGGAGGGGTTGTGAGTTTGGCAAACTTGATTTTGAGAGTGCCATTTTCAAACTTGGCAGTGATGTCATTAGGATCAGAGTCAGAAGGAACAGAGAATTCCTTATAGACACGGCGCCATCTGTTGCCACTCATCTGTCTCTGAGCACTTATCTTTAGGATTGGAGTTGATGTCACTTGAACTTTCAGTTGATCCCTTCTAAATCCTATTCATATCGTTGGATTTGTTTAGTGGATCAACAGACAAAAAAATAACACAGAAAATTGAATGAGGAAACAAATTGTTTTAAAAAATCAACTACATAATTTGTTATCAAATGTTACGATAAGTTTTATCAATGGACAATTATCATAGGAGCTCCTTGCATAAAAAGTGTTTTGAGCTATAAATTTATCAATAAACAATTTGCCAATGCCATCACTTTTTTGGACTTTAGCCGTTAAAAGTCAACATTTTAAATAACCAATATTTTAACATTTAATGTCTAAAATTTAACGGATTTGACAGATCTTCACTTATTTTAATTGTTCATTGGTAAATTTGTACTTCAAAACACATTTTTACACCTATTACTCCTATGGTAAAGAATAGTTCAATTCTGTATATTAATTACGGAATAAATAAAATAAAATATGTTGCGGCAATATATATATATATATATATATATATATATATATATATATATATAAACCAATTAATATATAAAAACCAATTGAATTGGCATTAATAATCACCATACCTGGGAGCATAACAACAAGAACGTGAAAATTATCTTCTGCATTCCATTCAAAAAATGGTTCAATATCTTCATACACAAAATTATATGCTGCAGCAGATTCAGTTCTGGAATCCATGGACTAGCTTCTTCTTTTTCTTCTTTCTTAGGGTTTTAGGAGTTATATTTGCATGAGCTAGCAGGGTGTAAGATATTTGAGGGATTTTATATGAATGAAAATGAGATCTTGAAAATATAAATATAATAGAGCTATGCATGGTATTACTTTTCTTTTGGTGCAAAACTCTTGAGATCTATCTGTGGGGGCAAGATAAATCAAATATACCTTAATTGGAGAATCAATATACTTCCCCACAAAAACAATATCAATTCCTACATGTGCTATATGCTTCTCTATCTATCTTTCTTTCATTTTTCCCTTGTCTCTCTTCCTTCCATTAAGCACGCATTCATGCTACTTTACTTACAATCGTGATTCACTTTTCCTGTCTCTTTTTATCCCACTTTTTTTAAGAAAAATAAAAAAATACATTAAACATGTGCCCATTTTTTTTTATTAAAATTTGTTCATGACTACGATATAAAAAATATATTTCTACAACGGAACTTCCATACCAGGTCTTGTAGAATGGTATAGAAAGTGTGACTGATTTCATATATATGATGCTACCCTATTAACTTTCTCTGCACTATTTGTATTAGCAGCTGATATACAAATAAATTACATCGATCCACTAATTGAAGATTCACATTTTTCTGCTCTCGATCGATTTTGAAGCTATTATCTATCTCTTACAATAATTATCAAATGATTGTTTTTTTTACTCACTTATTATAAATAGAGTTTCTGTTGAAAATTTAAACCGCCAATTAAATACTTAGCTTCTTCTATATTTCTTAACACAATATCCACTTTATAGTTCAAATTTGTAGTTCAATTTGGATTACAAAGTAGAACTTATATTAAGGATGTGAGAAACTTTAATTTACTACATACATTGAAATAAATATATAGTATTCATAATTCTCTTGAAATGTTTTTTTAATAAAAATTAGAACTATTTTGCATTGTTTTCTAAAATAGATTACACAATCTATTTTGCATTGTCCTTTTGATTCCCTTCTTTTTGTTAGAAAGCCTTTTAATTCCCTTTAATCACCACCTTGCTTGTAAGCAAAAAGTTATTTTTCACAATTTCTCTTTAGTTACCATTCACCCTTTAAATGAGAAAGTACTCCGTATGTTATATATATTTAACCGTATATATATTGATTACATACGTTACAGTATATATTTAACCGTATCTCATATATAACTATTTAGAAAATGGTACCTAGTTTGAATGCGATGACTAAACGTAACTATTAAGATCAGACTAATCATCGACTAATAATACAAATTAAATTTAAAAAAGCGGACCAAATATATGAACTACTACTATATTAATATTAGACTATCAACCTTAATTGAAGTAGTAAACAAATTAATTGATATAACTGTGTTATATTTAAAATATTAAGGGTTGGTTGTGTGTGTGTATATATATATATATATATATATATATATATATAGCAGAGTAAAATTAGTCTCTTGTAATAGTTCCTCATGACATGACTACGAGGCTTCAATATTTGATATTAAAGATGTTAACATTCAGTGTATGATAGATAGTCTATAAAAACGATTGCTTCGAATAGATATTGGAAATATATATAATTATAAAATTTAAGAAGAAACCATATATACATCTGTAATCGTTTTTTGAAACAAGATTTGGATTCAATCTCATGTTATCAGAAATTATTAGGAACGATAGTATCAATTAATGATAAGCTAGTCCTCAATAGGTTGTCAGGTGTTGTAATTTCCGTTGGCAAAAAAAAAGGTGTTGTAATTTCAAATTCACGATGAGGTATAATAAGCGCATGATTTGTGGCAAAAAAAAGTGATAAAAATATGTTTTTAGTTTTTAGTGTTTGGAATTTAAACACCGACACCATTAGTTTCAAATGATTATTTCTGTGCCAATCATATTATTTACTACCACCACCATTCCTAAATATAAGATCACTTTAGCAAATTTGGAGAGATTAAGGAGGACATTCCAATGAGTTAGTATTACATGAAATTTCCAAAATACCCCTCACTTAAGTTTTAAATATCCTCTCACCTAGCTTCTTCAAACAACTATTTTTTTGGTGAAGAGAGTATATGGGTAATTTGGGGAAACTTGAGTCAAATTAGAAAGTGATCTTATATTTAGGAACAAGCTCTCCTCCTTAAAGTGATCTTATATTTAGAGGGAGGATTAAATTAAATGTAATAGGTTACTATTTAACAATGTTTTGCGTCAACATTTTTTTTATATATAGGTAGTACAAAATATGTCTACAAGGTAAAGATATAACGGACAGGTAAAGGATAAAAGAAGGGTCTAGCTAAATTAAGATTTATGACCAAGATCGATCTCTACAATTTTCTGTCAACATGTAATATATCAATATACAAGCATTTTTTTGTCGAAGGTGTCACAGTTGAAGACTAAAAAGACATTTTTATGATATTAAATGATTAAAATGAAATTTCCTGTAAAGTTAAAATAGCTTAGAAGTATATGCATTTGTGCCCTTTATTTTACTTTCTAAAGTTTATGTGGTTTTAGAAAATTTTAAAAATCTGAAAAGACTGATTTACCAACAGTAGAATAAAGACCAAATAATAACACAGAAATCATAATATTTGCATTGATACAATTAACCAATATAACATTTTCACCAACCAATATGATCACATGAAATTTACACATCAACAAACAGCTCTTGAATATCTGATGTTCCTAGAGGTGATGAATAATGCTGAATTGCATTATTTCTAAACCCGATCCAAATGACCAAAACCAACATTAATAAGGCCACAATAAACCCAATCATCAATTTCCACATTTGTTTCTTGGCCTCATCTTCTTCTTGCTTATTCTTCTGAGAAGCTTGTTCATTAGCTTTTGAAACCTCTTCTTCTTCTTTGTGATGAGTTTCTGGCTTCTTCGTCATTGTTTTTGGAAGCTTTATGTATAATTTTCCATCTTCAAATTTAGCAACTATCTGATTGATATTTGCACCTTTAGGGACTGAAAATTCTTTGTAAAAACGACGCCGCACTGATGTTTTGTCTTTCCTTTTTTCTTCACCACTCACCTTCAAGATATTGTTTGAAGTTATCTGAACCTTCATTTCCTCTTTCCTAAATCCTGTGCATCATTTCACAAAAGATATTCTTATAGTGAAATTTTCAGATTATATATTTTGTTTTTTACCTACTCAAAAGCAAACAAATTAAAACAGCAAGCTAAGAAATTAAAAAGGATATATTTATATTATATAATAGAACCTGAAAGCAAAAGAACAAGGGTGTCACTTTCTTCTTCACGAACCCAATTATAAGTTGGTTCAAAATCTTCATACACAATCTGTTTTGTCGCTTTTGATGAATTGTTATTCATGATGGATGGATATGATGTATGCCTCTTCCAACTATTGGAGATTGAGAGCTATATATATACATATATATACCTTGATCTCTTGGTTGCTGCCTTAATTAACATATATACATGCATGTGTTTGTGTTTTCTTTGAACTTAGGTCTTATATCCTTTTCGTAACGACATGGTCTGAGGTTTAAGACAATTTGGTTGCCTGATGGATGGGACTAACCATATTATATATGGGGGGGAGAGAAAACTTAGCTTGTTTGCTTGGAAATGCTTATTCTCTCTCAATAAGGACCTCCCCCTAGCTCGATTCTTTCGTGTGAGCTGATTGTGACTCATTTGTAAAAATTACATTAATAATTAAATTAGTTATTTGTAAAAAAAATGTGTGTTATTTGAACTTTGTAAAATATATTTTGTATTATTGAAAACTATACATGAATGAAAATCTGAATTGAATATGATGGGTAAATACATGACAAATTGAAAAAAAAATACTACATGTCTTCCGTAACATACACACACATATAGAAGATTTGTTAACTTCTATCAAGAATCATGAGAAAGTTAAATTAAATAAACTATTTATAATCCGATTATGTGAAATTTTTCTTTTCTTTTTGACTAAGTTTGATTTTTTTTTCTTCTAACTATAATATATTATTTGACTTATAAACTAATACATGCATACATACATAACATGCATTAGGATTAAGTATATTATTTAGCTTCCTTGATCCAAGATTAGAGTTAGTTATTTTGCCAATAGATCATTGCACATGTTGGAGATGACTTAACTGACAATAAAAATTAAAAAAAGGCTCAATAGCGCGAGCGCACACACATATAATCGATTGCCAATTTTAGGAAACACCATTACTTTTGTGACACAAAACTTTGTGTGCCCCATTTAAAATTTTGATGTATCTTTAGAGATTTTTAATGACATTAGCCACATTATTACCCTTTATAACCCTCAAAAACAAATTAACTATGACTTATATTAAGCAATTGAGGGAGTATAAGCTTAAAAGACAAAACAGATTTAGGTATTATGCGACACCAACATAAACCATTTTACATGATAGAAATCATACTAAAAATGTCAAAACTAAAGATCAATTCTATGTTGTGTATATAAAAATATCAATTCGACGTTGTGTATTTGAAAAAAGAAAACCAATCATTCCACGATTGCTTGGAACTTCATAGAACGTATCATAGTTGTTATTAATTTTATACATAATAGATATAAATATTAGTATAGTGTATAATCTATTTTCTTATTAAAGTTTGCAAAATTTAATTCTTATAGGGCCTAAATCTTAGCGAATGACCTTATCTATATCAGCAATCCCAGGAGAGGAGGTGATAAATCTTACGTGACGTTTTTGATGGACACATTATATTATATGTTTATCAGAAACTAACGTACGTCATGCAAGACTGAGCTGGTGTCATCGATCGTTCGATTGAAGAGAACATTGTGAGGCGGTGAAGTTGACCAGTTCTATAAGGAGTACTAACTTACAACACGTATAAAGTTCAAAGAGGAATAGTTTGGTGTGAGGAACCATAATGGATTAGATTGTTAGATTTACTAACGGTGGATTATTCTAAGTAGTATTTTAAGTTCTAGCTGTGGTATGTAGCCGTGATCACATAGAGGTGGCAATATGCTCCCAATTGTAGTGATGAACCCACATTTTCGTGTCTCTCATCAATTGGTTGCGAGTAGATTTAAATTCGTGTGTATAAATATTTATTTATGTATGCATCCAAAAAAAAAGTAGTTTGATATATTCATAGGGAGTAGTTATTAATCAAATTTATTATTCATCTTAGAAAGCAAGATCAATTTATAAAATTTTGCTGACATGTGGAGTACGTCTTTCCATCCCTAATAAAATAAATTAAATAAACAAATTTAAAAAATTCAAACAAATTAAATTATAAAGAAAAAATCAATTGTAAGTCTTAGAGAAGAAACTTAATTAAGATAAAGTATTACAAATTTGCATAATCGATCTCATGCAACACGAAATTGTTATCACATCCATGCTAAGTTGTTAATATACAGCATCTCAAAAGTTGCTACTAAACAAGAATAAAAAGCTTGTGAGGCCCAAAATTATTATAGACTGGTCAAAATTATAAATTATTAGTGACTTGAGATCTAATTACGTGTTAGTAATAACTTTTGGTGAAACAATAACAAATACTTAGCCTTCCGGGGCCATAACAATTTTTTTAACAAAGATTTGAAATTAATACGTGACTTCGTGGAATCAATCTTTATTAAGTTATTACCTCTCGTAGTATTTATTTATATTTAAAATAAGAGAGTTGAGCTAGAGATAATAATTAATAGTACTTGAGCTGCCTGCGTTGACCAGATAGACAGAAAGTTGTGGAAAGTGCATCAAATGAGGAAGCCAATCTGAAAGCATGCAGTTACACGTGGCACTGAAGCCATATTCTATGTTCTGTTGTGTACTATGTACCTCAGTCAGTGTAGCAAGTGGCAAAGAAAGAATCTAAGAGTGGAGGGACTCCAATTCCTTGACACTGACATCATTTACTACTACTACTATTACATATACTGTACTGCTTATTACTAGTACTATACTATTACTAGTTACTAGTACTACTTTACTAGTATATTGTATGGACATTTCTCTCTTCTTCCTCATTCATGGCCTCTATCAACGGAGCATCTCCGCCGGGGAATCTGGTGTTTGCCGTTAATGGGGTAAGGTATGAGCTTTCAGAGCTTGACCCCTCCACTACTTTGCTTGACTTCCTTCGTAATAGGACTCCCTTCAAAAGTGTCAAGCTTGGCTGTGGTGAAGGTAACTTTCTTCCTACTCTCTCTATATAACCAATTCATTCTCAACTACTTAGCATAGGTAGGTAAAAATTACGCTTATTATTGTTTTATGCTGATGAATATAGGAAGTGTATGTATCATGATTCCTTTCCTGTACGTGCATGCTGATGGATTCTTTGGTTTTATATTGATGTCAAATGAGTAGTATGAATAAACATAGATTGAGTAGTGATAGATGATCCAGTATTATTAATCCTATTGTGTATTCATTTTTTTTGAATAATAAGCATTATTATTTCCTTGGCAATATTTCTTCTTGTTACTTACCATGATTGGTTTCAGGTGGTTGTGGTGCTTGTGTGGTTTTGATCTCCAAATATGATACTGAGCTTGACCAAGTAATTGATTTTACAGCAAGTTCTTGTCTCACTTTACTTTGCAGTATACATGGGTGTTCAATAACGACTAGTGAGGGTCTTGGAAATAGTAAAGAGGGGTTTCATCCAATTCATGAGAGATTTGCAGGATTTCATGCTACTCAATGTGGCTTTTGTACTCCTGGTATGTGTGTTTCTCTTTTTGGAGCTCTGATCAATGCTGAAAAGACCAATCGTCCTGATCCTCCTCTTGGGTTCTCAAAACTTACTGTTACTGAGGCTGAAAAGGCTGTTTCAGGGAACCTATGTCGTTGTACAGGCTATCGATCAATTGCTGATGCCTGCAAAAGCTTTGCAGCTGATGTTGATATGGAGGATCTGGGGTTGAACTCATTTTGGAAAATGGGAGAGAGAAAAGAGGTCAAGCTTAGTAGGTTGCCTCAGTATGATCATAATCACAAGAACAAAACATTTCCAATGTTTTTGAAGAATAAAATCAAGCCTGATGTGTTTTTGTTTCCTAAAAGACAAAGTTGGTACAACCCTACCAGTTTAGAGGAACTTAAGAATTTGTTAGTGGAGAAAAACCAGGTTGTTGGCACCCAGACAAAACTACTAGTTGGTAATACTGGTATGGGTTATTACAAAAATATAGAAGAACAATTTGATACGTATATCGATTTAAGTGGCATCTCTGAGCTCTCAAAGATCAGAAAGGATGCGTCAGGGGTTGAAATTGGAGCAGCAATCACAATTTCTAAAGCCATTGAAGCTCTAAAGCAAGAGGGGAAAAGTGGATTTCTTGGAGAGTTTGAGATGATACTTGACAAAATTGCTGACCATATGAGCAAAATTGCATCAGGGTTTATTAGGAATACAGCTAGTGTAGGTGGTAATATAGTTATGGCACAAAAGAACAACTTTCCTTCTGATATTGCTGCAATACTTCTTGCTGTGGATGCAATGGTGCACATATGGACTAGTGGGCATTTTGAATGGCTTTCATTAGAGGAGTTCCTGGAAAGACCACCATTAGGTCTTGGGAGTGTACTTTTAAGTGTTAAAATCCCAAGGTGGGAATCCATAAAAAATGCTTCTTTGGAATGCAGAAGTAAGTTCTTCTTTGAAACATTCCGAGCTGCTCCTCGACCCCTAGGAAATGCATTGCCCTATTTAAGTGCTGCTTTCTTGGCTGAGGTTTCTCCATGCAATGATTCTGTTGGGATCAGAATCGATTTTTGTAAGGTGTCTTTTGGCACCTATGGAACTAAGCATGCAATCAGAGTGAAAAAAGTTGAGGAACTACTAGTTGGGAAGCTGCTAGATACTGGGGTTTTATATGAAGCTGTCAACTTGCTAAAGGCTACTGTAGTAGCTGAAGATGCAACGCCAAGGGCTGCTTATCAATCAAGCTTGGCGGCCGGTTTCCTCTATGAGTTCTTTAATCCCTTCATTGGCAGTTCTGCTGAAATCTTTAATAGACACATCAATGGATATTCTTGCACTTCTTTTGAGGCTTCTGAAATGAAAAAGAACCAGATGTCCTTCAATCATGATATGACTCCAACCTTACTTTCATCTGGAAAACAAATCGTTCAACTAGGTAGTGAGTATTCTCCAGTTGGCGAGCCAGTTATGAAATCTGGAGCTGCATTACAAGCTTCAGGTTTGTTTTCTGCCATGAACTTGTAGTAAACTTTCAAATTTCATGATAACATTAATCTGGCAAATACTGGGTAGTTAGTTGCATTTATCTGGCAAATACATTATAACATGTTTTCTAAAGATCATCATCTGTTCCTTCCTTTCTCTAGGCTTGTAGTAGACTGTGACTATATTTTGGTATCCTATCACTGATTACCACCTGACTGAATTCAAATTTATCAAAATTGAAAAAAGGCCTTCCAGTTCTTTAATTAATCTTGGATTCATTATTTTCCTATTGTTGACGCTGATATCTTCCTGCTAAAGTAAGTCAAGACAAAAACGATTAAAATATTGCTTCTGATTTGCATGGTTTCTAGTAATTGTTAACCCAGTTTTTACATCATACTGCCACTGATTACAGTTTTACAAAAGTACGATAGTTTTGATATAAGTCTGCCATATTTCAAATAATCCTTTTTATGGCTGTCTCTAGCTTACCATGTTTCCCCCTCTTTTTTGCCTCCTGTCCTCTATATATTTAGCGTTGTCATCTCTGTACAGTACAGTAAGAGGCATGTGTTTTACAAATTAGTTATTTAGGTGAGGCTATTTTTGTGGATGACATTCCTTCACCAACAAATTGCCTTCACGGAGCATATATATGCAGCACAAAGCCTTTGGCACGGGTAAAGAGTATAAGGATGAATCCCGAAATGCAATTAGATGGAGTGAGTTCAATTATTTCAAGACAGGACATCCCTGAAAGTGGGGAGAACATTGGTTCAATGACCATATTTGGTACTGAACCTCTATTTGCAGATGAGATCACTAGATGTGCTGGTGAACGTCTTGCTGTTGTGGTGAGTTCTTGAATTTATAATTTTAGTCCATTATGTATAAGCTTTCCACAGTTATTGACTTATTGTGAAAGTAAAGTATGGCATGAATGCTTTAAATTTAGTTATTGGATGACTTCTTTAGGTGGCAGATACACAGAAAATGGCAGATATTGCTGCAAAGATTGCAGTCATTGATTATGAATACGAGAATCTTGAGTTACCTGTTCTATCTGTGGAAGAAGCAGTAGAAAGATCTAGCTTTTTTGAAGTTCCACCTTTCTTGTATCCACAACATGTTGGTGAACTATCAAAAGGCATGGCTGAAGCAGATCACAAAATTGTTTCTGCTGAGGTACATGGAATATTATGTATGCATATTGTAGCTCTTTGTTCTCATTCCACCTCTCATTTGACAACATCCTTGAAGTCACTTCTATTTCGGATTGATTTTGCATCTGCTGATAAATGATGGATACTGAGAGGCTTTTGATAACCAATGTTAAGAATTATCACCTATCAAATTAAAAACACACCTTATTATGTACTCCCTCCGTTCCTAAATATAAGACCTAGATAACTTTTTTTTGGAAAGATTAAGGTTGCGAAATAGGTTATTAAATGATGATATATTTGATATCTTTTTAGATTATCCATTAGCTTATAGGTAAAATAAACTAGTTTAAGAGAAAAAATTAGGTAAATCAATTTATAATTAACTTATTTTTTGCTTTTTTTAGGATTTTTCAAAAAAGTCATCTAGGTCCTATATTTAGGAACGGAGGGAGTAATTACTTTGACATTTCTGGATCTCTTTTGATATTTTAATAATGTGAAAACCAGGTCAAACTTAAATCTCAGTACTATTTCTATATGGAGACCCAGACTGCGCTTGCTGTACCTGATGAAGACAACTGTATGGTGGTTTACAGTTCTTCTCAATGCCCTGAGTTTACGCATTCTACTATAGCAAGATGCCTTGGTGTTCCTGAGCATAATGTCCGTGTAATTACAAGAAGGGTTGGTGGAGGTTTTGGTGGAAAGGCCATAAAATCTATACCTGTAAGCATCCTGTGTCATTTTATTGTTTGACATTCCTACTTTATTATCACGTCCAGTTCATTTTCTTAGTCTTATAGTAGTATCTAAAAATATTAGAGAAATCAGGATGACCAATTTTTTCTACACTTTATATTCATGAATAAATTTAGAAGACAGTATCCTTTTTGTGTAAGTTGGGGTTGTGGATAATGGAGGAGAAAGAAAGTTTTCATTGAAACCTCCCTTGTTTTGTAGTTTACTATAGGTAGGGGAGTAGATCCATAGATTTTCTACTAAGCTTCCAAAATCCTTATAAGTCCTCCCTCCCAAAATACTTTTATATTTCAAAATACTGTGTGTACATGTTGATTAACTTTTACAGTATATGACTGCTGTTTCCACAATGATCTAGTGCAAGCACTAATGCTCAGATATTTCAGGTTGCTACAACATGTGCACTTGCAGCACAGAAACTAAACCGCCCTGTCAGGATGTATCTTAACCGTAAAACAGATATGATGATGGCTGGAGGAAGGCATCCTATGAAGATAACTTATAGTGTTGGATTCAAGAATAGTGGAAAAATTACTGCATTAGAACTTGAGATATTGATAGATTCAGGGATATATGTAGATATAAGTTCAATAATGCCACATAACATAGTTGGGGCACTTAAAAAGTATGACTGGGGTGCTCTATCTTTTGATATGAAGGTTTGCAAAACAAATCGTCCTAGTAGATCTGCAATGCGAGCCCCCGGAGAAGTCCAGGGATCTTTTATTGCTGAAGCTGTTATAGAACATGTGGCATCTACACTTTCAATGGATGTTGATCTTGTTAGAAGCATTAATCTTCATACATACAAAAGTCTTTCTGCATTCTATAAGGGGTCTTCTGGTGAACTTGATGAGTATACCTTGCCTTCCATTTGGAATAAGTTAGCTGTTTCTGCAACCTATGACCAGAGGACTGAAATGATGAAAGAGTTTAACCAAACTAACATTTGGAAGAAAAGGGGTATATCTCGGGTACCTATTGTGCATCCAGTGATGCAAAGGCCTACTCCTGGAAAAGCAAGTATTTTAAGGGATGGGTCCATAGTTGTTGAAGTTGGAGGAATTGAATTGGGTCAAGGCCTCTGGACAAAAGTAAAACAAATGGCTGCTTTTACTCTAAGTGCAATTCAATGTGATAACATTGAAAACTTAGCAGATAAAATACGGGTTGTTCAATCTGATACCGTAAGCATGATTCAAGGGGGATTTACTTCTGGTAGCACTACTTCAGAGTCAAGCTGTGAAGCAGTTCGGCTTTGCTGCAATGTCTTGGTTGAGAGATTAAGACCTCTCAAGGAAAAACTACAAAAGGAGATGGGTTCCATCAAATGGGAGACACTTATTTTTCAGGTAGCCTTATTTTGACATTATTTTGTGCTAGAGGTGCATCTATATCTGCGCATTGCCTTTTACACAAGGAATTCAGAATATCCTATTGATTTACAATTATAAAATGCATGGAGAAAGAAAGATATTTCTAGAATCATTGAGTTATATTTGTGAGCATCCACTGGAAATGTTTATATAAAGAAGGCCCTGCACTACATCTACATGTAGCACTATATAGTATACTGAAGTACTTCATTATAGAAGCATATAACCCTAATGTGTTATTTTTTGATTCCATAGTCCATAGTCCATACTATACTATGATAAGTAAATGAACAAAATTTTATGCTACGATGGAGGAAGTCCACCTATGTTGATGAACCATTCATGATGATTAGTGAAATCGTACTATTTTCTCTTTCAAATGCCAAGTTGAAAGGCTTGCCTAATTATGTTCTCCAGTTCACTTTGATAAACATGTCTTGGCATTATATGAACAAAAAATATCTTGCCATGAAGAGTATACTTTAACATGTTGTCATCAATGTATTAACATGCAGGCACACTTGCAAGCTGTGAACTTATCAGCATCTTCTTTTTATGTTCCTGGTATCACTTCCATGAATTACCTAAATTATGGCGCTGCTGTAAGCGAGGTGAGCCATACTGTTATATAAACTAACTTAACTAAATTAGTAATAATGCTAAGAGTAATTAAATATTGGAGAATGGTTTCCAGGTGGAAATAAATCTTCTGACTGGAGCAACAACAATTTTGCAAACTGATATCCTCTATGACTGTGGACAGAGTCTCAACCCTGCCGTGGATTTAGGACAGGTGATCTTGAGCTCAATCTCAAATAGTGTCTACATATTCTTCTATTATCCTTTATGCCATATATCGTCGCATGAAATTCAAGTTTTTTCAGTGTGGAGTGCACAGAAGATAGACCTATTTGTTTTCTAAAGTTGTTAGAACATTAAATTGTCATTTTTAACACTCTTTGAAAAATTATAATTTCTGCTTTCAGATTGAAGGAGCTTTTGTCCAAGGGCTTGGGTTTTTTATGCTAGAAGAATATGAAACAAGTTCTGATGGATTAGTGTTGGCAGATGGAACTTGGAACTACAAAATACCTACAATAGACACCTTACCTAAACAGTTCAATGTAGAAATCCTCAACAGTGGACATCACAAAGAACGTATTCTCTCTTCGAAGGGTATGATGCATAGGTTCTCAAAGTTTTGTCACAATATTGTCAGTCAAAGTAGAAATGTATTTCATACTCCCTTGTGGCCTTATCTTAGTTGATGCGGCTGTTTGAAATTATTACTGCCGTTTGATGGTATGCTTAAGGCAATATTTAAAAGAGATGGACAAAAATAATAGTTGATTTCTTGAAACTCATTGACAGAAATTATTTCTGGGGTTAAACATTTAGTAGTTTGAATCTATTTATTCACGTGAAATTTATAATTTTGTATTAGCTTTGCTTATGAATGCAAGTATATTCCGGCATGGAAGCTAATGCCCATAAACTACATGCAAATTCATGAGATTAATGTATGGCTGCATTTATCATTTTATATCTTAAAAAGTAGTTTACTTTTCTTCAGTTCATTTTTTTCTATTTTGTACTCCCTCTGTTCCTAAATATGAGAGCATTTTGACTTTTTTGGAGAATCCTAAGAAAGCAAAATATGGTAATTAAAAATTGATTTTCCCAAATTTTTTCACTAAACTAGTTTATTTGACTTATGAACTTACATATGATCTAATAATATTTAAAATATACTATGATTAAATTGTTCATTTTGCTTTCTTAGGATTCTCCAAAAAAGTCAAAGTGCTCTTATATTTAGGAACGGAGGGAGTATATCAAATGGAGTCTTATTGAGTTTGGTTGTTTTGCTGCAGCTTCTGGTGAGCCGCCATTGCTTCTGGCATCTTCAGTTCACTGTGCTACAAGAGCAGCCATTAAAGAGGCCAGAAAACAGCTTCTTTCATGGAGTAACTTGGATGCTTCTGATTACTTAACATTCCAGTTGGAGGTACCTGCAACTATGCCTGTGGTAAAGAAACTCTGTGGACTTGACAATGTGGAAAGATACTTGAAGTGGAAATTGAGCAACAAGTGAAAATATGTCTCCTGGAAAAGAATAATCTGAAGTTTCTACCATAATAAAAATAATCTTAAATCGTATACAATTCATTACCATTTCTCATACTGATGGAGACAAAAGAAAAGGTGTATGCCCAAGAAGTTAAGATCCCACCACTTGAACTCTCTGTCCGCCATTCCATGATTTCTTTACCGTTGGCTCAGTATTTGTTGTTTGTTCTTTATTTAGAGGGATCAACACTAATAGAGTAAATGCCATTGGCACTATTGTTGTCACTGTTACAAGTATAAATAATGATTCGCAAAATTTTATCTCACTATGTGTGATCCGCTATATGGATCATACGACGTCATTGTACTCTATCCGTAGCCAACTCTTAAGGAAATGATCTGTTGTTTAGATACTTGTTGATATGATCTAGAAAAGGCTTTGATTGCTACTATATATATAAATAAAATAATCATTCTTTATATTCTTATTTTTTGAAGTTGTTGTCAGCCTATAATGATCTCATTATTATTTTTGTTACTTTGTAACTAAAAATCATTAGCATTTTTATAGTTATTTTATGAACTTGTTTTATAATTACCATGACAATGAACAGAGCCATTTTAATTAGAGACCTTAGAAGAAGATAGTAGTAGGCTCTAAATATTTTTTCTATTTTCCCAATTTCTATGTACTTCAGAGTTTTGTATAATTTTTCTTATTTCCCGGATTGTCATCACTGGTTTCAAAAGGTTGACTGACTTTACGTTTGATTATTTACTTTTTCGATTTATTTTTTTTCAAATAACTTTTAAACAAAAACATATTAAAATAATATTAACATTGTAAAAAAAATCTTTAAAGGTTCTTTTCTTCTTCATATTTATAGAGTCGCTCAATATTTTTATAAGGGCAGCTAATATAATCACCAATCACTATGATCATAATTTTTTTTTTTACTTTTCTATTACATAATTTATAATTTATAATGAATAAAATACAAATTAAAAAGACAACGACTATGTTATAACTGTTGATACTAATCTAGAAAATGAAAAGGCCATAGGATTATTCTAGTCGTGAATCATGATAATTTATTAAAGCGTTTTTTCTATACACGACAATGGAATGAATAATTCTACATTGGACAAGATAACCATGATATCTCTAGAGGGGCCCATCTCAAAGTCAAAATGAAGTGCTTAGTACTTGGTAGGTTGTGTGGTCAAACCAAACCCAAATGGGAAGAGAGGATTGTAATGCTTATCACCAACATTCATAGGAAGTTGGTCCACTGTCTTGAACCAAGTTCTTGCTAGCTTCCCAGTGAACCCATAATCACCAAAGAGAACATCTGCCACTCCTTGGCCTTCAGTGCCAGGAAGCCATGCAGCCACAAGAGCATCTATTTTTGACATATATGGCTTTATCACAACTGGACGCCCAGTGATGAGAACAACAATGCATTTCACAGACCCACACACGTTGTTAATAGTGCTTGGACCTGGCTCTGCTATTGTCAGATTCAAACTGTCACCAAATGTTTCTGCATACGTGTGTTCCCCAACTACCACTATGGCATATGAGAACTTGTTGGACTTCACAAAGTTCTCATCAGGATTCTCATTGTACACAACTTGTGTCTCAGAATCAACTGTTTGCTTCACTGCATCAAGAATTGTGGTACCTATGCAAGAAAAGTAGTTCATTATTAAGTGATCAATATCCTACCAGAGGATACTGTCAGAATTTTAATAAGATTTCTAATAGAACCATAAATGAACCGAATCATTTACATGGTATGAGAACTTTCATGGCCAATTTGCCAGAAGTTTAATTCTTGTTGGCTCTCATCTCTTGAGATTGAATTTTATTGAAAAGTATAGAGCTTTTCATTAAACATTCTACAGCTTTGAGTTGGTAATGATCCTTGACCTTTGTTTTATAATTTATAGTTTGACATCTCACTCTAGATGCCTCTGAGATTTTATGTAAGACAAGACAACAAAATAAACAAAACATGACAACTTACCCACTGTGAGATTATTGCCATCAAGGCCCTGCCAGGTGATTGTCCATCCACCACATTGATAGCCCAAGTTGTCAGCATGGCTTCCAGCAACTAGTATCTTTCCAGATTTTTTGGGTAGGGGAAGAACTGGCTTATCAGCAGCTTTGCCATTCTTTAACAACACAAGTGATTTCCTCACAGCTTCCCTAGCTAGCTCTCTGTGTTCCTATATTAGGGACACGAAAATTGTCAGACAACAAGCTCGTAGCGATTATCCACAATACGTTGAAATGGCATCATTTAGTAAAATATACCTTACTACCCAGTTGGTTGGCCAGGCTTAGATCAGCATGAGGATTCTCAAATAGGCCCATGATAAATTTTACTCTCAAGATTCTGCTCACAGCATCATCAATCCTACTCATGGCGATGAAGTTGTTCTTCACTAGAGATGTGAGGGTATCAATGAACTCAGGATAGTCGTAGGGAACCATGATCTGTAGAATATGAAACATGTCAAAGAAAAGAAAAGAAAAGTCTCTTCTGTTTTGGTCTTTCTAAAATGGTGATAAAAATTACCATATCAATCCCAGCACCAACACCAGCTAGAACAGAATATGTGTAATTAGCATGAGGAGGTGAGGTAATCCTGTCAATACCCTGCCAATCTGAGATGACAAATCCCTGAAATATGGCAACAACAAATCACATTATCATGCATTTTTACTGCTACACTCTATTTTCTTCATGAGACTTAATCCATGTTACTATGATCCATCAATGCACTAAAAGATTTTAGGCTAGTAACTACTTGCAAAAATGTAAAAGCCAGCATAGCCACAAAAACATTCAAATCTGAAAACTGGCACTTGTAAGGATTAAATTTGGCATCCACATAGTTGGAAGATACTAAAACTACTATTATGAATTTCATTACCCTGAACCGCAGTTTGTTCTTGAGCAAACCAGTGATAAGATCCTTATTAGCATGCATCTTCTTCCCATTCCAGCTAGAGTAGGAGACCATTACTGTTGAAACACCCTTGATGATGGAGTCTTGGTATGCTGGCATATGAATGCTGACCAATCCATTGAAACTTGTCACAGTATTGTTCTCATTAATTCCCTCGGTCGTTCCACCATCTCCCATATAATGCTTAGCACATGCTGCAACCTTGCTCCTGATCAAAATTGTTAGGTGGGGAATAATTAGACCAGATTTCCTCACTATGGTATATAGCATCTGAACTCTGAATAGATCAACTAATAAGAAGCTTTAATTATACAAAATTGTGAACTCCAAAAAATTGAAAAACAAAAATTAATATGTATATAAATATGTTTACATGAAATTACATTTACAACCCTTATTGATTCATATTAAACTTAATTAAAATTTACTTGTTAATCCAATGAGCTTATCTCCCATTTGGCACCATTATTAACCTTAGGATAGAAGTGAAGGGACCTTTACCCATGCCCTTGCCTACTCATTGCCTACTACCAACGCCATAATATGCTCAATTAATTTTTTTTTTAAAAAAATAAGAAAGAAAGACATATTTTCTATGATGTTAAGTTAGAAAAAAGTCTTACTTTCCAGCAACAAAGGGAAATCCTTTTCTGGAATTGCCAGGGATGTCACCTTGCAAACCGGGTATAATTTCAGTCATTGTTTTAACAATGCTAGGATCCTCACTGTAACTTTCATAGCATCGTCCCCATCTTGGATCTCTGCAAACCTGTCAATGAATGAACAAAGAAGAGAAGCGGTTATTTACTCGATTGATACTTTATGTGATCTGAATAACAGAAGCCTTGAATGCAGCTTAGTCCTTACTGCAATGCATGGGGCAAAAGCATATTGTATTCCAGTAGCTCTAACTTCAAGGGCAGTTGCCTCTCCAATCTTTTTAATGAGGACAGGATCCCTGTTCAACAGTAGAATTCTAGTTAGAAATATTAATGTTCTTAAGAAAACGAAAAGTTCATTATATAGCTCATATGACCAAAATAACATCTCAACTGTGGCCTTCTTC
The DNA here is from genome assembly GCA_029929735.1 of Mimosa pudica. Lineage (NCBI taxonomy): Eukaryota > Viridiplantae > Streptophyta > Magnoliopsida > Fabales > Fabaceae > Mimosa > Mimosa pudica. Next base: position 672,153 of record JAKELP010000040.1, on the reverse strand, counting down.
ATAAATCTTACTTTTCAAAGCAAATTACCTCTTCAATCGATTTTGTATTGCACTATAAGTCTTATTTTCATAGAACATGTCAAGCATAACTAGATGCATGACTGTAGTATTTGAATTTCCCACTTTTTATATCATCCTTGTGTCAACTTTATTGTTTAAATATTGGGTACTCTCATTTTGAAAGATGTATAGCTTCAATGGCGTTGGAGAAGTTAGTTACTGTAGTGGGTACTTGCCTGGTAACTCCAAGCCCAACATTGTGAGGGAAAATGGTGGAATTATAGACATTGTTATGACCATGAACTGCATCTATCCCATAAATCATTGGAATCCCAAGGCGGGTAGACAAAGCTCCATTTTGGATGTCATTCACCATTTGGACCCAAGTCTTAGGGGATGCCTGTGGGGCAGGAACACTCCCTCCTCCACTCAGTACACTCCCTGCAACCCACATCCACATACATTAATAACAAACTCATCATGAGGAAGCTAACATTCCCACTCACCAATCATCACGTAAGTCAATGAAAATCCAAAATTTATGGCATCTTACACTTCCAAATTATTTAAGATACCACTTGTGGAGAAATTCTTGTGTGAACCTGGCGCACTACGCTATCTGTGATCTCACCAATCACAAGTAGACACATATTGTCTGACGTAGAATTTTTAATTTGACGTGGCACTCTAAAAAACTCAACTAACTTTGAAAACATTTTTATTCACATTGTAAATAAAAAACATTAAAAACATGAGATTTAAAATTTTTTATTGGTTAGTTCCCATTTTAAGGGTGCCACATCAAATTAAAAATTACACGTCGAACCATATGTGTCTACTTATGATTGGTGAAACAACAAATGACGTGGTACACTGGGTTTACACAAGAATTTCTCCCACTTGTGTCATTTCTATGAAAATGTTGAACAACAATGTAAAACATGGCTATCTGAAGTAACATACTGTCTTATATAATGAGATCTAAGACATCATAGGGTGTGAGATTTAGTAAGGAATGTGAGGGTATCTTACCAATGAAGTACTTCTTCATGACATCAGCTGTGGCATTAAGGCGTTCAATCTGAGTCATCTGTCCAATTTTTTCCTCTAGAGTCATTCGTTTAAGCAAATCTTTGACTCTAGCATTCAGAGGCTGTTTTGGGTCTTTATACTTCATGTATTCTGCTTCTGCTTCTGATATAGAAGCAGCGCAGAATAGTAACATGATACCCAGAATGCTTATCCAAGATCTCCCCATTACAGCTGAATCTGTACAAAAAGATAAAGATCATAGATTATAACAAGACAGAACAAATAAAATAAAAAAGGAAGGCTTAAGTTTCTAGAGATTTAAAAAATGAAAGCTTTTGTAGAGTAAGCAGAGCAGGTAAACAGAAAGATGAGAGATTAAACACCAAAAATAAAAAAAGGAAGCATTTTGAGTTCAAAACAAATCTTATTTACCCAAGTAAACTACTTTCAGATACTCATAATCTCACTGTTATACATGACCATAGTTCCACGCTCATCCAACAAACAGGGCAATGCAAATCATGAATGTAAATAATGTGTGAGAAACAGAGGCACTGAAATCATTTTACAATAAGGAAAACGTGCAAATCCTATCCCATATGAAGAATGAGCATTAAAAATGAAAGAGAAAAAAGAAGCATGGAAGCCAATAATGAGGGAAATGTAAGGAATGATGAGACACATGAATGACCCGTGAATCCAGTTCCTCAGTCAATGAAAATGTAATGAAGAGACTTTCTTTAAGATAGTGAGAAAGAGGGGGTATGAAATGAAATGGTACACACTCACTTGCAGCTGAAACTTGAAACATTGAGTATGAAGAAGAAGAAGAAGAAGAAGAAGAAGAAGAAGAAGAAAAGGTTCAATGAGAATGTATAACTTACAGAGGAAAGAGAAGAGGGGTGGGGTGTGAAAATGGAGAGAGTAGGTTAAGGATATGAAGAAGATGGATGGAAACTGATGAGTATATAAAGAAGAAAGATGAAGGAAGCACTGTACAATGTGCAGAAAATAAATGGTCCCACTATCAGTTCTGAAACTCGTTAGCTTTTATTAAGTTGCGGTACAAATTTAAGTAAGTTACTCGTAACATGTTTTTTTGTTATGGATAAAACATTAGTAAAATAAAGTCAACTCATATGAGTTGTTTTGTGACATGTTTTGTTTTGGATAGAACCATAGTAAAATAAAGTCAACTCATGAGTTGTTTGACAATAATGATTTTATACATTCACATCCAAATTTAGGTGTAAATGTATGGAAGGAAGTATTGTACAATGTGCAGAAAATAAATGGTCCCATCTATTTATGAAAGGTTGTTTAAGACTAGTTAAATTCAGCATGTAAACTCATTCGTTTTTATTGAGTTGCAATACAAATTTAAATGACTCTTCATATGTTTTATTTTAGATAGAGCTGAAGTAAAATAAGTCAACTCACAAGTTGTTTGACAACAATAATTTTATACATTCACACCTAAATTTAGGTGTGAATGTATGGAAGGAGGCAAGTTACAATGTGTAGAAAATAAATGGTCCCAACTGTTTTATGGAAGGCTATCTAAGACTATCTAAATTCAGCATGTAAACTTGTTAGTTTTTATTCAGTTGCAGTACATATTTAAATGACTTATGACACATTTTGTTTTAGATAGAATAATAGCAGTAAAATGAAGTCAACTCACAAGTTATTTTTTTTTATCAGGAAACTCACAAATTATTTTTTTATCATAACTCACAAGTTATTTGATAACAATGGTTTTATAAACATTCATCACACCTAAATTTAAGTTTTGTTTTTAACTATATTATTTTTTATTCTGCTTTTCCAAGATTTTTAAAACTTTTTTAAAGTGTCAATAAAAAATAAAACACATTATAGTGCTAATTACAGTTTATAATTCGTGCATGATAGTGTGATGCGCAATATATATGGGACTTAATTTTTGTACGAGTTGATGGAATATTTTAAAGTGAGTGCAAAGTATTTACGTAAATGTAAATCGATAGTAGTATTACTAATAACTCTTTTCTATATATATATAATTACTGATAACTCTTGTTATTTTTTTTTATTTTGAGTCAAATATAACTCTTGTTATTAGTTATGAATAATTGATTACATTACACTTCGAAATTTAGAATTAAAAAATCACCGTCAGGATTCATTTTAGTCGGTGGTTGGCCCCCCAGTTACGCGCTTTTTTATACAAACTTACACGATCTCTTTTTAATATGTGTGACTCTATGTGCGCGTGTAATTTTATTTATAAATTATTGTCATTTTATTGATGACTCCCCATATTTAGTGTTTTTTAGGAAATATTTGGTTGTATTTGGGGAGTCATTAATTAAGTAATTAAGAGATTTTGATGTGAATTGGAAATATATCATTTGGGAATTGAAATAGGAAACTTGAAATAATAAAAGAAATATTTTAATGGGAAGTTTCCTATTAATGAGATTATGTGATTGAGTTATTGTGATTATTTCCTATTTCCTTCTCTTCATGAATGCAGATTTAATAAAAAAAGAAATAAAGAGAAGGAGATGATTTGATTATGTGCAAGAAAAGGAAAGAAAAGAAACTTAACATGCAAGACAAAGACATTATGGTGTTGGGCTATTTTATTATAAATATACACATGCAATTGAGGAGAAGAGAGGCTTGGTTATAATTCTTCCAATTCCTATAGCCTACACGAGATTCACGAAGAAATTGAAGACGAGAGGAAGCAGATCACACACGTTTATATATTATTGATGCAAGGAAAAGAAGAAGGAGGCACCACGGACGTACTACAAAGGTACACACACATATGTATTGACATCAACACACAAAAGGAAGGAAACAGCTCCTCAATCTTGTCCAATTCGTACTCCTTTGTGAACTTGTAGTATGTTTTTGGATTTTCACCCAATTCTTATGTTGAACCCTATGTGTGGCTAATTTCTTTTACAACCTAGAGTACTATGAACTTGTTTGTAACTTAGTATTTTATTTCCCACTATTTAGTCATGGTTAATTTGATTTAGTTTATTTAATCTTGCTTTTAGTGATTAACTTGTTTAGTGCTTGATCACCATTAGACATGTTTAGGGAATTTAGAATTGGACTTGGAAGAGGGAATTTTAAATAGACCATGGGATTAAATAGTGTAGGATTGAATTTTAATCTGATTTGCGACTAGGATAGGAATATACCTAGAAGCCCTACATAGTCACATTAGAGCGATACCGAGATAAATTAGCCTAGTAAATTAGTGCAAGACATTGTGTAATTAAGCTAGGCAAGGATGTAAGTGGACCGGAAGGCATTTATAGACACTAGTACTCTAAATTAGCTAGTTGAATTAATTCATAATTAATTTAGTGGGGAATAAAATCTAGGAAGCAAATAAGGGATTAGTAACTCTAGGTTGTTCTTTTGACTCGTGAACTCCATTTGTGTGAATATTTGTTTTGTTTATTTTCTTAGATCTTAGATAATTAAAATCAATTTTCTTATATTTACTCAACTTGAATGAAAATAGGAGATCTAATGCCTAATTATTAATTGCCCGAGTCTCTGTGGGATCGACCTTGATTTACCACTTTACTAAAATACGATCCGTACACTTGCGGAATTTTTATCAAAATTTTGGTAGCATCAAGTTTTTGGCGCCGTTGCCGGGGACTCAAGGCAATTAGTAATTAGAATTAGAAATTATTTAGTAGTTTTAGCTTGAGTTTTTTTTTTCTTTTGGAAACATAGAAAGATGGACTTTTCAGAGCTTAATTTTTATAAATGGTATCAATGTCATCACTGTGGAAATAATCATGTACCGGGAAATTGTCCATTTTTGCATACGATAAATTATATAGGAGATGATTTCACTAGACAACAAACTTATGTTGATAATTTTTCTAGGCCTAGTTGGAATTTTGAGCAAGATGAGTGTTGGAACCCATATGTAAATTCTTATTCACATGCAATAGACCCACCCTTCAAGTCTTATTCACATGTTCAAGGAAACATTGATTATGAGAATTCTTGTTTAGAAAGGTTAGATAAATTAGAAAGATTAGCCAATATCTTTTTGGAAAGGAATGAGAAATATTACAATAGTTCTGGATCAAGAGTTCAAGTAAACAATTTTGAGGATAGTGTAAACTCTTGTTTAGAAGAAAGGCTTGACAGATTAGAAAGATTAGCCGGTAAATTTTTGATAATGCTAGAGGATAGTTTGAAATGGCAAGAGGATAGTTTCAAAAGGTTAGAAGATTGTTTGAAAAGGTTAAAATCAATAATTGAGGATAGAGATGACCATGAAGTTAAAGAAGATTTAGAGGTTGTCATAGAGCCTGAAACTTGTTTAGAAGAAATTGATGGGTGTCTAATTGATGTTCAAGATGTAAATTCAAATGTTTGTGATTCTGATATACATGTTGATGTGAGTGTTCCTATAACTACTTTAGATTATTCTCCTATTACTGTTGTGACTTTTACTGATGAGAGTCAAATTGATTTTATTGGATGCTCATTATTCTTAGAAAGACATATATCTAACTCTTTGTATGAGCATATTCTAATTCCTTTGAAATCAGTGATTGCTTGTTCTTTGAAATTGTCTATGATTGAAAAGGCACAAGTAATTGGTTTGGTTGATCACTTGTACTGTTTGAAAAGGAATGAAGATGAGGTGATTATGGTTTTTGATACTTATGACTAAGGATTTGTTTGGAAAGTCTGGCTGAAGACTTTAAACTTAGCGCTTCTTGGGAGGCAACCCAAGGTTTTGGTATTTGATGCTTTGTTTTTTTTTTGAGTTTGTAGGATTTTTTTTTCTTTTGACCTCAAAGGATGCTTCAACTTGATCTTGATGGACTAGGAGCTAATAATGGAAATCGAGAAGAGGAAGGGGAGTATTCTTCTAACTTTTTCTTGATTTTATTTGATTGAGAATTATTTTGGTAACGAGTGATGGTGCTTGTTGATATGTGTGTGATGATTAACTTGAAATAACTTTATCATTCCTACACTTGCTATGGATATTTTTGTAATTCCACTACTTGTGTTACATGTTCACATTGGGGACAACGTGACATTTAAGTGTGGGGGTATGAGGGTATCATTGTTCTATAAAGATTGTTCTCAAGCTTTCATTTTGTAAAATTTTCTTGAAAAAAAATCTTTTTGCCAATTTTGGGATTGATTTGGACTTGAAACAACTGGATTTGATTAGACTTTGATCTCATCTTCTTTGAATGTAAGTGAAAAGGCAAGCTATTTGATTTAGATAAATTACTCTAGTATGTCAAAAATCCCTGTGAGGAATTTGAGCCTTAATTTTATTCTTTAATGAGTGAGTACATCTATTGTAATTTCCCCTCTAGAACTTGTCTTGAATCTCTTTTGACGCTCAAATCTCTTGCATGCACAAAAATGATTAAGGTCTTCGTTTCATAGCCAGTTTAGCCAAATAGCCACCCTTTTTACATTATTTCCATTGCTTAACCCCTTTGAACCTGCTTCTTTTTTAAAAAGAAAGATTGCATATTTTAGCCTTTGAATTCTTTTGATGCAATTTTTCATCTCTTATCTATTTCTTCCATTTACGCTTTGAAAAGTGCTATACTATACTCATATGGAAAAGGGTGAAGGAATTAGAAAAGGAAAAGAAAAAAATCACACAAAGTGAGAAAAAAAAAGAAGAAAGAAAAGAAAAAAAAAAGAAAAAGAAGATGAAAATCGAAAGAATTGAAGAATTGTGGAGTTCAAAAGAGTCAACCCTTATGTGCTTGTTAAGTTATGAGATTCTTTCATTCTTTACTATAATTGAAATGGTTTAGCACTTTTCAAATATACCTCCATCTCATTTTCATTTCATTATCCTACCTTTTTCATTACAACCCTTAAAAGTCCTTTTGATTTGTGTGTGCATTGAGATATAAGAGTGGATATCGAGATGATAAACAAGCCTATGGTAGCTGGATTACATAGATGGAATTGAGTGAAACACAACCCCTATATACTTTGAGGGTAGAGCGTAAACACTTGACCGGTGAGGGACATGCTTTTGTGATTTATCTCTATCAAGTTGATTGCCTGATTACTTGCATTTGGGGATGGTGAGAGAGATTTCTAAGAGGATTTACTTGTTGAGAGTTTGAATTGATTCCAACTTTGTGATAATAAAAACTTGATTTCATTTTTGTGCTAATGTGTTAACAATTTGAAATCTTGAGGACAAGATTTAATGCAAGTGTGGGGTGTGATGACTCCCCATATTTAGTGTTTTTTAGGAAATATTTGGTTGTATTTGGGGAGTCATTAATTAAGTAATTAAGAGATTTTGATGTGAATTGGAAATATATCATTTGGGAATTGAAATAGGAAACTTGAAATAATAAAATAAATATTTTAATGGGAAGTTTCCTATTAATGAGATTATGTGATTGAGTTATTGTGATTATTTCCTATTTCCTTCTCTTCATGAATGCAGATTTAATAAAAAAAGAAATAAAGAGAAGGAGATGATTTGATTATGTGCAAGAAAAGGAAAGAAAAGAAACTTAACATGCAAGACAAAGACATTATGGTGTTGGGCTATTTTATTATAAATATACACATGCAATTGAGGAGAAGAGAGGTTTGGTTATAATTCTTCCAATTCCTATAGCCTACACGAGATTCACGAAGAAATTGAAGACGAGAGGAAGCAGATCACACACGTTTATATATTATTGATGCAAGGAAAAGAAGAAGGAGGCACCACGGACGTACTACAAAGGCACACACATATGTATTGACATCAACACACAAAAGGAAGGAAACAGCTCCTCAATCTTGTCCAATTCATACTCCTTTGTGAACTTGTAGTATGTTTTTGGATTTTCACCCAATTCTTATGTTGAACCCTATGTGTGGCTAATTTCTTTTACAACCTAGAGTACTATGAACTTGTTTGTAACTTAGTATTTTATTTCCCACTATTTAGGCATGGTTAATTTGATTTAGTTTATTTAATCTTGCTTTTAGTGATTAACTTGTTTAGTGCTTGATCACCATTAGACATGTTTAGGGAATTTAGAATTGGACTTGGAAGAGGGAATTTTAAATAGACCATGGGATTAAATAGTGTAGGATTGGATTTTAATCTGATTTGCGACTAGGATAGGAATATACCTAGAAGCCCTACATAGTCACATTAGAGCGATACCGAGATAAATTAGCCTAGTAAATTAGTGCAAGACATTGTGTAATTAAGCTAGGCAAGGATGTAAGTGGACCGGAAGACATTTATAGACACTAGTACTCTACATTAGCTAGTTGAATTAATTCATAATTAATTTAGTGGGGAATAAAATCTAGGAAGCAAATAAGGGATTAGTAACTCTAGGTTGTTCTTTTGACTCGTGAACTCCATTTGTGTGAATATTTGTTTTGTTTATTTTCTTAGATCTTAGTTAATTAAAATCAATTTTCTTATATTTACTCAACTTGAATGAAAATAGGAGATCTAATGCCTAATTATTAATTGCCCGAGTCTCTGTGGGATCAACCTTGATTTACCACTTTACTAAAATACGATCCGTACACTTGCGGAATTTTTATCAAAATTTTGGTAGCATCATTTATCAACCTACAAGTCATCTTTCTTTTGGGAAATGTATGCATTCTCTTTGCCCAACAATTTGAACACGCTCCTCGAACATAACTTTAATCAATGTGGTTCTTCTTCTGTTATAAAAAAATGTAGTGCTTCTACTTCAAACTGTTTGAATCAAAATATGATAAGAGTATGTTTTTTTTTAATAAAGTACTGTATATCATTAGCTATGAAGCATCAAAAGATAATTTACAAGAGAGAAGCAGTATGAAGGGTATTCCCCTCATTCACCCCTGGAGGGGAGATTCAAACCAAACAAAATTTACAGGTAATGTGTGTGATCGTTTAGCTAACATGTCAGCTAAAGGTATTAATTCCCTATCAACGTATCTAATAGCAATTGTCCAATCCCTTTGAAGAAGGCCCCTGGCGTCCTGCACTAAACCTATGTACGGGTGCCCAATTCGCATCTAGTACACATATTGAAGGCATCCGTGCAGTCAGTCAATACCACAATGTTTCTGAATCCTCTGTTCCAACACAATTGCAGGCCGATGATGATACCTATGAGCTCCGCAATTGCCGGTGGAATAGAAGTTAACCACCTAGTCATTCGCCTTGTTGATTCTTAACAGCTCCTCCACATCCACTTGCTCCACACGGTAGGATTGAGCCGTCAACTTCAAGCCTCACATCCACTTGCTCCACATTAGGAAGGTTTGTAGTGGGGTCCCTCTGCATGGAAGAGTCAGCACAAAACTTACAATTGTTTAATATTAACTACGAAGACCGTAAAATAAAATAAGAAAAGCATTGTAATCGTGTTTAATATCATTTCTTTAATAAAATATAACTAAAAACAAAATAGGAAACGGATCTGGTCCCTTTCTCTGAGACTCTGACCAACCGTTTAGGGTCTAGGGAGTCAAAATTGGAACCGTTGCTTTGGCCAATTTGAATTTGATTCCCTTATTTCCTAGTTTAAAGCAGACTTCTTTTATTATTATTATTTTTTGAACTGATAAGCAGACTTCATTTCAAGATCTGCTTCCCTGTTTATTCTATAACTTAATTGCTTGTACGGTCTTCGTGGCCAGCCATTAAGAAATATCACCACTCCTCACCAAATAAAAACCAGAAAATAGCCAATAAAGTTGTTATAATTCCTAACTAATTAACTCATAGCTTATAAAGTATTAAGACTGTCGATCCTACGGTGCTAATAATGATTTTGCTGGTATATGATGGATGTATATCAATTATCACATACAATAAGTGGTCTTAAATTCAAAGAACAATTTATAATGCTCTAATCTAGCTCAAGTCATCTAAATAAACACTTTTTCCATCTGGCTGTAAACAAAAAAATAACATATTTGAAAAATAAGTTTTAGAGTCGCATATATTAACCTCATTATTTTGTTACAATTGCATATCTTATTTAACTTTTGAAACCTATATGAAATTCTTTGTGTTATGTGATACAAATAAAACACAAAACATCTGGATTCAGATACTCTCAGTATCTTTTTTCTCCTTTTCGTCTTAGAATCCCTCTTGGGGTATTATTTTACCCATTGAGATTCATCTAAGAGCTCATAATTTATCACTTGTACCATTAAAAATAAAACTAAAATGTATTATAATATAAAAAAAAATTAGCATAAAAAATTTCAACTATCTAGACCTATTTCACTTCAATATAAAGATATATAAGTAATACAGACCTGTCCAGTTAACTATAAAATAATTTTACAGTAAAATTATTTTACAGTTAACTGGACAAGTCTGTATCTCTTATAGATCCTTATATTGAAGTGAAATAGGTTTGAAATTTTTTATCACAAAAAGTGTTCAAAAATAAAAATTTTTAAAGTTCTTCATTTATTTTATATTATAATACATTTCTTTAATTTTTAATGATACAAGTAGCAAATTATGAGCTCCTAGATGAATCTCAATGGGTAAAATAATACCCCAAGGGGATTCTGAGAAGAAAAAGGGAAAAGGATACTGAGAGTATCCGAATCCCAAACCATCTTCCACATTTAAGATTTCATTTACATTTATGTACCTGTCACTTGACCATTTTTCACAAGACTACCTTTGTTTTATATCCACATTCAAGATTTCATTTACATTTTTTTTATTAGAAATTTCATTTACAGTCATATACCTCAATATGTCACAAGACAACCTTACACACCAATTATATGGTACATATAACACTTAAAGAATGAGAATGTGTTGGTCGCCTAAAATATTTTTTGGAGTATCTAACATTAACATTGGTAGGTTGTGGGTTAAATCGCAACTTATCCCTTTAATTAAAAAAACTCATTTGATCAAATGTAAAGTTTCTCCTTGCAATATCTAAGAAAAATGTTGCCATAGGCCTTTACAAATTTGTTTGAAAAAGTAATCAATTTGATTTGAAGATAATGTAGTTCCAAGTTATATTAATTTAATATTTGGAAGGGGATTTTTAGTGAACCTGAATGAAGATTTATGTGTTGCGCACGAAAATGTCCAAGAATGGATTGACAAAATCAATTGGGGAGAAATCAGAACAACTTCTCTTTACATACTTTTGGCCATCGAAGTCTTTGAAAGTTACATATAATTTTCGCACTTTAAAATATTTTGAGTTAAAGTGCAATTTTACGAATGGATTATTGTCAGAGTTGTAGCTGGAAAAATTGACCATAAAAAGGTGCAGAATCACCACTGACCTTTTAAGCGGAAGCATATTTATCAAAGCCTTCTATTTTAGGTGAATAAGTTTACCATTTAAACCCTAACTTTCTACCTACAATAGAAGATTTTAGTAAATATGCTCCTACTTAAAATATTAGTTGGTAATCTTGCACGCCTTTATATTGTCAATTATGTTCGCTGCAATTCTAATAATAGTTTCATTGGTAAAATAACACACTAACCCAATAATTTTTAATAAGCAATTACATAGAATAAACAAATGGAAGGAAGCAAGACAAATTAAAGGAATCAATTTGAAATCAATGCAGCCAATGTAGCCGATGATCATATGGCTTCTAATTCCTTTTGCCCAGACAAATTAAAGGAATCAATTTGAAATCGATGCAGCCAATGCAGCCGATGATCATGTGGCTTCTAATTCCTTTTGCCCACACGAGACTTCATGTGACCAATCCCAATAATGAATGAAGAGCATGTGATGTTCCCTTCTAAAAGTTTCAATTAAAAAAATATAAAAGGCAAAGCAATGACATGATGTAGCAAACAAAATATTTCTCCATTTGAATAGTTTGGATCTTGGTAAAGGAGATTAACCCCTGTACTGTCTTGCAAAGCTATCCAATATTTTTTTTCAAATAATAATATCTCTTCATATCGTCTTAGAGGTAAAGTAGTCCCCTTACATATAGTAGATCTCACAAAGCCTCACAAGACTAATTTAACCACTATCATTTCAATTTTCTACCCTTTTAAAACAATTTCATAATGCCCAATGTAACCTCCTCATCGACACTAACAATAACTTTGTTAGTACATGTCCTTATAAGTATAGAATATATATATATGACAAGAATGAAATATAATAACATAATCATACAAGGTAAAGTCTCTAAACTCTGTCACCCAAAAAAAAAGTCCTCTAATCTCTTTCATGATACTTGTAAGGTGGTTAATTATATAATGTTCCCTATGAACTATATAATCTTCGCTCAAGGTACAACAAGTAGCTTCTCTTTTTGTCATACTCCCTCCGGTCCTAAATATAAGACCTAGTTTACCTAATTTTCCCCTTAAACTAGTTTATTTAACCTATAGCCTAATGAATAATCTAAAAATATATCAAATATGTCATAATCTAATAACATATTTTGTAACCTTAACATCTCCAAAAAAAAGTCAATTAAGTCTTATATTTAGGACCTGAGGGAGTATCATAAAATAGCACTCTGTTCATATTAAACCATCCATCCAACGTGCCTGCATTATGCAGAATACATGTGTAGTGGGAAAGAAACACTGAACGAGTGTGAGTGTGAGTGTGAGTGTGTGTGTGTAGGCTCACTTTGGAGCAAGTTGCATTAATTATATTGTTATGCTTAAAAATATTATTATAAGTATGAATCATTAGTGTTGCCCAGCAAAGTTAGTGCATTTGATAATGAGGGCATTAAGGTAAGCCATTTCTCTTACACCCCTCCAACTATCAATATCAGAATTTCCATTCATGAGTACCACCTAGATCTAACTTTTTGATCAGAACACCTAGATCTAACTCAATTCTTAAAACAAAAGTTATGGATGGTGTCATATATTTTGACCAATCAATATATTTTATTAAACCTGATACTTTCTGTCCTTTTTGCCGACATTTTGATATTTTTGTTTACTTTTTATGTATTTGTCATGTTTATATAATAATTGTTTTTATCTATTAATAATAATATTTGTTGCACTTAGAACATCCATTAATAGTCCCCATATTTCCGTTTTATTTGCTTGATACCACATTAATATTAATAATAATATAATAATGGCAAATATCACTTCCCAAATTCCTATATAAAATGTCTTTCTGTTTTTTTTGCATATTTTTTCGACCTTTTTTCTGCTTATAAACGAATTATAAAAATTAAAAAAAAAACTTGCTAAATAAAACACGATAATTATTTTCACAATTTCAGTTTTAAAATGTCCTACACGTTTGATGTTTGTAAAAAATAAACTCAAATCACCACAACCAAACACATGAGATTCAAAAGCAACAACTCTCACATTGCACGGGTATCCGTCTAGTAATCCAGTTATAACTATTTTTCCATATTGCGTATACTTTTACACCATTGTCATCCGATGTTTTCACTTGTATCGGCCCAAAAATTTTAATAAACAAACCAACCATGACATTATACATGGAGAAACGATTTTAGCTAAAACTCTTCCCCTGAAAATTTAGTTTATTCTTTCATACGGTAAAAAAAAGAAAGATAATTTAGTTTATTGCATAGCTTTTTAAAAAATACATGATTTCTATGTCTACAATGGGAACAATGATACAACACAAATTATGGCTGATTTGAGATGTTTTATTTTACAAAAACTGGGAGCTGACTGGGATAATTTTGTCTTGAAAAGGAAATATCACTACATACAGTAATCCAGGGAGTATTATAGATGGTATGAGCATTGTGGAATGTAAAACCATGGAGGTTGGGCAATGGAATTCCACTTCTTAATAGAAAATTTACAAATGGTAAGACGGTGGTTCTGAGTACACTTGATATCACTAACTGCATAGATGAAAGAAAATTTATGTCAGGGTTAATAACTATCTGCCCAAAAAAATATTCCCTCTAGCCTTAAACATAAGAACTAATTAAGGGACTTATATTGGACTAAATATAACACCTCCCCTTTACGTACAAGGTTGCAGGTTCGATCCCTCTTTAATTCAAGAAAAAAAATATAACAACTCAATCTTCTTTGGTATTATGGATGTTTAGAAGAGTTTTCATCAAGGGCTAATATATGCAAATAAGTCATTTCATATCAAAATATATTTTTAACATATTAACATATTCCCTTAATATATGTAAATTAAACATCTAAACTCTTGCATTAGAGGACTGTAGAGAGCACAAATTATTTTTGTAAACAAGAACGGGTAGGAGCACTCGACAAGTTAAGCTTACGACAAAAAAAGGTTCTTCATAAAATGAAGATGACTTTTATTCAGATATACCTGGATTATATGCATGTGCAAAGGACCTATCTTGCTCCATTTTAAGTATGTGGAAAAATCATTCAACGTGAGACTACCAGCAACATTGTGTTGGAGAATTTCTGCAGAGCCTGAAGCACTAATTTCCTGTATCAATTAGCAAAAGCATGTCAACTGAGAACACTTCCATTATAGTGATAATAAATTCACCATATAAACTGGCATGTCAAAAGAAATTAATTAAGATGAAAAATAGGATCCTACACATGCAGAGATCACTGAAAAAAACATGAACGGTTTCAAAAATTTATCAGATTGATTCTTTGTAGTTGAAGTGTTTTTGACACTTCATTCATGCATACCATTGAGATGCATGCAACTTCGCCAGCATCCTCAACGTCAACAATTATATCTATATAAATGGTAGTGTCAATGCCTTGGCCGGTCACTTGTATAACCGGTGGAGACAATACTGAGATATTTAGCTCCATGTCTTTGTTTGGATATTGTCTGTATAGTTGAGGAACTATGAATCTCCATGCAGCTGTGTTTAAAAAGGCCTGATCTGAAGTTTTATCAACTATTCTTTTCATGTAACCTGCCTGCAGGTAGCAATACCATCAGTAAACCATCACTATAATTCAGTAAATAATATTTCAGAAGCAACCACCATTAATGTGAGCCAATTGAATGAAATCATTTAACTAGTATATAATCAGCAGATTAGTTCTTGCTGCTACACAGAACTCTATAGATATCATAGGGAAGTTTAGAAGCCCAAGCAAGGTGGAGTAACATGTGTAATAAAATGGTCAAGTTCAAGCCAAAGTAAAGGAACATGATTTGCCACTCAATTCCTTTCCATAACATTATAAACTTCCAAACACTCCTTAAGGGCTTGTTAAGCTCAGGTATCACAAGCATTCAAGCAATCTTTTGTCGTATCATAATCAATAGGTAACGACAAGCTATCATAAATCAGTTAGACCTTTGTTCTTAATGTTGCAAGAAGCCAGAGGCTAGAAGCTTTACTATTCCTGGTACTATGAACAGTGCATCTTCTGATAGTTTTGAATATAGTGTGATATGGAGGACAATTAAAAATGACCCAAAACAAAGCACAGACATAATTGAACTAGGACATCAGAGTGTGAAAATAGAAACTTTCTGAAACTTACTTTGAAATAAACCAAAGAAACAGAATTTAAAACATCTTCATGCAATGAAATCTTGATCATCTTATACAAACAGGAAAAAGAAGCCTCTGGTTCTCTGTAGTAACCTTGAGGGACTAAAACTTCATTTGTCCCAGTAAATGTACCATTGATTTCAAACTCAATAGAAGAATTAGTCAACACAGGGTTGTTCACGAAAGAAACATTTAGTACAGAAGTTTTGCCGAGTGACACTTCTTTTGGTAGGGACTGCAATGAACTGCTAAGCTTCAATATCCCTTCACTTATTTTATCAGTTATGGCATTTTCAACTGCAGATACTATGTTCCCTTCAAAAAGATCCACAATTCTGCAATAAACACAAGGAAATTATTGGCAACTTATCTCAACTCGTTAATTGAATTGTGAGTAGCATGTGAACTGTAACCAATGGGGCTTGTGAAGGCTATCAATGGAAACAATATGCTTATAGTAAAAGCTTTTGTCAAGAAAGCTTTTGTCAACATATGAATTTTCAGTTGTATGCTTTAAAGCAATGCACAGCTCCTTCAATTTTGTTCCAATTATCTACTTATTGCTCTTGATTGAAAAGTCCATTAAAATGTACCTAGCAAATATAGCTCTACTCATAAATTAACAAACACATTCTTCACAATAATATGGGAACATAGGCACGAAAAGTAATAATAATAATTCTCCAAGAAAGCATATGTTAAAATCTTCATTTGTAAGAAAACATGCATGGCTTAAGTAAGAAGACTGCTTACCTTTGGTAAAGCCAAGATGCTCCACCATTCAATTTTATGGACATGTCTCCCACATAACATGCATGATCTAGGAGAATCAGCTTTAGACTGCCCTCTTGGTTCTCCAAATTTATAGACACCCCCACCTGCATGCCTTCAACCTTCAAAACATAGCACAGATTAATGAGACATATTTTAAATTTTACCCGAAGATATGAAAATGAAGCGCATATGCATTAAAAAATGCTGCTGCTCACATGAGTTTAAAGGTACCACACTGTTTTTCTTATCCCCTTCATCAATTTATTGAATGACATCTTAAAAGGTCTAACTATAGTTCAACAAAACCCATCTTGAATCATGTGCTACTTCCTCATGTCCTTTTTATATGATCCCGTCTAGACGGTTTTTGTGGTCCTAAATATAAGATCCTACGCAAAAAGGTGATATCATTAAATTTTTCTTCCACAAATACCCTTCTTAGTTGTAATGTAAAGAGAGATTGTATTTGAAAGAAATTAAAGGTGATTAAGATAGGTTGACTTTAATTAGATGACAATATTGGAAAGTAGTGATGATTTTTTTACCATTCAATAATATAAACTACTTTTTTTAGTCCTTGTGAAGTAGTTAGAAGGATCTTTTAAAACTGATAAGATGAAGTAGTTCGAAGGCTATTATAAAAGGATTGAATGAAGTTTGTAGCTATGGTTTTAAATGCACATCTTTTAGATATGAAATGGTTAAAAGGTTTGGAGGGCTTTATACTACTTCATATTTCTAAATAAAATTAACTTTTGCAAAACATTTGTTATCTTTTTGAGGCCTAAAATACAGTATAAACGATTAATCAGACATTAAAAAACTTGTCATAATACAATTTAGATGGAGAGGTCCAAACATGATCAATATAATTAGCTTTAGTTTTCAACACACACACTGCAAAATATCTTTTTACCTTCACAAAGGCGTCTCCACTATCAGAAACACCACCAGGCCATAACCAAGTGCTACAAGAATAACTCCAGTTCATACTCAAGTTAGCCGTGCCACCTGAAGCGATCATAACTATTCCACTCTCTCCAGTCTTAACATATGAAGAAGCTATGTTGATATCAACAAAAGTAATATTGGAAAGAACTATTGTACATGTAGCAACAAGCCTAACTCTAGCAGTCTTCTCTAGTTGAGGAAGTTGAAGAGCAAGAATCGCTGACATAGCTTCTTGCATGAGCACATCTTTGGCATAATCAAGACCCTTTTCATATATAGTCCCAGAGATGAAACCCTCTTCTCCATTAACTTTAAAACAAACACTTGTTGAAATCAATAGGAGAAGTAAGGACAGGAAGGACATGTTAGGTGCCATCACTTTTGGAGAAACTTGGGGAGATAAAAGAGATAGGCATGATATTATTGAATGAAAGATAGAAACTTTGAGACAGCCATTTAGTGAAGTATCAAGTAAGGTATTGAATTATTTTTAATTTTTGCAGCTACCAGTGGCATTAGTTAGGGACAGAGATATTTGTTTTGATGTGTTGACCAGTTAACTGTGCATTCGTGTGATCATTTGGAACACGAGGCAATCGAGGTGTATATGTTAGTAATAGTTAGCGTGTAAGAATATTGTTTGTCCCTTTTTTTGGATGATCATGATATACTATATTGATGGCATAATATGAGAAGATTCTTGATACCCAACAAATTGTGGCGGGATTGGACTCTGGACAGTTAACCAGAATATCGAGAGGGGGCTTGTTTCATCCCAAATACACATAATAATAATAATAATAATAATAATAATAATAATAATAATAATAATAATAATAATAATAATAATAATAATAATGTAAGGTGAAATTAACTTGAATAATAAGTTCCTAAATATTGGTTAAAATTAGTTAAAAAAACAATAATTATGTAGGAGACAAAAATTATTTCCATAAATTTCCTGTTTAAAAACGGGCAAAGAGAATATGGGGAATAAATAGGAGTATGAGAGAGGAGAGTCATGTTAAAAGAAAATGTAGTATGTATTCATTAAATGATGTGAGAAAGAAGTATAACACTATAACCTGGCGGGTTGACATGAGTGGTAAGTACTCTCGTCCCTTAAACAAGTGGTTGGAGGTTCGATCCCCAGCCCTTGCGAATGGAGCAAATTCACAGGTTAGCTGTCTACCCCCTACATGGGACTTCAGAACAGCGAAGGATTAGTCCCACTTGACACGCGGGTGGGATACCCTTGAGAAATAAAAAAAAAGAAGTATAACACTATTGAAAAAGTAAATTTATTATGTTATTAACTCAAACAGACAAACATCACCTTACATTATGGGACAATCATTTAAAAATTTTAACCTTATTAGACTATGGGAGGGAGGGAGTGTTAATAATAATAGACCATTGGTTTTTGTTTTTTTTAATTAAAGAAATAAATTAGACTCCTAAATCTTATTGTTTGGAACATATAAAACCTGATTAAGGTGTTTTAAATAAAACATGTTATATCAAATAATTTAACTAATATATTTGATCTAATTTTTTGGTCAAATATATTTGAATCAAATGAGACTAATATTTACTATATTTCGAAATTTGCACATCTGTTTAATACTTATTTTTATTTTAAAAAAAGGAGGACTTTAACTCACTTACTTATCGTTTACACAAAAAAGTATAGAAGATTGTGATTAAAAAGGGTTTATTTGTTTATTATTTTTATAGTTTTATCTTTGATGGATCTGCCTATGTGGATCAATGGTAATTTGTTGTTTGAAATCCAAAATAGTTTACGGAAGTTTGCAAGTAAAGACCGAAGTTGTTGAAAAAAACTTGCATTGATACAACTCACAAGGTGATAATGGAGTACAGGAGACAGCTGCTTTGGGGGCCACATATAATAAAGCAAATAAAAAATAAAAACAATTTATAGATCACTTTGTGAAAATCAATAAAACCAATAATATACATCACATATAATTATATAATTACATTATGACTTAATTTATAAGTAAATAAATTAATTTTGAGGAAAAAAGATAATTATAACCAATTTAAAGTGGTTAATTTTGCTTCCTTAATTTCTCCCCGAAAAAAGCTAAAGGGGTTTTATATTTGGGTGAATGTCCATTTATGATACATAATTATTGCCCTAGGATCAACAATAACACATAACTATTTTAAAGTTTAACAATTATATCCAACTTTTATCATTGGATCAACAATGAGATTTTTCTTAATACAACAAAAAGGTTAAACGTGAAAAGTCCAAAATTCCCTTATAAATAAAATAAAATAACATATTTTCTTCCTCCTATTTGTTTATAAGGGCATTTGGACTTTTCAAGTTTAATCTTATTGTCGTATTAAGGAAAATATCATTGTTGATCTTGTGGTAAAAGTTGGTTATCATTGTTTAACCTTGAAATAGTTATATACTATTGTTATTGATCATCGGATAATAATTGTGTGTCATAAATGGACCTTCACCCTTTATATTCATGATTGGAGCTTGTGAATAAATGTTTTTCAAGAACAAATTCGAGGGTGAGAAAATGAGGGACTAATTTCTATTATTTCAAAAAAAGCATATATGCTCCAAATTCTTAAATATATGATCCAAGTTCATTTGATTTAAAAACGCTAAGAAAGTTACATAAAATATTTATAAATTGATTCATTTAAATTTTTCCTTAAATTAGTTTATTTAACTTATAGACTAACATAATCTTATGATACACAAAATATGATCAATGATGTGCTTTGGTTCCTTAATCCTAGTGACTCGCGCCCCTTAAAAAAATTAAGTTATCTAAGCAGGTTCACATGATGGAACCAACACATTTAGCCTTAACTATTTCTCTTTTAGTCAACCTTAGAATCCATTTGGTTGGATGAAATTGAGAAATGGAATTGGAGGTGGGAATTGAGGATAAGAGGGTAAAGATAGAAAGTAGAGGTAAATTAGGTAATGATGAGAAAGTAAAGTTTGTGAGACCCATGAAAAGAGTAAGATGAAGAGAGAAAACTTATGAGTCCCAGGATATATGTAAATTACAATTGTACTTTCCCAGATTCACTTTCCATGCTAACAAACAGGCCCTTATTATTACTCTTTATTTTTCCATTAAGTTAATCATTTCTCACAAAGGCTTGTTTGGGATAAAAAACATTCAGATACAACTTTTTAATCATAATTTACAACCCTATATAGGTAAGTCGGTAAGATGAACATAGTCTCATCTCACGCGAATGCGGACTAATGATGAGCAACATCAAACAACCACAAAATAATCAATGAATAATCTCGGTGCTGCCTGCACTGTAGGACCCAGAAAAACCAAATAACCTACTAAAATTGATGTTCATCACCAACATTTAACGCTATTAGTGAAGTTCTCACAGAACTAAGAAATGGAGGAAGAGGAGTATCTGCTATCGCAACGAGTTTCACATGCCTAGTCACGTTCCACTAAAAAAAATGAAGACGTTAATGAACTCAAGTTGTTAGAGCCAGAAAACTAGATAAAAGACTACAGCTTTATCACTTGCCAATAACTATACAAAAACAAACTTGACCCTTGACGTCAAGTCAACTCACTCTCTCGCACAGATAGATATGTGCTGCAATCAAATATTCAGAGAGAATTACGCTGAAAGTAAAACTACATATAATGAGGGCTCGTTTACCCTCTAAACACTCAGCTTTTCTCTCTCTCTCTGTGATTGCATTTTACAGAGCCAATTTGTGACTGCAGGAGATCCAACTTACCCCAAAAGAATTCAGATAAGAATGTTAAACCTTTGAAAAGCACAACTTCCCTTCAATGGATGAAACATCCTCTGCCATAATGGTTGATTTTTCAAAAACCTTTACAACCTATACAGAATCTGACATGTAAACGAGTGACTTTAGTTAGAAGATGGCTTGATGATTCCTCTGATCTTGTGTGGACTGCGGGGAAATTAACTGTGTCTATCAGCATCACTTTACTTCTTTGAGTAGGAAAGATATGGATCTTGAGCAATAGTTAATACATCCGGTCTCTCAGCCTGGTTATACGTCAGACATCGCCGTATAAAATCCTGACAAAATTGCAGAAACAATATACATAATTTCAGTTTGAGTTACTGGATAATGCACCAGAATTTATAACGGTTACCAGATTCTGAAAAATCCTTGAGCCATTGATTTTGAAAACAACAAAAATATAACAAGTATAGAAGCATAATAGATATTGAAAACAGAAGGTAAAAGGAAATCCTTTTTCTTCTCAATATCGAGTGGATCGCAAGGATTTCCCAGAAACTTAAAAGTCATTTCATAGGTTGAAATGCACACCCTCAAGCATGAGAGGCAGAGTGGGCCCTTATCTACCAAAAGGTAAAATGAAAATGACAGGACAAGCAACGATTGTCTCCCCATCATTAGATTTAAATAATTAAATAAATGAAAGTAAAGACCAAAAAAACAGACCTTTGCCTCATTAGAAACCGCGGGTCTAGAAGGGAATTCAACCTTGCGGGCCTTAATAATTGTGTCTTCACGTAATATGCGCTCTTGAGACTGGTCATGGCCAAAAGGGCGTCTTCCAAAGAGCATTTGATAGAACAAAATCCCAGCAGACCAGACATCAACCTGTTTCCAAAAAAAAAAATAAAATAATGTCACAGAGGCTGCATAAATATTTTCTTTTTGGGGGTGGGGGGGTTGTGTGGCTGTAACTTCTAACTTCTCAGTATTGACCTTCGATGATATAAGAGGTGTCTTACTGAGCTCAAAGCATTCCGGAGGTAAATACCTGCAAGTTTAGATAAAAATTAGAAAGAGCATACGTGTCAAGGAGATCTAGCTCATCAATAAAAATTGTGTAAGACAATGTAGGGACCATCTAAGCTTGTCCAAACAGGCTAGTACAGCTAGCATAACCCAATGCAATGATTAGATGTTTGCCAGAATGTTTATGTCCTTTCTCCCCATCTAATACCAGGACAGAAGCTAGAACTAATTAACCAGGAATGTTCTCAACATCTTAAATTCAACTCCCAGCAGATCTCTAACTTTGTGAATAAAAAAAACAAACAAACCGCTGCCTATCAGTTAATAAGTTCCAATAACCAAGCAAATTGCAAAATTTAACACAACTTGTGCAAGGTGGATGACAAGAAGATTCATGCAGGAAGGAGTATGTAACCATAAACTATACAGCGATAACAATGACCACCACTTACCAGTAAGTTCCAGCCCCCTGAGATGTTAGTTCCATACCCTGGGATCCCACATCATTCTCAACTACTTTGCTGAGACCGAAATCAGTCACTTTGGCAGCGCCAAGCTCATCAAACAAAACATTTCCAGGCTTCAAATCATAATGAATAATCTTCTGAGTTCTTTTATTCAAGTAAACAAGACCTTGAAAAACCTGAACTAGAATTACTCTAGCCTCTCTCTCAGGCAATATAGGTGTTGCCTTAAGGACAGCGTCAAGATCCTTCCCTGAGTTGATACAAGCAATACATTTATGAACGTTGTCAGGTAAGTGGTGATGCATACGGTCAGTGGCTTTCCCTCCAAACAAATAAAATAATGCATAACGGATAAGCGCACATACCATTACAGTACTCTAAAATGGTGCAGAATGTATTCTGATCTATCTCAAAGATGTCCCACAATCGAACAATGTGATGATGCACCAAGGTCTTGTGGATATTATACTCCCTAATTGCATGCCGAATGTAACTCTGCTTCCTCTCTTCACTCCATTGAGCATTTATACCATGAAGCTTACATGCAACGTACCTATGCTCCACCAAGTCAAAAGCCTGCAAGAAATTTCTTACTTTAGATTGCTGGAAAAAAAGGTATAAAATTACAACCTTGTTAGAATATGCTAAAAACAATATAGGTAAATTCTCCTTTGAACTTGTGTTATCAGACTGTAGCAGTGTTAAACGTAGACAACATCATAAAAGTAAACTTTGTACTAATCCAAATCGGATAATTCTATTCACATTAAAACCAAACACTTTAGATAACTCTGAGTACACAGGATCATTATACAAAAAATAAATAAATTACAGATAATTCTTAGTTAAAACAAAGCAACTAACGTAGCTTAATTAAATTCAAATTAATTTCCAACATATATGATATATAATTGTACTTGATAATGTGTCTGACCTTGTAGACCTCGCTGAATCCTCCCTTCCCAAGAAGATTTAACAGGGCATATCTATGGTTCAAAATCTGAAAATTGTTGAAACGAGAACCATCCTCATCTCGTATACGTTTCATCTCACGTATAAGTCTTCCCTTATCTACTTCATACCGATCCCTCTCCCTCATAATAACTTCTTCTTCCTGTAAATATTTAGAATATTTAGGCTATTAGAGATACTTAAGAGAAGAAAATAAGCAGACAAGTAGCAACGTACACGTTTAATGCTCGCCAGTCGAGACTTGTAGATTTCATCCTGAATGATAACTTCATCTTCTTGGAATCCAGAATCTGCATCTGTTCCCTCACCTTTATCTGTATCACATGACATATTCATCATATTCAGAAAAATAAGGCCAATAGAAGCAATTATAATTCTTCAAAATGAACTAGGTTAGCAGACAAATATTGCATGATAAGCTAGCATCAATTAGCTTGAAACATATATTTGAAAGGCCCAAATGGCCACCTTCAGGAGCAGATAGCCATCAAGGTCTGCGCCAATTATAGAAGGCAGTCAGATTTAAGAAAACAACTAAGGCAAATCCACACATACACTCTGCAACAATTAATCAGAACAATCGTGGGCGAACACACAAAAAGAAATGAATGTCCACATTTATAGATATAACGAATATGTGAATGTCCTAATTGAAAGCAAAAACTGAAGAGAAGAACAAGTTATGTGGACAAAGAAAAAAGATGTCCCTAAGGATAGTTGTAATGTTGGTCATTTAATGCTAACGCATTTTAGGGATGCAAGTGCAAGAATTAAAAGGGAAATGACATAAAAATAAAATATCCAAAATTTGAATAGATCAAAAATACCAGATTGTTTTTTCTTCAAAGACTTGCGCTGCCGCTCAATAGCCTCTTTCGATTCAATCAGTTGTTTCTGGGAGAAAATAACGAGTCAGATTTAGAAATACTACAATTATGAGTGCATTCAGCTACAAATGCAAAAGCAACAAAAATGTATAAGCTTCTAGAGCTTTATAACATATGATCAAGATTATTGATGAAACAGCCAAAAGCCACTCATCCTACAGCTTAGATAGCTCTGTAGTGAATCCTCAGAAATTGGAAAGCTAATGATAATTTTTCCAACATACTGTTGTATTGAGAAATGAAGGGCCGGCTTAGCTCAACGGTAAGCTCGCTTGCCGTGTGGGTATGAGGTCGTGGGTTTGAATCAGCCACTATGCAAAAAGTAGAGGTTAGGCTGCCTAGTATATTCCCTTCCCCAGCACCCTCACCAAGTGGGGACTAGAACTGGGTTGACCCTTTTTTGACTGTTGTATTGAGAAATTTTACATACCTTACAAAGATAACCCAAAATTCCTAACAACTAGTAATTCACATTGGAATGTTCTTCATTCCCACTACAAAAGTTACTACTACAGGAAAGTAAACAGCATCCTCAGTTAACTGTTCAAAATTGACAAGGTTTTAAAGAAATAATATGCTTTTTTAGGATACAACGGAGGGGCTATTTTGTTATCAGCCAGCGTCATCATATGTAAACATGTGATGCGAATTAGTTATTTTCTCCTTCATTCCCATGTGACTGGCATCAAGGAAGAGCTGTGGGACAAGGATACCATTATTTGACATTATTTATTTGGCTTACATCTTCATGTCCCACAATCATAATTGTTTGTTGAATATTCAAGGTAATATTAATTATTAACCCTAGCATTACCAACAAAATATCAAGTAATACAGCTCATAGGTTACTGGAATACACCATTTCCCAGTATGAGAGGACCCAATTTCCCCATGACAAGAACTAGCGTGCAAAAATATATTTATCTTCCAACAGGTTCCTCTTAAGCCTCAGCAGTATAAAAATCGATCACATATAGATTAGTTTGCCATGGTGGTCATGCTGACATACACATTTGATACTCAAACTTGATATAAATATCAATAGACTGAACCCCACTTTCCCCTCTAAACTGTCACACTCATTTGAAAGGAATATTATATGTTTCTGAAATGGTTAAAAGCCACCTCAAAGGAAACATAAGATGGTGCCAAGAATTGATCTATTGGATAGAAAAGCATGGTTCCTGTTTATAGTCAAGTCATACTCAGTAAATATGATGTGACTGCACTAGCCACTTGTAAGGTTAAAACATATGTGCCCATAACCTATGAGAAATGGAATTATCTATACCTTCTCTTCTCATGATATGCAACACATCTTTTAATATAAAACATATCAATAAATGATAGCTACATAATACATTGAAAAGAAACAAATATAATCACAATAATGAAAACAATGGTGTGAGAGATTGAGGTAAAAACATTAGACATACAAGTTGGGCGTTAAGATCCTTCAAAGCTTGCCCTTCTTCCCAAGTCTCAGATATGACAGTTCCAGCCCTACATTTCAAAATTAAACTTATAAGAAAAGCAATAACTGAAAAGATAATTTTAATATTTTTCCTTTCAATGATCCCGCTTTACCTGATCACACCAACATTTCCCAGTCTCAATGAGTCTTGTCGTACTTTCAACCTTGCTTCTTGCCTCTCAGACTTTGAAACTAATATCAGCAAATCAGATATTATTTTTGTCCTCTGCAAAATAAAGGAGTAAAAGTGAGAAAGGATGGATTATATGAAGCTTAGTGCAAACAACATCTACCAACCTCTATTTATGTTGGGTGGGTGGCAGAGGGGTGGACAACAGTAAGGGCTTTTCTTTTTAGTTCATTCCAACTATAATCAACTTTAAAACCTCAGTCCTTTTCCATTCCTTTATGATATGAATGAATTAGTGGATATTTTCATTCAGGATATGTTCAACATTTAGAGTCCAATCGAATTATTCTTGAACCCATTCGTTCAAAATCTATCAACACTGGAATATATTTCGGCCATTGCAGTGTTGATCGTTAGAATTCCTATGGTGTGCTTGTATTCAATTAGGATAGTTATGTTTGCATATGCTCCTAAATTCATTACAAACAATAACTTTGACAGATTATACGATTATTTTAAATCAACTACATAACGTGCAGTCAAAAGCTGTGAAAGTTCCACAACTCATACCTTAGGCTTCATTTGTTGTTCATGATCTTTCAGGTCCTTTAGCTCCTGTACAAGTCAGAATTAAGAGACAAATTAACAGAAAATCATCAATTCAAACAACATATTTCAGCTGACCAAATGTTTAGACATGTTTTGTCATGCAAGGCCACTCGTTGATGTACCTTTTCTAACTGGCGACAAAGATTCTGATGATCAGATGTCTCTTGCTTTAATTTCCGTAGGTCCTCCTCCAAGGCAACAACTTTTGCACGTAAAGATGCATTCTCCTCCTTATTTAAGATAACAATGAAGAAAAGGTGGGAAAAAAAATTAAAATCTTCAATCACGAAGGTTATAACGCTCCATAAAAATATCAATAAACTTTAGTTAAAGATATGAAGATATTTTTTATCAGGTTTTCTGATAATAACATAATATGTGGAAGGGTCTACAAAGTTACTCGGAATAAAAGTCCTTGATGAAGGTTAAATTGTATAAGTACTCATATTGTGTTTATTGGAAAGGCTTATAGAAAATAGGGCAAGGACCCTTATTTTCCCTTAAAATAATCACATTGGACCATTGGGCACCCTGAACAAACAACTGGTACATTTCCACTCAAGAAGTAACCAAAGTGGTCCATCTTTACCGTGACGTTTGACCATAAAAAAACTTTGTAAAATTGCATGTGAGCCCCATATATTCTTCTTATTTATGTTTCCCTTCTTTTTCTCTCTCACTCTCGTCCTTTCCCCCTGTTGGAATTATGTTTTTAATTTTCTATTAGTAGAATCTTGATCTTAGTCATAATTAGGGATTATAAGAATAAGGAAATAATGTGATTTGATAGAATTAGGGTAAATCTTTTTTATTTTATGTATCACTCAAATCCCATAAATTGGGGGTCTCTTGTACTATATAATGGGAGATGATAGTAAGAGAAATGCATCAGACTTTTACCCATTCTCCTATGTTCCCACATGGTACCAGAGCTAGGTGTTTAGGTTTAGTCTGATCCCTAGGTAACTCCATTCAAGTTACCTTTGTAGTTAAAACCCTAAAAGGATCGACCCAAATAGGAGTATGGTCCAGGCAGACTTGGAGGATCGACCCAACAAGGAGTACGGCCCAGGCAGACTTGAAGGACTAACTCGGAAGAAGGAGTACGACCCAGGCATTGTTGAAGAGCATAGTACGATGGGATGGTCATTCCCCACGTACATGCGTATGTGAATTGCGATGGGATGGTCATTCCCCACGCATAAGTGTTTTGTTAGTGAGATGGTCATTCCTCACATGTTGTTTACGATGGGACGGTCATTCCCCACGTAATCGGAAAAAAAAAAATGTCTCTAAGTTGAAGAATAAAGTTTTGTAACCAAGTTGGACCATAGTCCAACTTGAGGGGGAGTGTTGGAATTATGTTTTTAATTTTCTATTAGTAGAATCTTGATCTTAGTCATAATTAGGGATTATAAGAATAAGGAAATAATGTGATTTGATAGAATTAGGGTAAATCTTTTTTATTTTATGTATCACTCAAATCCCATAAATTGGGGGTCTCTTGTACTATATAATGGGAGATGATAGTAAGAGAAATGCATCAGACTTTTACCCATTCTCCTATGTTCCCACACCCCCTTCCATCTTCTCACAGCCAGAAAAACATTCTGGCAACTTCGTTTCCTTCACTTGCTACAAGCACCCCACCACACCACCACCCATCCCTCATATCAACAAAACTAATCTTCACTGCAACTGAACCTTTAACGAAACCCTAGGCCACTCCTTCTGTTACCTCAGACCTTCTGCCCGCTTCCACTCCCCCACTTCCTCTGTTTAATGGTGTTTCTAGAAAATAAGAATATGTGATTGTATGTGGGGTACTTCAATAGATGAATTCATTGGCTGATTTGCTAGCTTCCCACATTATGAATGTCTATAATAAGCCTAGCAAGGATATATAAATTTGAACTTAAAGACATGTATCCTTTTGCTTCTCAGAAAATGCACAAATGACAACACAAAATTTTTAGAAGAAATCAAACCTCCAATAAAGTGCAATTGTCATTGTGAATCTGATCTTTAAGTCTTCCCTCCTGCAATAAACATGAATTTAAAGATAATAGACAGCCTAATGTGCAGAACAGCAACAACTGACCATTCCATTTATGAAACGCTCCAGTAACATCTTTGAATATTTGAGCCCATAATGCTAAATGAAGCATCCTAAATGTCAAAACCATCCTCATCAAAGGCAGGATAAACAAGAAACAAAAACAAATCTAGACTTGCAAAATGTATGCAATACCCTACTCCATACATTTCTATAAATCGATCATCAGAATTCACACCCAGTGATTTGATTAGGAATCAGGTCATATCATCATAAGATTGTTATCTATCAGTCCAATTAAATTGAAGTGTTCAGAAACACTGCAGAGATGGAACCACCAGAGATATCCAAAGAACAGGTGTATCCCATTTTCAACATTATGAATAATTAAACTAGGACCTCTAGTGAGCTTAGATCATGACATGCTATCAGGTACAATAACATTACCAACAACCTGACCTAATTAATCCTGGTGAAAAACAAATGATCAAGCAAGCAAATTCGCATACTTGATTATGACCACTATTATATCCCACATTCACATTGCAAACTTCAACTGAAAGCAATTCTGCTAGTTCAAGTGATATAGATGAAGACACAATGCATAATGAACAATATTTTTAAGAAAGAATTTTAAAAAATGTTTCAGAGTAAAGAATGTACTCTATGACATGCGATGTCGAGCTGACCGTTAGAGGCCAAAACTGCTGGAGTAGAAATTTGTGTTCTGTTGGTCTGATCAGTAACTCTGGAACCACGTCCCCTACCTGAACCAGAACTCCCTCTTCCACGACCATTTTTTTTCCTACTCATATCAACACTTACTTTTGCCTCCGCAACATCCAAACTAGTTTGCATTCCATCAGTAAACACCTGATGTTCAAATTTCTTTGTCAGAGAAGTCAAAATATCATTTCAGGTAAAAAGTATAACTAACAAATAATCAAAGCCCCCATGATACAAGTACGAGTAGATGTGATCAGAATAAAATCAAAAGGTTGACAAAGAGAAAGAAAGATAGCACAGCATGTTGAGTCATCAGATAAAAACCGACCTCAGCATGTTCAAAAGTCTTTGAATGGTCATCATGTTGAAGTTTTTGACGCTTCTGTGTGTTGGCTTGTATAAGAAATTCCCCGCCATTCTGATAAACAATATAAAGCAAGACAATTCTATCAACGCACTTCATCTAACACAAACCCATATATCAACAAATTTCCATATTATTCAACACATTCGCTGGTAATCAGTCCTCTTTACATCATAATAACAAGCAACTCAGATCATCTCAATCTCAGAAAGCCTAATCCATAGGCATTATAACATTTTGCAGGCATTTCTTACAAATATCCATTAAATCACACAACAATCTATTCTTCTGCCACCAAAGTTATTTTACCTCAGACTTGTCAACCCTTTCCCTTTCTAACAAATCACAGAGTCAATCCCCCATAAGTCCATATCAAATTATAACTGTTAAACAGAGACACTCTCTCTAGCAACCAACAAACCTAACTTCATTGGACTACAACGCAAACATCCCAACCAAAAAGGCACATATTTCCAAATCCATAGTGTATAATCGGATTAAATCGGTGTTTGGTTTAGCTTATTTCAGGTGATCTTGTGCTATACAAGGCAAATAAGCTGTAAGAGGATAATATATATACAACAACAACAAAGCCTTATCCCTCTTAGGTGGGGTCGGCTACATGGATCACACGGCGCTATTGTGCACGATCAATAGTCATGCTTGGAGATAAACCTTTCATTAAAAGATCTCTTTGAATAACTTCGTTAAGAGGATAATATATATACTACACAAAAGTGATTATGATTATTGAAAAGTAAAAGTGGAAGGCAAAGAAGCAGTGAGAGAGTGAATGTTACATCATCATCAGAATCACTGGAAGTGGAGGTTGCAGTCAACAAATCCTCGGTGGGACCCGGGAATTTAGTAGCAGGAGGGAGAGAAGACCACGTTGACTGTTGGGAAGACGAGAGAGTGGTTGTGATGGCCACTGCTGAAGAAGCCTTTCCCACCATTCGAGCTTCAAGCTTTGCAATTTTGGTGGGCAGAGACTGATCCGACTGGTTCGAAGAGTTGGACGAGAAATGCACAAGCATGTCATCCGACATTGTTCCTGCTCTGCAAACTCAAACTACGCATTCAAAGTGAGATCGAATAATCAGATAAAAATGAAAACTTTGGAGTAATTCTCGAACAGTAACACAAATGTGGCATACCCATTCATGTTCAGAGTGCAAAAGGTGGAGATTGGTGGGGAAATTCCATGGATGGAAAATTAGGGTTTTGGTGTTGGGTGAAAAATTAGGGGAGGAAAGAATGAGGGCAAGGGATTGATTAATTAATTGATTGATTGGGGAGATAATTGGAAGGAGATGAAGACTAGAGAAGGGGTTGTGTTTGTTTGTTTGTGTGTGTGTGTGGAAGTTGGATTTTGAATTTGTTGTGGGCAGCTTGGGACAGAAGGGAGAGGTTTCTGTGGGAAATAATGGCACTGTGTCTAAAAGTATACATGAGGAGTCTCAAGGCAGAAAAATGGGGAGATTTGAGTAAGAGGGTTGAAGAGGTTATTATGAGTGGGATGTATGTGATGATGATGCCTTTATTGCATTAAATTAAGTCATCATAGAAAGTTGGATCTAGGGCTAAAGGGATCATAGAGATTGCATATTGAGAAAGAGAGGTAGTTTGTTGAGGGTTTCTCTACTTAATACAGTGATATATAGAGTACTAAACAAATATAAGGAAGACTTTCACGCCAAGTGACACTTCAAAGGTTCAAAGGGAATGTTTAGTTCTTGAGCTAGGATTTTGGGTTCGGTTTGTTAGACTGAGCCCAAAAAAGTACACAAAAAATAGTGAGCTGTGTTTGTAAAAAACAAAAACAGAATTAAAACGAGTTAAAAGCATGTTACTCGCTTTTAACGTGGGTTGAATCATACTGGCCTGAAACGTTAACTCTAAATGCAAAACTTGGATTTTGGGCCTATTAAACATGAAAAAGCACCAAAAGAGCCAGCCGATTTGCAAAAATTCAAGCGGGCTAAATGCATGCTAACAATCTTTTAAAGTTGGTTTTGGTTAGGCTGGAACGTTTAAAGTGGTATACCTTGAAATCTCAGATTGGTACACTTCAATTGATTCTATAGAAATGAGCATAGATATAATTTGTAAAAATGCTCTTGCTATGTTAAGAAACGAGATCTAACCATTGTATGAAAAGACCGAAATACCCTCACTCTTGAGAAAAATAAAATTTCCAGATTCTATAGCTTTAAATGAGCAACTCCCATTCCTCTTTAAAATTGAACCAACACTATTCAATTTTTAGGCAAGGTTTCATGTATTTGGTCAGGCACAGAACGCCGAGTGAAAAGAATTCTGTTTACTCTCAAACTACTCAGTACTCAACCCCAATTTGCCATCATTTTAGTGAGCAATTCTGTCCATCTCCCCAATTTGGCATAATCTGAATTCCTCATGAGAGTTGATTTGAAGGCCTCATGTTTGTACCAATCAACCCAAAATCATGAAATCCAAATCCATTTCTATATCCATGGGCCGATTCCATCATACCAAACATGGCGTAAATATAGAGAAGATTGTGAATATAATAAAAACTTGGGTTCAGGAGTTCTATGCCTGGGGAGGGAGTTTTGAATGGTTAATTTTTAAAACATAAAAAAACAAAGAATGTTGATGAGAGGCATTGCACAATTTTCATTTTAACCCATCTTATTGATCAATCCATCATCAATTAACTTATTTCTCTTAGGGTCCGTTTGTTTATAGGAAAGAAAGTGGAGAAATGGAAAGTAAGAAATGGAAAGTAAAAAGGTGAAAATGGAAAGTAGAGGTAAATTAGGTAATGATGAGAAAGTAAAGTTTATGGGGCCCGAGAAAAATGTGAGTTAGAGAGAGAAAACTTGTGGGTCCCGAATATATGTAAATTACACAAAAACCACTATTTTCCACACTTTCTAATTCTTTATCATTTTCCATTGGCAACCAAACAAGCCCTTACTATTCTAATGAAGTATCGACCCGTTCATCTCACGTGCTTATGTTATAACTTAGGACAAGAACGATTAGTCCAATTTAGAGTGTCAATTCATTATAAATCTAAAGTTATCATTTGAGTTTAATTAATTAACTCAACACTTCTGTTGTTTGAAAAACTCACTTATTCAATGGGAAGACACTTCATTTCTATTATACCTTTCAAATTTTATTTATTTGATGCACCAGGAATAAATACAAATCAATCATAAAAGACTCAAGAAACAAAATAGAGTTAAAATATTGAGTAACATTTATGGATTATGAATTTATAATCCAATGATTTTTACTAATGCCTCTTCAAAACTAATCTACCACAACGTTATAGTCCCAATTGTTGAATCCACACTTGCCACATTCTCTTGATTGAAATATCAACCATCAATCGTCACAATTTAGTGAACTTATATTAAGAATATGGTGAACTACTTCAATGAAATCACTTCTTAGAATAATGTTTCTAGAATTACGTTTCAAGATTCTTTTAAGTTTCAGCAAACAACCCAATAAGTGTTAGTTTATGTGTGATTAGTAAATTAGCTAACTTTTTCTCTACCCTAGCTCTTACTAAAATAACAACAATCGAGCAATCATTTTGTTAATACATGTGTTTTTCTTTCATTTTTTCATTTAGATTTTTACATGCTTCAATTTGTATATATATGATTTTCCATCTCATCACTAAACTCATATGCACAGTTGTTTATTGATTACATCAATGTAACCAATTTAAAGAAAGAAAAGCTAGTTGATTAAATAGAAGTGACTATAAATCATATATGTTCGAATGCATGAGATCGAAAGAAGATATATTATCTCTAGTTTTTAATATAAGATCTAATTTGTAGTGTAAATTGCATTATAATTAATTTTTTATTAAAAACTAGAGACAATATATTTATGACATTTAACATGATAAGGAGCACTTATAACTTGTTTGAAGTAAAAATATTAAACTAACCCTCACTCTTAATCATAAGGTAGTAAGATATGGGTACTTTTGACTTTTTTCTCTTACACAATAGCATTTCATCTCTCTAGCTATGAAACCATTGAAGCCAAGAGTCTCCTTCCTTACCATTTACCAACATATTATATAAAACACGGAAACTTTGTTTTTCTTTCATTTTTTCCCTTTTAACTTCTTTCAAGGTGGGTCATTAGGGTTAATATAACTTTTAATCTTTGACATTCACTCAATTTTATTTTTGGCTTCTAAATCTTAAAGTTGGGCAGTTTTTGTTGTGTTGCGTGTTCGAACTCAAGATCTATGACAAGAAAGGGAATTAATTTACCCAATAACCATCAAGACTGAGTTCATTTGGCAGCTTTAAATGTTCAAACTCTGGATCTTTGGTTTTAGTCCCTAAACTTTAAAATTGGTGGCTTTGATTTTTAATTTTAAATGTGCATTTTGGTCATTTATGCACCTCGAAATTGTTATGTATCAAAAGCACCCATCTCGTAATTGTTAATGTTGGGTATCAAATTCGCACATTTACCCAATATCAAAAGCAACGTTAAAATTCAACAAAAATTATACAAATTTAAGGGAAATCTCATAATTACTCCTAGGCTAATAGTTGGTTATTATTGTCAAACCAAAAAACAATTAGGTATTAGAGTTTCTTCCATGACAATAGTTAAGTATTGAAAATGCACATTTACCTAAAACTTGAATTAATGATTATGTGAGAAACCCAACCTCAATGTTTAAGTTCACATAAGCATTCACAACCTAAACTATTGATGTCACATGTGTCATTTGGTAGTAGACAAGTGAGAATCCAACAACACAGCTGCTCTGGAATGCTACCCCATCCTTGGCTTGAAGAAGTAATTTTCCCTAAAACAAATGCCTTGCTGAGTTACAACTCACAACACCAACCTATTGAGATTTCTCAAAATTTAAAGGGCGGACTTTAAGGTCAAAAAAACAAAGGGGCGGACTTATTATTTTCCTTCTGTCCAAAAAGACTTATGGAGTATATTATTTTCCATTTCTAAGGAAGTTATTCAAACCCCGAACGGTTCTGATTTTCTATCTCGATCAAAGTGAACGGTGCTGATTATACGAGGTTTCCACATCACATTTTTAGGGTTGTTTTTTTTTTCTTTTTTGCTTTTTCACCCATCTTTTGACCTTCATTATTTATTTACTCCCATATTTTTTTTCCTCCCCCCATCATCGGCCTCTAACAACAAAAACAAAATACCGAAAATACCCCCAAGACAATACACCCTTTTTCTCCTTCTCTCGGTCGGTTTCCGGTGAATGAATGAAATGATCTCTTCTTATTCTTAGTCTCCTCACACCCAAAAACCTCCCTCACTCTCTTCTCCATCTTCTTCTTCTTCTTCTCTATCATCTCATCATTCTTCTTCACATCACTCACGTGACGCTAATTTCTTTCCCTATTCACCATGACCGTCATGACTCCTGCTCCCATTGATGTAAAACCCACTTTCTTTTTTCCTTATTTCCTTTTTGGGGTTTATTTTTTCTGCCTTCTCTACTGTTTTCTTCACTCTTTTGCGGCAATTTTGCTGAATACTGAAGTGGGGTCGATTTGATTAGTGTTTTTGGATGATGGGGTTTTTTCTAGGGATTCTGGTTTTGATCTGGGAGGGCGAATTTTAGTGCAATTTTTAGTCTTTCGTGCATTGGATGAATTTCGCTTCATAAAGGTTTCGCCTTTGGTGGATCTAGACTATGTTTGATGATTTTTTGTTCTGTGACCTTGCTTTGCAGCAGCAAGAGGACGAGGAGATGCTTGTGCCTCACTCCGATTTGACTGACAACAATCACCAACCTATGGAAGGTATTGATTTTGGAAATACCCATTTGTTATTTTCAGTAGGATCTATTCAAATCATTCAAAGTTTGCAAATTTATGCCATGTTTTGCAGGTCTGGGTTTTCCCCTTATGTTTGTCTCAATACCTTTTGATTGTTTGGTTGTTTACATTTATGAACTTGTTTATTGTTAATGGCTTTGTTTAGTGTCTAATAAGTAGTAACTGTTGTTGGCCGTTTTTCCCTAGAGGGTCTAGGGCAGATAGTGGCATTTTGGATAGTTGAATTGTCTTACTATATGTTTTCCTTTTTAATCATTAGTTGTGGCGCAAGCTGATTCTGCGAGCACCGTGGAGAGCCAGCCTGTTGAGGATCCTCCCTCGTCGAGATTCTCGTGGAGAATTGAGAACTTTTCGAGGCTCAATACAAAGAAGCTTTATTCAGAGATATTTGTTGTTGGGGGTTTTAAATGGTAATATGCTCACATGTCTCCTAAGTTGATCCATTGTTGGAGATATATTTTCTTATCTTTGGTGATATCCTGTACTAAAGCTTGTTCTATGCTGGGCAGGCGCGTGCTTATTTTTCCAAAGGGAAACAATGTGGACTACTTGTCGATGTATTTGGATGTTGCGGATTCAACTGCTTTGCCTTATGGGTGGAGTAGATATGCACAATTTAGCTTGGCAGTGGTAAACCAAATGCATAATAAGTACTCTGTGAGAAAAGGTAGTTGATTTGATCTAATCTTTTATCACAGCAAAAGTAATATTATACTCGTTTTAATACATGGTGGATAAAGAATTGCTGAAGTTAATAATAAAAAGCTTAGATGCCATTTTGTATTTTATGAGAGAAAGTTTGAAAACTTGGAGAATATCCAATTATTGATCTCTTATGTTAGATGTCCAAACAGCTAGGAAAGATTTATTAACATTTCTAATCTATGTCGCTTACATGTGGGCTGTATTTTTTTTTCTGAAGTATTGGTCTTTGAGTTATCGATGTGGACCACAGAATATTACTTGCTTGGGTAGTTGCATAATGAAACGCCTGTATACATGCATAAAAAAACATAAAATTAGCATATATTATTAGAATACTTGTTGAAAAATATAGATTATAAATTAGTCTTTCAAGTGATAAAAGGAAGAAATAACGGCAAGGGAGACAAAATACGAAAGCGTTAGAATTATGGAATTTTTTGCTTTGGGACATGTGTGTAACAGCATAAGGTTGTCAAGATTGAGTTATCCATACTGAAGATTGAAAAATGAACTAAAATGGTTCAGTTTAGGATCATACCAAATGGGAAATCGGAAGATCCTATCCTTAATGAAACAGTAATGATATATATACACATTTGTTAAAAAAGGCATAAATATCCATATATATGGCCTGTTTGGATTTGCTTTTGAAATGCATGTTCACGTAATACGAGAAAAACGTCTCTCCCATATTTACCTCGTAAACTGTAAATCACTTTTGGAAAGCTTCTTCTATTGCCGAGTCAAACAGACGTTTCGAAGTTATTTAAATGCAACGGATTATAACTAAGTGACACCTGAAGTTATAATAGGAGGAAAAGAAGAGGGAGTTAAAACCTACTGTCAGCTCTTGATTATTTTCCTTTCCTGCTCAAATACCTTTTGCTGCTTGGATCTTCATATTTAAAGGCAGTTATGATTGTTGCTCTAATATCTTTTTGTTATGCTTAACAGTTGACATTGAAGTTTGAATAAGGGCTTGGGTCATCTTTGTGTTTGAATCTTCATTTTTTATGCCTCAAGACGTTATAAACCTAGCAAAAATTAAATAAGAAACCTCCAAATTAAAAATTGTATAGTTTCTCTGAAAAGTTGGTTTATGTTTCAAGAACAATGAGGTCTAACATATTATTATGCGGCGAGTGGAATCGCTTTGCTCATTCTCTTGCTTGTTTCTAATGTTTGGATTTGTACTACCGTGCTTTTCCATGTGAAGGAGGTCATGGTGTTTTTATCTTTTCTATTAGCATATATTGTAGTACATTTTGCAGGTTAAATTATATTTAGCTATTCATTACCTATATCTTTTTGTGTTTGGGCTATTTTATTCTTGGGTGTCTCTACTTGCACCCTGTTCAAAAGTTTGTTGAGGTGCAAGATCTTAGGTTCTAGTGAAGTGAATGCTGGATGGAACCTAATATTGATTATTTGAAAAAAAAAAACAATAGAGGGAGAAAAGAAGTGAACATGCGCATAAGCTTTGGCCTTGGCTATGGATGTTGATGTAATTTCATTTACTTGCGCCATGCAGACACACAACACCAATTTAATGCCCGAGAAAGTGATTGGGGTTTCACATCCTTCATGCCCCTTGGTGAATTGTATGATCCTAGTAGAGGATACCTTTTGAATGATACTCTCCTGCTTGAAGCTGAGGTT
The DNA here is from genome assembly GCA_029929735.1 of Mimosa pudica. Lineage (NCBI taxonomy): Eukaryota > Viridiplantae > Streptophyta > Magnoliopsida > Fabales > Fabaceae > Mimosa > Mimosa pudica. The sequence continues at coordinate 634,204 of JAKELP010000040.1, read as the reverse complement.
CTTGTGCGTAGGATTGTTGATTACTGGTCATATGACTCAAAGAAAGAGACAGGCTATGTTGGGCTTAAGAATCAAGGAGCTACTTGTTATATGAATTCTCTTCTTCAAACACTGTACCATATTCCTTATTTTAGAAAGGTTTGCATTATTGGCCATAATTGCTCTTCATATTTTTGCTCTTTTGTTTCATTGGTAAATAATTGAATAGCTGGGCTCTCAATATTATATTTCAGGCTGTGTATCATATGCCAACAACAGAGAATGACATGCCCTCTGGAAGCATCCCTTTGGCCCTACAAAGTTTGTTTTACAAACTCCAGTACAGTGACACAAGTGTTGCAACAAAGGAGCTGACAAAATCGTTTGGGTGGGATACTTATGATTCCTTCATGCAGCATGATGTTCAAGAACTAAATAGGGTACTTTGTGAAAAACTTGAAGACAAAATGAAGGTAACATAAGACCTTGGGGATATTTGTATATTTAGCCATTTTGGGCATCCAACCACTTTGACTGTGCATAATTTATCCTTTTTGTCAATAGAGCACTGTTGTTGAAGGAACTATACAAAAGTTATTTGAAGGGCATCATATGAACTATATTGAGTGCATCAATGTGGATTACAAGTCAACTAGAAAGGAGTCTTTTTATGGTACTTTTGAAATTGAGTTATCTGGTAGTTCATGTTCTGTCGCATAATGCTAATCCTATTTTACCTTTTTATGTTAGACCTTCAGCTTGATGTCAAAGGCTGTCGTGATGTATATGCTTCTTTTGATAAGTATGTGGAAGTTGAGCGTCTTGAGGGAGATAATAAATATCATGCTGAACAATATGGTTTGCAGGTTGGTTAAAATTTACAACTTGTGTGTTTTTTCTATCCTCTTTATACTATGGCAATAATATTTTGGCCCCCTCCCCCAATTCATTCTTATTTGATAAAACATTGTTTTTTTGCTAGCAATATTTGATAAAGCAAACTGTAGTTGTGTGCCTTTTGTAGATGTGAAGTTACTAGTTGTCAATCAGACTTGTTAGATCATAATGTGATATGACTTAGTGCATTCCCCTGTTTCTCTCTCTCGTTTTCGTATTTCTTTCTGTCTATCCTCTCTGGTTCTATCTTCTCTGTCTTCCTATTGTCAGTCCATCTGTCTTATCCCCTCTATCTTTCCCTCTTTCTCTCCTGTTCCATATTATGACAATGCAGTGTAATCACATCGAGATAATCTGGATAGTTTAGTAAACTACACAAAATGATTTTTTTGGAAGAATTTTATAATATTTTGCTTGAGTTGCTTGTGTTATATTTTTGAACGTAATCATTCAAAAATTCCTTTTTAATGAAATTGATGTATGAATCGGTGCTATTTTTTAATAATGGTGTATTGTTATTTCAGGATGCTAAGAAGGGTGTTCTATTTACTGACTTCCCCCCTGTACTTCAGCTTCAGCTCAAAAGATTTGAGTATGACTTTATGCGAGATACTATGGTCAAGGTTGGTAGTTATATACATTTTGTTAATATGTTTCTTACTTTTTGCTTGTTTTCATATATGTATTGAGCCTTTATTTTGTTTTGCAATCGATTCATTTATTTGTGGCGATAGGTCATTTTAAGTCCATCATAGAGCGTTGTTCCCACTATGAGTGCTACTGAAGACTATGCTTTTTGAAATCAATGAATTTTGCTTCAAGGATAATTGATAAAAAATGGGCTTTTAGCTAATAGCTGTAGCATTTGAAGTTGAAATGGATTTTGAAATACCCCTCCCCTTTGTCACTATATATGGCCCTTTTAACTGAATCACAATACTCTAAATAAATAGTTAAAATTAGTAAAAGATAATAAATGTTTAGGACATTTTTTTTAAAAAAAAATGCACTTATTTATGAATGAGCAAGAGAGGGGATAATGAAAAAATTAAGTGGAATGTATTGAAGAAATTATTGAATGGGTTAAATGGATAAAATGCATTTATGTTTACTCGTTTAAACTCTTAGAGGACCTTATATAAAAGAGCAAGCCTATTCAAATTTACTTTGCCTTTTATGACCTATAGTTTCAAATACTTTGACGTTTTGGGCTCTGTTCTTCCATGGGAGCCTGTGTTATTTATTTTGACTTTTCGTCACCGCAATAACACCCCCCCAAACTACCACCACAAAAAAATAGGTGTTCTATGGGAGGGAGGATGATCATTAAAAGATTTGTAATATTTTGTCTTTTTTTCTTTAAATTGTGGGCATGAGGTATGACATTGTGTATGGATGATTAATTGTCTCCTTTTTCACTTTTCCATTTAGATTAATGACCGCTACGAGTTTCCCATGCAACTTGATTTGGATCGTGAGAATGGCAAATATTTATCACCTGATGCTGATAGGACTGTCCGCAATCTTTATACACTTCACAGGTATAATATGTAAAATGGCGTGCGTGCTCTGTCTGGTTGCCTTTCTGATTTGATTGGTGACCTTTGCCCCTTTCCTCAGAAAAATTCCCCCTCCCCGTCAACAACAAAAAACACGTGTGCAGTTATTGTAATATGGGTTTTCTTGTCATATGTCTTCTTGTGGTTCATGTGTGCATCTGATTCTATACTTTTTAGATTATTGGTTTGATTCTATACTTTTTAGATTATTGGTTCAACTCTATACTTTCATGTTGGCATTATCGTGTCTGATGTAGAATGCTTTTGACATATTTGACCTTTTCTTCCTCAGTGTTTTGGTTCACAGTGGTGGTGTGCACGGTGGACATTATTATGCATTCATCAGGCCAACACTCTCTGATCAGTGGTAGGCATTAAATTGTTAAATATTCTGCACTGACTGTTGGTTTTTGTGCCATTATGTGTTCATATATGTGGTTGGTTGGGCAAAGCAGTCCTTTTTCCTCTTGGTTTATATTCTACTGTGCTGCAGTCCTTAAATACTTGGGAGGCATATTCCCCGTGAAATACCCCCCTTTTGCAGTCCTAGCCATTGTGTGGAAATGACAAATCTGACTGGTAACCACTACTCAGGTACAAATTTGATGATGAGAGGGTGACAAAAGAAGATACAAAACGGGCTTTAGAGGAGCAATATGGTGGTGAGGAAGAGGTAATTATTTTATCAACACTGGAGATAACATCTGGTCTTATTGAGCCATTCGATAGCCCTTTATGCATGGTTTAACCATTTGTGTCTTAACAGTTACCACAGACTAATCCTGGATTCAACAATACTCCTTTCAAATTCACCAAATATTCAAATGCTTATATGTTGGTGTACATTCGTGAAAGTGACAAGGACAAAATAATATGCAATGTTGATGAGAAAGACATTGCAGAACATTTAAGGGTAAGAGGTTATTCATATTTATAATTAGGGCTCCAAATGTGTTAGGCCAATCAAATTATCAAAATAGCCACATGCTATGTTCATTTCGTAGTTCAGCTAATTTATTTGTAATGGATCTAAGACGGCATGTCACAACTTGAACTCTCAATTGAATTGTGAATTTTCATTTATCTTTTTGAGAGGAAATGCCTTGTAAGCTGTTGAGCTCAAAAGCAAGCCTAGTTTTTGGTTATTCTATACTTTGACTGTTTTTTGCTTTATATTATAAAAGTTGAGCTATGTTTTGTACCTTGGAACGTGGATTATTGCAGGAGAGGTTGAAGAAAGAACAAGAAGAAAAAGAACATAAAAAGAAAGAAAAGGCAGAAGCCCATCTTTACACCATAATAAAGGTTGTCAGTTCCCTGCCTTGATTTCTTAATAATAGACTGTTTCCCTTACTTTAAAACAATTCTGGTAGTTGCTAAATCAAACGCACACGGGTTATTGGTTGTATATAATGCTTCTTAGGTGGCACGAGATGAAAATCTTGCTGAGCAGATTGGAAAGGACATATATTTTGATCTAGTAGATCATGACAAAGTGAAGTGTTTTCGCGTACAAAAGCAGATGCCTTTTAATGTTTTCAAGGTTTGACAATCCACCATTTTTTGTTCTTCTGCGAGGATTTATCGAACTCGGCTTATCATGCTGATTTTTATTTCACGTTTTCTTTATATGCTCCGTTGATTGCTTGTTCTGGTATTACATAGTTATACACTTTACAAAATTGTTACTTTTCTTTTTTTAAGGAATTTGAATTAGGAAAAATGTTACTCTTTTGCATAGTTATCTAATTACATAGATATATGAGAGAACGGGGTGGACGAGAAAGAGGGCTCAACTCTTATTATTCAAAGGCCCAATTACTTTATTCCCTGTTGTGCCCTTGAATAACTTTTCCTTTGATTATTTATCACATAATAGAATGCTTTCAGATTATTGATAGTAGTTTATTTTATTAAATGTTGCTGTTAATTTTTTTTGGATGAGTGTTGTAGTGTTGGACTTGTGGTGTGATGGGTGATTGTTCTAATTGTTATGATTCTGTGGTTGAATTTTTCTGTGCTTGATTTGTTTCTTGTTGATTTTTAAATGCAGGAAGAGGTTGCAAAAGAGTTTGGCATCCCAGTGCAATTGATGCGCTTTTGGCTTTGGGCAAAGCGTCAAAACCATACTTACCGCCCTAATAGGCCAGTGACACACAATGAGGAAATCCAATCTGTAATTTTCTGTCTAATCTTTTTTTAAGTTACTTCCCCTTCACATCTCACTTTCTTGTGGCTTTTTATTTCTTTTTTATTTAACTTCTGCTGGGTTTCTTTTTTTAAGGCTTTAAGCAATATGATGGTAGCCTTTTTTTTTTTCTTGAAAAGAAATTTGATTTTAAACATATGCTAATTCTTCATTGTATTAATTCATGTTGGCTTATTTCATTTAAAATTGTTATTTTCATGATTTTGCTGACTAAAATCACATCATAGATTTCATATAGAAGGCTGGACTTACCGTCTTTTCACCTAGTGTCATACTCTTCATACCAACTGTTTTACCCTTGTAACCTTTTCTTGGCTTTATTCACACGTGATTCTAATGAAAATTAAAATTTGTATATATATACCGTATTGTGCTATTAGTATTTTGCCTTGAATCAAGGCCTATATTGTGAGAAGTCAGTCGGCTACTACTTGATCTGCACCATCCTTTTCATGTTGCAGGTTGGGCAATTGAGAGAAGTCTCAAACAAAGTTCACAATGCAGAGCTAAAGTTGTTTTTGGAAGTGGAGCTGGGGCTGGTAATGATATTTTTAGTTGTTTATGGAAGCTGCTTCCTAGTAGATTGCATCAAGCACGACATTTTTTGACATTTTGCATTATTTTTTAGGATTTACGTCCCATTGCACCACCAGAAAAGACAAAGGATGATATATTACTCTTCTTCAAACTATATGATCCGGAGAAAGAGGAGCTAAGGTAATGGGTAATATTGTTGATTTGCCTTTATTAGGACGTGTAAATTCTGGTGTCCCACTGGAATTAAACCTATATTTATATGCGGCAGATATGTTGGAAGGCTCTTTGTGAAAAGTACTGGCAAGCCATCAGAGATTTTAACAAAATTAAATGAAATGGCTGGCTATCATCCTGATGAAGAGATTGCACTTTTTGAGGTCGGTTTGCTTTGTCATCCCCCCTTTCCTGCTGTAACTTAATGCTAGTTTTACAAACTGATTTTTATCATTGCATCTTGGAAGAATAGGTCTGTTCAAAATCAGTTTCATCCATTTCAAACCAAATCAATCCCAAGATAAACAAATAACATTGAAGGTCTTGTTTGATCTAGGGTGGAAGTTTGGGCATTGTTTTTGGTCAAATGTATGTAACTGAAGCAATAAGACACTTTCTATTTCTAAGCATGGGTCAGGCAAGTTTGGGGTGGGAGTTCATGAATGGAGGATTGGGTCTCGATCCGTGTCATTCTTTCTCTCAAGGCTTGCAGCCTCAATTTTTGTTATTGTCTCATTTTGGTCACTAAGATTTTTATGAATGGTTCAATCTGAGTAATATCTTGGATTCAATTTTGAACTTTTTTCCATGGGTTTCGCAATATACATCAACGACAACACCTATGCTATTCATCCTCAATCACATCATTAATGGCATGCATTTTCTCTTGCTTGTTTCAATTGGCTACTTTCCTGATCCTGTATAGTCAGGATCTCTGCTATCTAGTTCTTATTTACTACTCCCTCTGATCCTAAATATAAGACTACTTTGATAAGACTACTTTGGGAAGACGAGTTCGGTTTTAACTATAAGACCACTTTTTAATTGTTTCAAACTTTTCTCTAAGTTATCCCTACTAATGCTATTTAATACTCCCTCCGGTCCTAAATATAGGACCTAGATGACTTTTTTTTGGAGAGGTTAAGGTTGCAAAATAGTCTATTAAATCATGATATATTTGATATATTTTTAGATTATTCATTAGTTTATAAGTAAAATAAAGTAGTTTAATGGATAAAATTAGGTAAATCAATTTATAATTAACTTATTTTGCTTTGTTTTAGGATTTTTCAAAAAAGTCAATTAGGTCTTATATTTAGGACCGGACGGAGTAATAAATAAGCAAGAGAGGAATGGTGAGGAAAAAGGTAAATGGTAAGGGCGCTTTGGTAATATCATGTGATTTTAAATAACTTAACTAACATCTAGGTTTATATTTGGGACCGGAGTGAGTATTTCTTATCATTTCTCAACTTTTTCTGTATTCTATCTCCTTTGTTGTATATTTTCTTCACATTTTTTCTCACTCAAGTGGTCAAATTTGCCCAGCATTTTAAATGTCCAATCTTTTAAGAATTTTGGTTATTTTTGTAGCTCATATTGGTAGATATACCTTTGTACATTTTCAAATAATATACATAGCGTTATTTTATTTACTTTTCTCCACACAGCCTCACCCAATAGAGGGCCACGATTGCAAGTAATCCTTCCCCTTATGCCCTTAGCAATACGTGATTATTATTGCTTTATGGCCCGTTTTCTATCAAGCTATGACTTATTTTTTTGCTGTTATAAATGCTTTCAGAATTCAGATAAACTTGCACAGCCCTGTTTTATATTGCTTATTGTCAAATAATTTGTTAGAAAAGCTTTCAAATAAATTGTATTATGTTTCTTGTGCTGTTCCATTTAGAAGGAAAGATCGTTAGTTTTGTTAATATGTGATTTATTTTTGGATTGAGTTTTTTTTAGTGCATTTGGGAATTGACATTTTCTCTGCCTGTTTTGTCCAGGAAATTAAGTTTGAACCCAATGTCATGTGTGAGCCTATTGACAAGAAACTTACATTTCGAGCAAGCCAGGTGACTAAAAAATTTTTTTACTCTTGATTCTCACGTTCTTGTTCTCTATTTGACTTGACTATTATATCACAGCTAGAAGATGGGGATATTGTTTGCTTTCAAAAAGCACCCGCAATAGATAGCGATGAGCAAGTCCGTTACCCAGACGTGCCTTCATATTTAGAATATGTCCACAATCGTCAGGTATATTCCATGGCTTTGATTAATGTGGCTATATATCAGGTTTACGCATTGTGAACTGTAAATTGAAAGCTCTCCATTTTTCTATAGTTGTCCTTTACACACCCTTTTCACTTTCCTTCCATCTTTTGTGTGTTTGTAGTGAGTGGGTTTATCTAAATTTAGAGATGATTTATCAGCTGCTGATAGTGCTTGTTTGTTCTTGATGAATTTTAGGTTGTTCACTTCAGATCTCTGGAGAAGCCTAAGGAAGATGATTTCTGCCTGGAGATGTGAGCAATTTGAAATATTCTGAATAAAATTGACTATATTTGGCTTCTAGTAAATTTGACTTATTAATATATTGATTGTTTAGCATTTGCATCCTTATGTTACTACGACTTGTATGTTTACTGATTTCTAGGTCAAGGCTTTATACTTACGATGATGTGGTGGAGAGAGTAGCACAGCAACTTGGGTTGGATGATCCATCCAAAATCAGGCTGACCCCACATAACTGTTACTCTCAACAGCCAAAGCCTCAGCCTATCAAGTATCGTGGGGTGGACCATTTGTCTGATATGCTGGTACATTATAATCAGGTAGTTATTGTCCAATCCTCAGGTATAAATTATATATAAACAAAAGGCTAAAGTATGCTTTTGGTCCCTTAACTTTGGTGATAGTCATGATTTGGTCCCTTAACTTTAAAAAGTGTGTTTTTGGTCCCTTAACTTTAGAGAAAGTGTGTTTTTGGTCCCTTAACTTAAGAGAAAGTGTGTTTTTGGTCCCTTAACTTTGAAAAGTTTGTTTTTGGTCCCTTAACTTTAGACAAAGTGATGTTTTTAGTCATTTCAAAACAAGATAAAATATGTTTTTGTCTCTTCCTTTTTAAAGCTAAGTGACTCAAATATGACTTTGTGCAAAGTTAAGGACCAAAAACATACTTTAACCGAATTTAAAAGGACTAAAAACACACTTTTCAAAGTTAAAGGACAAAAAGATGACTTTATCCAAAGTTAAGGGACTAAAATCACACTTTTTAAAGTTAAGGGACTAAAACATGACTTTCTCCAAAGTTAAGGGACCAAAAACATACTTTAGCCTAAACAAAAAACTGACTCCTTTTCTCCTCGATATTATAATTGCAGACTTCGGATATATTGTACTATGAAGTACTTGACATTCCGCTGCCAGAATTGCAAGGTTTGAAAACTCTGAAAGTTGCATTTAATCATGCTACTAAGGATGAGGTGAATATGGAATCATAACGTTCATTTGGTTTTAATCTTCGTTATTTCTCTTACAATATTGTTATTATTAATTAAATTAAATTTTCATGGTCAGGTGGTTATTCATACTATCAGACTCCCAAAGCAGAGCACAGTGGGGGATGTGCTTGATCATCTTAAAACAAAGGTGACTGGTTAATACTTTGTTCGAGACTTAAATTGGACACATAATTAAGTGCCGTTGATGTGTAATAGGATTGTGAAGAAGGGTCTATTTTTTGAAAATCGAAAAGATGAATTCAATGCAACAATAATCAAGGTTACAATAATTAAGAACTGGAACCTATTTGTACCTTACTAGTAGCTTAATGATACTATGTTCTAATCATTAAGTTATGATTATTTGGGGTAGCCATATCGTCGAAAGGGAGTTTAATATTAATATCCTTATTTATATTGCTAAGTTCCCCTAAGAGCCCTGTTAGAATCATAGTCTTCAAATATAAGTATATTACCCCTTAAATCTTAATAATGAATATCACTGCTGTTGCTTCTGCCCTTAACTAGGACACATGTCTAAACTTGTCATGGAAATTTATGGTTCTTTTAAAACTTGAATGCTATGTGTGCTAGGTTGACAGAAAAGAAGAAGAATGCTATTTTGGCAGTTGATTGCTATTTATTCATATGATTGCTCACATTTTACTTTCAACTTTTCGCTCTCACTTGAAAAAAATTAATTTTGCACTTAATTTTTTTTCATATTCTTGGACAGGTGGAGTTGTCTCACCCTGATGCGGAGCTTAGGCTGCTTGAAGTCTTCTACCACAAAATATACAAGGTATAGATGTGGCTTCTGACCTAATTGTTGGGAAGCTTGAAATATAAGACCAAATTTAGGGTTTACCTATGATCTTCCAGTCATTGTGCAGATGCATATGCTTTAAATGATATTTGTTTTTCATTATTATATATTATATTTTGATCCTACCCTGAGCTGTGTTTTCAGGTCTTTCCCCCCTCGGAAAAGATTGAGAACATAAATGATCAATACTGGACGTTACGAGCAGAGGAGGTATGATTCTCACCTTGTGTGGTTCAAAAAGGATAGATAAAGAGAGAGCCTGAATTTTGAGAATTGATAGTAATCTGCTATGGTGTGAATGATAACATGAGGAAAATGATTTCTGAAAAGTAATTGGATGTGTAAATATTCAATTATTGTTTCCTTTTAATTAAACTATCCATTTCTGGCTGTGTTGGAATTGCAGATTCCAGAAGAGGAGAAAAAAGTTGGTCCTCAAGATCGCCTAATTCATGTGTACCATTTTACCAAGGATACAACTCAAAACCAGATGGTGAAATCTATTTCATTCATTTTCCTATCCGCAATTTTCACTTTGATGCCTTTGATATTTTGTGATGATATTGAATGTATGCTGAAACTCTTAACCTTTTGGCTTCCATCTGAATGCACAGCAAATTCAAAATTTTGGGGATCCCTTCTTTTTGGTAATTCACGAGGGTGAGACATTAGCTGATATTAAAGTACGAATACAGCAGAAGCTTCAAGTTCCAGATGATGAGTTTGCCAAGGTACGTTTCTTCAAAAAAAAAAAATTGTTTCCAACGTTGGTTGTTTTACAGACAAAAAATTGATATGATGTTTGATGTTATTAAAACCTTGATTTTTATTATGTTGTGTGTGGCCAGTGGAAGTTTGCATTCCTTTCGCTTGGGCGGCCCGAGTACCTTCAAGACTCTGATGTTGTATCTAGCCGATTTCAGGTACAGTCATTGAATATCAAAGAAGATTTTATACTTACTTGAATTGAGTTTTACCATTATATTAACTTGTTAACTTGAATATATTTTCATTTTGGTAATGTGAAAAATCTTTCTTATGACAGAGAAGGGATGTTTATGGTGCTTGGGAGCAGTACCTTGGCTTAGAGCATGCTGATAACGCTCCTAAAAGACCATATACTGTTAATCAGGTAAGTTAACATTGCTTGAAAGTTATATTTTCTTGTGGACATTCTGGTCATTCACTCTACGGCATCTCTCTGGGATATTATTGCTTGTGCAACGTTATTTAATTTTTGGTTGACGTCTGATTAGGTTATTCCATATGATTTTTTTTTTGGTTTTCTCTTTCCAGAATCGCCACACATTTGAGAAGCCAGTAAAGATTTATAATTAGGAAACCAATATTGATGAGTTCTTCGGCTATGTGTGATGAATTTGGCCTTCTAAATTAAGAAATGGCCTTGTAAAGCCCACAATCATCCAGGAGGATACTCTGTATAGACAACAAGTGAGATGAATGAGCATCAGAGGTGGTTTCTGCAGGATTTTATTCTAGGTTTTGTGGTTATGTAATTCTTTCTGTCCATGGAGTGACATTGCTCCTAACACTCTGTATCTGCTGGCCACAGCCTCTAGCTTTTTACTCACTACTTCCTTTTTTATATGGAGGTTCTTCCAAGTTGAGGCCATTCATCATCCTCAGTGCACTGTATCAGTACATAAGATTTTTGGATTAGTGAGTGTATACAGGGTATAGTTGTTTGACTCATTGCCTTTTTCTTGCTTTGCTTTTATTTTTTCCAACTTAGCGCTCTGCTTAAGTTATAAGCTTTGAAGTGAGGGCTGCATTATGAATGGTTTAGCAGAAGCAAGATTATGTAGTGTTGTAAAAGAGTTTTGTCAGCTTCAGTAGAATTTAAAACTAGCATAAAAGTTTAATCTGGCATTCTCCACTGGATCCATTGACAGATTTGCCTCCCCTTTTTTTTGCTGTAATTTGAATGTTATGGGTTGTAGTTAGTTAAGTGCCTCTAATGTTGAAAGAAAAATATTACTCCCTCCGTTCCTAAATATAAGATCACTTTGCTTAATTTGAGGAGATTAAGGAAGACAATCCAATTAGTTGGGATTACATGATCTTCCAAAAATACCCTTCTCTAAAGAGAAAAATTGAAGGGAAAGAGAGAAGCACTATCCTTTTGTGTATAGGGGTAATTTAGGCAAAACTTGGGACAAAATAGAAAGTGATCTTATATTTAGGAACTTATCCATTTCTCTAAAGTGATCTTATATTTAAGAACGGAGGGAGTATAATCGTAGTAATTATAAAGAACGTGTAGTCTTTTTTGTCTCTTGCTTCATCAACGTTTCATGTACTTGGGATCAATGAAATGACAATTGTCTTCGGCCCTTTCTAAATTTTAGTTTTGAACAATGGCTTTTTCTAAGTTGGCATTTAAGCATTAATATTTACGTAATACTCATGCAAGTTTATGTTAACCAAATGCTGTTTGGCCGATTATAAATATTTGGTTTAACCGAGCACTTGATTTTTGAAATTAATATGCTGGGATCTGAAACTGAATTGGAAGCTTTTTGTTAGAAGTAGGAAGAGTTGAGGGAAGATAATTGAGAGAGGATGATGGAACAAGTCTATATAGTCATTCATGAATTATCATCAGTGTTACAATATGAATATACCTTTACAGAGAGAAATAAGTGACCATGAACTAGCACTAGCCACTGAACTACCACAGCTCCTAATCCTAAGACTACGTTGGTTTTTATATGAATAAAATGATAACATCAACAATTAATAAAATATCAGGTACAAATAAATTAAGTAAATAACTGACTCCTCCACAATGAATAAATAGAAGAATGAGAAGTATTGAACGTTGGCACTTGTATTTAGCCAAGGATTGTAGGCTGCAACTTTAGGAATGCCATGTCACCTACAGAAAATTCCACATCCCTTCTATGTTTGTCAGCTTGTTGTGCCATTCTGGTTTGAGCCAAATGTAGGTTGCCATGCAGAGCATTCAGAATGGCTCCTCTCTCTCTTGTAGTAGCTCTTCCAAATCAACAATTTTAGCATCACCTGGCATTAATGGTTGAAGGGGATAGGAGCCTCTTCCATACTTTGCAAAAAATAGGGTCATACAAGAAGAGTTTATACTTGTATTGATTAAAATAATTTACATTTGAGATATGAAGAGAAGATAAAAGGAGTTCCCATTAGTTTTTTTTATTTACCTATAATGTGGTTAATTTGGTCATTCAAAATATTTATTTACATTAAAAAATATATACTCCCTTCGGTCCTAAATCTAAAAAGTCAAAACAAGTGAATTATAAATTGATTTATCTAAATTTTACCCTTTAAACTAATTTATTTTACCTATAAACTAATGGATAATTTAAAAATATATCAAATATTTCATGATTTAATAACTTATTTCTCAACCTTAATCTCTCCAAAAAAAGTCAACTATGTCTTATATTTAGGACTGGAGGTAGTATATCTCAAGGAACAAATCATTTTTGAGTTAATCTAGTTTAGTTTTGATCATTAAACTTTCAAATAAATAATTGTTCTTTTGACCATGCATTTAAAGTTTCCTCCTCACCTAGTTATACTTTCAACACAATCTATACAATTTTTCTCACAAAATAAGAGCAACTAAAATTCAAAGTATCAACCAAACCAAAAATTACATCCAAATAGCAAGCATTTTTAGGACAACATCCAACAAAAATAACAGAGCCACCCAATTTGTCATAATTTTGGATAGTGGATAGCAAGCGCAACATAAACATCAAATTCACTATTTACTAAAGATCCTCCAAAAGCACATAGTCAGCATGTAATTTTTTGTTCCAACCAAAGCAAAAGCACATCTTGCAAAAGAACAACTATATTAAAAATCAACTGAAAGCCAATAAACTAAATCAACCAAAAGCTAATAAAAAATATGATACAAAAATATAAAACCATTGTTTTCATGTGGTTATTTAAAATAGATGTTCCATTTTTAACTGGTTATACTGGAGGATTGGCCAAACGAATTTTTTTAAGTTGGCCCTGCATTTGAAGTTTCCTCCTCACCTAGTTATACTTTCAACACAATATATACAATTTTTTCATAAAAAGGATTTTATCGGTGAAGAAAAGGATTTTAACTAAATCCATGAAAGGGAAGCCGAATACAACCACACATGCACATTGACACATATATATGATAAAGACTTGTGGAACCAAGTTTGTTCAAAAAATTTTTGTTGATGTTTTTCTTCTAGAGATTTCCAATATTCACAGTTACAGCTCACAAGTGCAAAAATTTTATCCTTTATGATGCTACCAAAATTTTGATAAAAACTCTGCAAATGTACGGATCGTATTTTAGTAAAGTGGTAAATCAAGGTCGATCCCACAGAGACTGAGACAACTAATAATTAGGCATTAGATCTCCTATTTTCGTCCAAGTTGAGTAAACAAGAAAATTGATTTTGATCACCTAATATCTAAGAAAATAAAATAAAACAAATATTCACACAGATGAAATTCACGAGTCGAAAGAACAACCTAGAGCCACTAATCCCCTATTTGCTTCTTAGATTTTATTCCCCACTAAATTAATTATGAATTAATTCAACTAGCTAATCTAGAGTACTAGTGTCTATAAATGCCTTCCGGTCCACTTACATCCTTGCCTAGCTTAATTACACAATGTCTTACACTAATTTA